>VXBQ01007740.1:679595-690826 GCA_013400175.1 Phainopepla nitens
CAGGCCCCAGCACGCACGGGAAGGGTTGTAGGGACGCACCCAAGGGGTCTCAGGGCGCTCGCACCCTGGCACTTCTGGTGGGTTGACCCCGGCTTGGTGCCGGGTGTTCATCACAGCCGCTTTGTCACTGCTCTCATCAGCCAAGGCAGAGGAGAGAAAATATAACGAAGCGGTCTGGCCGCCTCCCCCGTGCGGCAGCACCGCCGCGGCAGCCGGGCAGCTGCGGCCCCGGGCCGCTCGGGTGCTCATGCCCGACTCGGGGCCGCAGAGGGAATTTGTGTCCTCGGGCTCAGGAGGGATCCCCGGTGAGAGCCCAGGCCCCAGCACGCACGGGAAGGGTTGTAGGGACGCACCCAAGGGGTCTCAGGGCGCTCGCACCCTGGCACTTCTGGTGGGTTGACCCCGGCTTGGTGCCGGGTGTTCATCACAGCCGCTTTGTCACTGCTCTCATCAGCCAAGGCAGAGGAGAGANACAGGGTGCAGTCCTTCAGGAGCAGGCTGCTCCAGTGTGGGTCCCCTGTGGGGTCACAAGTCCTGCCAGCAAACCTGCCCCAGTGTGGGCTTTCTTTCTCCACTGGGCCACAGGTCCTGCTAGGAACCTGCTCAGCAGCGGAGACTCCTACGGGCATCCACCTGCTCTNGCCCATCAAATCAGGGTAATGGGAAATTAAACCAAAACTGAAAAACACCTTATCCCCACCCCTCCCTTCTTCCTGGGCTCAATGCTGCTCACAATTTCTCTGCCTCCTTCCCAACAGCAGCANCTGCAGGGGAATCTCTGCTCCAGCCCCGGCACCACCCCTGCCCCTTTCTTCTGCGCTGACCTTGGTGTCTGCTCCCACGTGCTTCTGTTCCTCTCTTCTCTGGATGCGGTTGCTTCTGTGCAGTAGCTTTTTTCCTTCTTTGATACATGACGCCAAAGGTGCTATTGCTGTCACTGCTGGGGTCAGCCATGGCCAGCAGTGGGTCTGTCGTGGAGCTGGCTGGTATTGGCTCCACTGGACATGGGGAGAAGTTTCTAGCACCTTCTCAGAGAAGCCACTCCTGTCACCCCATCACTACCAGAACCTTCCCACACAAACCCCGTACATGAGCACATGTGGGAGCAGGGGACAGAGGGCCACAGGGGGAGGAGGGCCCCACCACACACATCACGAAGGCTGGCACAGTCTCAGGTCTCCCCTGCCCATTGCCCATGAGAAAACAGGACTGCTCTGCTGCTTCCCATGTGCATTCTCATTTATTTCTTCCAGTCCACACCTGAAAAAGACAGAGGTTTTTAACTCTGGCAAAAAGGTTTTCCCACACCAGCTGAGCTATGATTTACACGCTGTGTCCTGTGGCCTCACAGGAAAGGACTTTAGAAGATGTAGGGGAATTTTTTTAAAACAGATGTAATTTAGAGAGTGAGGTTAAGAGCAAGTTTGAATAAGTCACTTATTTAGGAAAAAAAGAAAAAAAAGAAAAAAAAAAAGAAGTGACAGCTGCCACAATAGCTTTGAATTCCTGACAAATTTGTCAAATTCAATCAGTTTCAAGCACCTCTAGGAAGAGCACCTTTGGAAAACTAAAGGAAAATAAATTTTAAAAGAAGATTCTTTCTGGTCCTTTACAGCTTTCTTAGAATCATACATGTTTACTTTAAGATCTCACAGTTATTTAAAAACTACAAAACCTCATGGTTACCAGAAAATTACCTTTTCCAGCTCTGTTTCACAGAGTTGCTATGAAAAAGTACACCCCATAGGCTCGAAACCTTTTTCTTAAGTAATTTGCTTCAGCGAACTGAGAAGTTGTTGATTCACAGAGTTCAGTGTTTGTACAGAACTGAACAAGTTTCCAGCTCTGACATTGCACATGCTCATATCCAACAGCTGTAGATCCAAGGTCCTCTCGTATATATCTACTGGAGGCAGCAGAGTTACCCCAGGCATAAATTCTCACTGACTGTTTGGATTTCTGCACAGCTTTTACATACCACGTACGTCAAGGCCCTGTGACGTGACTCTGTATTAGTAAGAGAAGTGATTCAGGCCTGTTTGCTCAAAAAATACAGCACAGTTGTGTGTGAGGGTGGTGTTAGGTTAGAAACTAAGTCTTGTACATCCATAAACCTATTGAACATAGTCATTCCATGCCGTGTACATAGTACTTCCATAGTCCATGCTGCAAGCACCTATAAAATATTAGAAATGCCAGCAGCTGTGGTTGGAGTTGGTATCTGGCCGCCTGCTTCAACACACAGAGTTGGCTGGAAGGGATCTCCAGGGAACACTAGTCCACCCTAGTGGATGAGGTGAATCATTGCCGGCACTAGCATCTGTTGATAAATAACTGGTTTTAGTCACAAAATGGGAATATGGGAAAGTTGCTTTGCTACAGTAGAAAACGGCAAAAAAATGCAGAAAGACAATGCTAAGGAAGAGTAGAATCCTGTGAAGCCTTAAGCTGTATGTGCATTCAATCCAGAGCCCACCCAACACAATGAACACTACATAAAACGAACACAAGCCCTAGTCTGCATTAATCAAGGATTCAAAGTGGTCCAAACCCACAACTGTTAGTTATTTTGTTTATTCAGACATTTTTCTGATAATATGAGAAATCAGGGACTTGTGAAAGCGAGTGGGAGAGCTCAATTGACTTCTGTGGAATTCTGATTCACTCAATAAATTTGATCATATCAACTGCAATGACAGTTCTTATTTTCCTTCAGGAGCTTTCAGCATTGATACGTGACTTTGGAGGCGTCTTTATCTAGTCATGGTTTAATTTCCATTGCTTGAAGATTTTCTGCTAAGCATTCCAAATTCATAGCCTGACCAGTTACTTTGATGATGCAAGGCCTGATCCTGCCTATGGTAAGTCAACAAAAATGTTGGCATTAATTCAACATTTATGAAATGTTTCAGGACAATGTAATATGAAAATCTTTATAAGCCAAATAGTGACAAATTTGAAAGAAAAACAACAACAACAACAACAACAAAACCCCTTCCCTTGTGAGGATTCATAGCAAGAGTTGCCTAGTTACTTTTGATTTTTTCCAGTCTCACAGTGAAACTTCAGTGTGACTTTCATCTTCAGTGGCATCCATATTAAGACTATTGTTATACCGAGACGAATCTCTTGAATTATTTAGCATGAAATCAAAACATGGCTTTCTGTATTCCTCAACACAACATCAGCTAAAGCTCTACACTGCATCTCAAAAGAAGCTATTACTGAAATCCAAAGTAAGTTGTGGTTGTACGTACAATATAGATATCCAGAACTATAATAATATTTTTTGTCATTTATTGTGGCAAAAAAGAATTTGATCATTTCAAGATGAGAGGACAGGAGCCTAAATCATTTCTCTGAGTAATATTGTCACCTTAAATTAATTTTCCTGTTACACCTGCTGCTGTGGAAACTAAATATATGTTTACATTTACATGTTGTATGTAGTCCATTAGTTCCAAAATCTGAATGCCTTCCAATGCCTGAAGACCTCCCACAGGGTACAAATCTGGTTTTGTCTGCTTTGGAGATAAACCAGTCCAGGAGATAGCCCCAAGGACTGAGGACCACCCAGACTTCTTGGCACTATATATGCAGCTTGGTAGTGCTTTAAGTGCTCCATGGAAATCACAGCAAGTTCTCATGTTGCTGATAGTCGAGAATTTAAAATAATATGCTGTGTGTTAGTAATGAAGCTGTTGCAAAATAAAAAAATATTTTTCTTATTTGAAGGTTGAATATTTGCCATCACTAACAGCAGTAAATATTTTCCCCTGGAACTTTCCAACTGGCTTCCTCCTCTACTCTGACTCACTCTGTTTTGTCACACTTGAGAAATATTTAAGCCTAGAAAAGTCTTTGAAGCTATTTGTCAACTGTTTTACAAAGGAGGTTTAAAAGGTACTGTAAGACATGGTTGTGTTTTCAGCCACAGCTATCAACCCAGACATTCTGTCAGCCAGGGAAACCTTGTGGAGTTTTTCAACATAAGAAAATGTGATCAGCTTCAAAGCGTAGGAGGATGCAGTCTGGTACCAAAATGGCAGTAAGAATGATGTTGAAGTCTCTTCTTCATAAATAGTCCTGATGGTTTCAATGCAAGTTTTGCAAGTAAGAACCTAAATTCTCTATGAAAAGGTGGGATAATAGTTTTGTTCTGTATAAATGACACAAATTGTATTTCAGCATGAAGTTTAAATGCCTGTAATTTGATTACCTAGTGTTTCATATGCAGGGTTATGATCTTTCTGCTTAGAAGTTTAAAATTCAGAAATACAATGAGAGATAGAAGTTCCAGTTGAAAGTTGATGCCTGACCAGTTTCTGGACAGACAAGCTTTCTCTATATGCAGCAAAGGCAATGTTAAGATATTCTGCCTGGCTACAGTTTCACTTGTGACTGTGAGCAATGCTGGCTTAAAATCATGTGAAGTTGATATTTCCAGGTCAAGGCACAGGCACAACCAAATGTGCTGCGCACACTGTGAGTGCAGAATCCTGTCCAGGACACTCTTCAGTCTTCCAGTGAAGCACACAGCTTTGTTGTTCACCAGTGTAGACCAGAGTGTAAATCAGAGCAGAAAATTTTCCTAGCAGTCCCATACGAGACACTTTGACACACGTGTGGGTTCCAGCAAGCCAGAATTTGGCTCTGTGGATATTTGTAAGCAGTTATCAATAATTTGAGTTTTCCTTGGGTTCTTGGACTTCTTATGCAGCCACAGTGGCAAGAGACAGTGATGTGCAAGCAGCACTGATGCTCTCATTTTATCCAGTGAGCATCTCCCAGGACAGAGAGCAAGGATTTGTGGTAAAACTTCTCTTTGGACATCTTTGAACGTCAGAGATGTCACCAGGGGTCATATCTCAGTCCAGGAGACAAAACTAGCCCTAATTTGAAGTAAATCTCCTAAACCACATATAATCTAGTTATGGGGCTCCCAATACCAACTTTAATAACTTGCCTCCCTCCTGTTGTGCTTCATTACTTAATAATGTAGACGTAGCCTTGGGAAACTATAAGTGTTTAATCACTGGTACTAATACAGGTAATGATGTATTGATATAAGCAATGATAACAATTGTCTTTCAAAGCAGTAGTGTTGAGTTTGGCAATGAAATAATGAAATATAAAAGAGAAAAGGAGAGCTGAACAGTTAGACAGTAAAAATTCCCTATGATAAAATGTGAGCACAGTTAATTTAAATTACCCAACACCCTATTCAATGAAGTATTATAAAGATATTATAAATATCACAGTAATATTAATAACATTATTATTATGCAATATTATATTTAAACAAATTGCTTTGTTTTATTCAAATAAAAGAGGAGATACACAAAAAGGTCACAAACATGAATATATCAGACTAGGTAAGAATTACCACAGCCTCATATTCGAGGTAACATATTCAGTAGAAAAGATCTAACAGGCATTTCTCTGTTGTAGAAGGTCACACAAAAAGGAAGAGGGAGAAAATGAGCACCAAATGTTGCACCAAAACTGACCTAGTGCAGGAAGCCAGGATAGAGCCAGAAAGTCTTGTCATTTGGAAAATTTTAAAACAAGATTATGAAACAGAATGGGAAAGCAAGGAGAGGAGAGTAGGATAAAAACGAAACAACGCAGAAGTAAGATGCAACAAGCCTAATTAAAATCTCTGTCTGAAAATCCAATGCTTTTCAAATATTATTATGTGATTCATGATCAAATTTGCATCTAAGAAGTGAGAGCAGTATTTTCAAAAGGAGCTACTCCCCTAGTGCCTCAGGTACAATATTCAGTACAATAACCTCTTCCATTTATAAGTCAAACAGAAACACTGAAAAGAGTTGGCTTGAAGCCAGCTGAGGGGCTGTTTTGGTTTTTCTCTTTGTCCCTTCTCACTGAGAGAAAAATAAAATCAAACTTTTAATGTCAGAGAAGAGATCCAGAAAATCAAAGAACAAACCTCTGATTCAACTCACAGATAACTGTAAAAAAGAAAAAAGGAAATCAAAGTCCAGTTTCACAAAAATGCCACTGAGACTTCCTTTTTAAAAATATTAGTGTGTTATAGATACTTCCAGTGGAACTGAGATCCCCAGAAACAAATCCCATCTCCACCTCTTAGGCAAGGTTTTGGTAGCGGGGGGCTGACTACAGGGGTGACTTCTGTGAGAAGTTTTAGAAGCTTCCCCTGTGTCCAACAGAGTTCATACCAGCTGGCTCCAAGACACACCCACTGCTAACCAAGGCTGATCCAATTAGCAATGGTGGTAGTGCCTCTGGGATAACAAATCTAAGAAGGAAAAAGTTACTGCACAGAAGCAATTGCAGCCAGAGAAGAGAGCAGTAAGAATGTGTGAGAACAGCCCTGCAGACCCCAAGGTCAGTGGAGAAGGAGGGGCAGGAGGTGCTCCAGGAGCCAGAGCAGCCCATGGGGAAGACCATGGTGAGTCAGCTGTGCCCCTGCAGCACACAGAAATCCATGGTGACACAGCCTCTGAAGGACTTCATATGTCTTCTGGTTTTATACAGTACGAAGGATCCACGTTTGTTTCCTAAGGGGCATGAAAATACAAAGCAAACTAATATTCATTTGGTGTTACCTCACTGTAATAATGGTTTAACAGTGAGAGTGGCAAGTCATTTCAGGTTCCATGATGTCTCTGTGGTTCTTTGATACTATGACAGCTCTTATATGGACAGAGGTTTATTTATGTTAAACTTTCATTAAATCAGGCTAGATACCGAATCACAAACCCTTACCTTCTGAAATGCTCAGCTGAATGGATGAACTCAGCCTAAAGCATTATGAGGCATTTCTTCAATTACATTAAAATCATCTACTGGAACTTAGAATCACTTTGCAAAAGAGAAAACTATGAAAATGTTGACTTTCACAGTTGCATGTTTTTCAGCAAGAATATCTTGTAATCTTTGGATTGTGATGTTTTCATCACTGGTGGAAATATGGATCAGATTTGGCTACTTACATCAGATTAAAAAGTAGTATGAGGATATGAATAAAACAACAGAAAGGAAATAGCTCCATATTCAAGTAGAATTTTATTCAAAATCCTATAAATAAACATCTACATTTCCAAAGGTAGCTAGTTATGCTGATGTTTGATTTGACACATCAAAACAGGCTCAGGTCTTCACAGTACTGACATTCAGGAATCTGTAAAAAAGGATGGATAAGACACCACATAGTGAACCCTCCAAACCACTGGTCACTTTTAGGGAAAGGCAGTAAAAGGAAGAAGCAAAATGCATTTACTTAAGTAAATTCAGCAATATGATTTTTTTTTCTTTTTCTCTCTCCTAGTTATATCTCCTGCATATTTTTCCCTTCATTTTTTACAGTTTCTATCTCTGTGTTCCTGAACTGTATTCTTCTCTTTTCTATTTCCTTCAGGAATTTCTAACCTTCTGTACGTCTCGTCTTTCATTCCCCTTATCAGTCCTTCTTCCTTTTCCTTCACTGGTTCCTCTCCCTCTGGCACTAAACACAGAGGGCTCATCTTCTCTCATGGTCTCTTCCCTGTTGTCCATTTCTACAGCCTGTGCCCTCTCCATCTCCCCACTAGTCTCTCCTTTCTTCCCCAGATCCTTACACAGCAAAGAGTGCATGAATAGAGGTGGTTTGGTGAACAAAGGACCTGCAGCCAGATTGCTCCCAGTTCTTCTCCCATTATGTATCTTTTCTGCCACCTCTTCTCTCATGATGCCTGCCTGCCCACTGCAAAACAGGCAGCACAGCTAGTGAGGAGGGCACCACTTGTCTCTAGCAGCAGTCCCTGAGAATGAAGGTACATCCAAATTCCCAAAGGAAAATCAACAGATTTTCATCACCTACATCGACCTGAATAAACTGCTTTGTTTTAAAGCTCTTCTTTCTTCATGGTTCTGAACAGGAAAAGGAGAAGATCGTGATCTTTGGAAACTCTGCTTACCTTCACTAGAAGCTTGAAGTAAATGAGCTTTAACATGAAGCCAACAGCTCAAAACTGTGAGTCATTCTGTAGTTGTTAGGTCTGCTCTATAACTTAAGTGTTCCTACAAGTAACTCTAAAGTAAAGGCAGCATGGCAGAAAGCTGTACTGGTTAAACACTTCTTATACCAGTAACAGCTTAATCCATGGTGCTCTGCTACTAAGATGCCACTATCTCCTGATCTCACAAGATCAAGATAGGAAGAAAGAGGTGCTAGTCATGCAGCTTCCTGTATTTTTAAACCACTATCCTCCAAGAATGTGGGAAGGAGCTTCATGTAATGGCAAAATATGCTGAGTTCATATATTCTGCAAGCTCATGGCACTAAAAATATTCCTCTTAAAAAGCAAACAAACTTTGTTTCCTTAGGGTTTAAAAAGAGTTAGGTTAGGAGACAATGTGGGCACACACTAAGCTAAAATCTATAAAGAACAGGTCTGCTCCACAAAAGCCACACTACAGACTGCAAAGACAGAAACACATTTCCCAGAGCACCAGCTGAACATTGCAGGCAAGTACTAAAATGCCTGAAAGAATACCTAGATCAAGCTCACCAGGAGGAGTGCTGGAGGAGTGTTTTTCCAAACAAGTGAATTTCTTAAGGTTGGATGCTAAGAACAGTAAGGTTCATAATGAACATGAAACCAACACTCAACATCTATCAGTAGGGAACCAAGTGATTATTCCACAAAAGGTTTCAGAATATGAAATAAGGTGACTCAACACAGCAGTGCTGAACAGTTCTCTTCTGCAAAGATTTCAGTCTGTTGCCTACTTACTAAAGGAAGAGATGGGTTACCTCTGCAGAAAGATGCCCTGCAACTTATAAATGAGGTGTTATAGGGAAAGTTTCTTATTATTGATTCTTACTTTTCATTCTTGCATGTCTTGAGTAGAATTGAGGCTGTAAAAGTAAATTGCTGCTGTTCTGTGACACTGGTTTCAGGCTTCTAATGGAGAAATTGTTCTTCACATTCCAAACTCCTTCCAGAGCCTCTGTTAACGATTTGGCAAAATAACAGCTTTTTAACTGATTACTTCAGCTTGTTCAAGAATGAATATAAAACTACACAATAATATTCTTCCATAGTTAATGAAAAGAGAGTAACATCTTCAGAGAGCAATTCAGATTGCTAAAGGAACACAATGCTCTCTACTGTTCATTGAAGCTCTTAGGACTGCTCAGGCACCTAACTGAAGAAGGATACAGCTTGTCTGTAATACATAAGAAACAGCAGTAACACCACTAATGCAGTCACCATCCTTTTTTGGTCATACTGGAATACCAAATACCTTCATAAAAATATACAAAACAACAACACCCACCCCCCCCCAAAAAACCCATCCCAACCCAAAAACTGACCAAACAAACAAAAAACCAAAGTCATCACCATCAGAACAAAATTAAAAGCTAATTTATTTTGTGGAAAGTTTACCATGTACTTGCCATCTAATTTATTTTAAACAATACACTTTAGTAGCCTAAACTCTGTAAATCAGTAACCATCCAACCTGACAACTGTTGTCTATCAGAGCCCAGGCCATTTAGTAAGTATCTCTAACTATCCAAACAGCTGAAAAAGGAATTCAGTACTCGCTGAATAATCTGTACACCAGCATCTATATTAATCATATTTATCATTTATCATTGTTATACTGTGGCTATAACATTATGCATACTAATAGTACATACTATTTCTGTACTGAGCTTGCTATAGATCCATATTATACAGTCCCGTAACAAATATTTGTGTAGTGTTTCTCTATTATC
The DNA here is from genome assembly GCA_013400175.1 of Phainopepla nitens. Classification (NCBI taxonomy): domain Eukaryota; kingdom Metazoa; phylum Chordata; class Aves; order Passeriformes; family Bombycillidae; genus Phainopepla; species Phainopepla nitens. Next base: position 689,350 of record VXBQ01007740.1, read on the forward strand.
TTTAATACTTTAAGCCTCTGTAACATACATTTCTTTAGGACATTCCTTGAAAGTCATAAGAACATATAAGGTAGCATCCATTTATTCAACCAGACTGAAATATTCCAGACAATTTTGATCCATTGGCAGATGGATGCAGAAAAAATAGTTGTGTTCAGCTCTCAGTAACATTAGATTGAGCAGACAAGTGTTAATATCTGCAACTCAGCTCTGTGTTCAGAATCCCTTTTCAGTCAACAGGAAAAGAACAGGCACTTTTAGAGCATGACACATGCAATGACAGATGTCTAGGACAAGTCAAAAGAATGTCAAAAGTGCCTTTTTCCCTCTGCTTACTACACACAGAGGCTACCTAAGTCGGTCATTTGCAGGTGTGTGCTGTAATTCCCTACAGAGCCTAATCCCAGTAATAAGAATTACAGGCTCAAATGGTCTTTACATCTGCTGGGCACTGATTACATCACCTAATTTAGGTACATTTTATCTATGAATCCAACTGTTTTAAATTCATTTTGAGTGAATTTAGAAATGGGTCTCAATCCTCCAAAAGAGAAACAATATTCTAATAACTACAGCATTTGTTTCAGAGAAAAAGGTAACAACACTTCCGTACTGCTTGGCAATTTTTTCTAGTTTATTAAACTGATATCTCATATGGAATTATCTGTGTTCTCTCTGGTCTCATAATTTCTGACCAGAAAAACCCAAAGAAAGTAATAAAGACTATATGCAATTCTGCTGTTTCTAAATGTTCTGCATGCTATTACGTAAACAGCCAGTTCCTCAAAACAATCACTTGTCCTAACAAACATTTGCTGTTTGCTGATAAAGAAGATTACCTGCAGCTGGATTTTTAACATTGCATTCTTCTTTCTGAAAATGAAAGTGCTCCTCCAGTATTTCTTTAACTCTCCTAGGTGGCTCAACATATACACATTTCTGCCCTGTTAGTAAAATATATTACAAAACAACCAGTTATTATAAATCCCCTGAATCCTGATGTACTTTGCTTAAAGCAATTGTCATTATGCTACTCTGCATCCGTCTTCAACACACTATGATTTACAAATATAACATAGTGTTCAGCCAGGCCCTACTGCCACCGCTGAGCAATTCCTCAGGACAGGAGGATGGTGCAGGACAGGACCCTGCTGGGGACAGCCAGATGAGTTATGCCGGTAGCCAAAGCCACCCCAGGGCCACTCATGGAGATGGCCACCGCGCCTCTCCATGACAGACATCCCAAGGCACGGCCATAGATGGGGAGGCACCAAGTAAGATGTCCTCACTGCAGGAAGTCTCCAAGGAGCTGAAGAGGGATGCGGACACCCCAAGGCACCAGGGCCAGCACCTGCCGCGGTGCTGGGGGCCATCAGCGAGGAGCCGCGGGGAACGGCCGGGCTCCCGAGGGGACGCGGCGGGGCGGGCCCGGGCTGGGGCGGGGGTGGCCGGGGACGGCCGTGCTCACGGGGCTGCT
>VXBQ01007740.1:690838-719592 GCA_013400175.1 Phainopepla nitens
GCCGGGCGGCCCGGCAGGCGGGGCCGCCAGCGCCCGGGCACGGAGCCGGCCCCCGAGCCAGCGGGCGGCCAGCCGGCAGCCCCCGGGACAGCGGAGCCAGCGCGGGGCGGGGGACGGCTCCGGGTGTCACTAACAGCTACTCCTTTGTGCGGCTCGGCATGGCCACGGCAGCGGGGCGCGCACATCGCAAGCTCTGTGCCACTGTGGGCTGTCACCACGGGCCTGCCCTACGGGAGGATGCCATGTCATCCTCGCCCGAAGCAGTGCCGGGCTGAGGGGAAGGACGACAGAGTCCAGTTTAACGGATGTGTATCTACTGCTACTCAAAAGTACCAGTCTGGTCATAAAACGAGGCATCTTCAGACACTGCTTATTGGACTGAAGTGGCCTTGTAATCCCCATCTCTCTTATGCCTTGATGCATTTCAAGGTATATTCGTCTTCTTCCACAGATATCCTGAAACCAGACTTTCAAAAATAATAAGCATTAAAATCATGTTACACCATTCATAGTTCAAAAGCTGTGCTTCCATTTTCCGACAGAAAGTGCTGAACATTACACGCTGCTTCTAAAAAGTGCGTGACCAAGACACCCTCCACTTGCTTGACCAGAGTACCAAATGTGGCCCAACATACCCCAACCCTGCTGCTATGCTACAGTCGTGCTGCGCATGTGTTAGTGGAAGGAGCCCGGGATCACTCAGTAAGGCATCTGCAGCTCTCACAGTGACAGTACTTCAGCATTTACATTCAATTTTCAGTTCAATTCGTTTAACAGAGAAGCGATTTTCTCCACTTCTAAATTACAGATGGTAAGGTTGAAGCTGAAGATCATACTGCGTGCCCTTACTGTGGGGAAATTTTAGTGTACTAACTCAAAACTGCAAGAAAAATACTAAATTACCTGTAACTAAATCAGACACACCAGTATGCTGGCTGTTTATCCTCACATGTTTGTGGCTCATTTTTTCCAACTAATGCCACATTCTTGACATTAAGTCTTTACACAACTTAATTGCAAGGGAAAAGTAAACAGGATCTTGACAGAAAGTCACTTCCTTGAAAAGCACCAGGAAAAAAATAAATCAAAACCACTTTCTTACCCTATGAACGATATGTTTGATTTATGAACAGGTGATTGCATTGATAAATGGGCTTTGAATTAAAAATACGACAAAATACTTTGGGTTAAATATTTTATTTTATCATAAGCCTTACATTAGGTTCATTAAACATTTTGTGTATCACCCAAATAAGTTACATTCATTCTGAGCTTTCATGCAGTTTTAAAAGTTAAAATTTCTCAAAAAATAATTTTCAAGTGAGCTGTAATAAACTCTGCATAACCAAGCCAGAATTTTTTACATCAAGTAAACATTCCAGTTTTCCCTCCTGCTTTGACACTACGGACAACTTACAAAGGCCTCTCCAAATCTGCACTAATTAAACAGAAACTCACAAAAATGACTGAGACTTTCTGACTACCTTGACTAACAGCGGTAACGCTTCAAAGTACGAGCGTGACCACTGAGCTGCGCTGCAGGAAGTGACATTTTGCCTGAGGAGAATACTGAAGTATCTTACATTAAAACCTCGTTGCAAAGAGACAGACCACCACCGATGGGCATGCAGAACACTAACAAGAAAGAGGCAGAAAACCTCACATTCGCAAGCTTTTACGGGGACACAGCATTTATGCAGTCTTCTACTATTTCAAAAAGGTAGTGATATATATCAGTCCTCCTTGCAATGTCAAGGGCAGTTTCATCCAAGTTGTTTTTCAAGTCTGGCTTCACATAGCGATTCATCAGCAGGAGCTCAAGGGTCTCCCTGCTGTTTTTGTTCCCTGCAGCAATGTGCAGGGGCGTCAGCAGACCGTTTGTCTGCGCGTTGATGTCCGCACCCTGCTGAAGCAGGAAGGCGGCCACGCCGGTGTTGTTCCACTTGCAGGCGCTGTGCAGGGGCGTCCAGCCGTCCACGGTCTGCGCGTGAACGTCGGCCCCCTGGGCCACCAACTCGTGCGCAACATCCAAGTGCCCGCTGTAGGCAGCTCGGTGGAGAGGCGTGTATTGATCTTCATCACGAGCGTTCACTGGAGCCAGCTTTTCCGTCAGCAGCCTCCTCACGGTACTCAGCTGTTTAAAGAAAACAGGGAACTTCACGTGATTCTGTGAAACAAGATGTGTGGCTTTGATGGTCCTGAAGTTTAACGGAAAAGCAATTTCTGTCAGGGCCAAAAGCACTTATAAGATCTCAGATGCATCCTCTCCACCCCAGTTAAAAGGCTTATTTGCCATGAAGAGCCTAGCATGCTTTCAATTTATAGAAGTTAAAGAAAAGTGCCGTTACTTGAACTTTGAACTGGAATCTAAATTTGTTCTAAAAGCATCTAAATGGATCCAGAGATGTTTTAGTGTGTATGGGCTACAAAGGGGGATGTTTTACATACAGCAACTTGCAAAACCAGATCAAAACAGCTCAGAGAAAGAAAGAAAAGTACAGGTAAACTTTTGTTTGTGGATGAGACTACAAACATGTGCTCTAAATGACACTCTTGTAAATGATATATATGAACAGAGCAAGTGGCTTACCCGATTGTTTTCAGCTGCCCACAGCAGCAATTTCTCTGGATTCTTTTCCATTTTCTTTTCTTGCATTTCGTACCATTCCTCTGTTCTTTCTTGCTCATCATCGTCATCATCAGACTGTCCCGACCAACAGCTCTGAGTTCCGACAGGAATCAAGTGCCTGTGCGTCTCCAGCAGTTCAAGTTGGTTAAAATGCTCTGTGAAGTCTTCAAACAGCTCGCTGTCATCATCGTCTTCATCAGCTTGCTTGTCCTTACTCATTTTCAGTCAGCATCTGTGAGCAGCCGATGTACAACAATATTTATACTAACTGTAACTGTGATCGGTGCACTAACTGTCAATAAAACTATCTGATGGATGATGCGGATGTCAACAAACAGCAAAACTCAAGGGAAAACTCAGCGATCCTCCGCTAACCCGGGCTTCGCCAGCTCTGCCAGAACTCACAGATAATACCCACGCTAGAAAAGCACCGTGTTACCCCGATCCCCGACCGGCACCACCCTCAGACTGCAGCGCAACACCGCGCGGGGGCTTGCTGAGGGCGCTGGAAACGCTGCTCACTTTACCAGCAAAGGGTCTAGGGAGCAGCCCGAACTCCGGNGGACGTGACGGGACGGCACGGAACGGGGCGGTGCTCGGCCCGAGCGGCGGCGGGAGCGGGAGATGGAGCGGGGGCAGTGATCGCCCGCTGGAATCGCACCTCACTGAGCCCCCTGCCCTGCCCCGGCGCCTGGCTTGGTCTCTGGCGCTTCGCGTACCGTCTGCGAAGAGAGAAGCCGACTGCCTGAGCTGCCTGCGCTGTGCCGGAGCCTTCCCGTGAGGAGCCTCGGCGCGACGATGAGCGCCGTCAACTCACAGTAAGCTCCCCTTGTCTGCAGCTCCCTGCAGTCCTGACGCCTCTGGCAGCAAACTTTAAGTATGTCTGGGACGAGTTAAGAAGAGCTGGGATCTTCAGTTGTGTTTCCCTCTGGTCCTTATGATCACCGTGCTTGCCCTCATGCACGTGTAGATTACCAGTGCAAAGAGAGAATTAGACTGTTCAACAGGTGGTTTTAAAAACAAAAAACATACAGAGGGTTCTTTAGTTTTTAATTAGATACTTCAGAGGGGTGCTTGCTCCCCTTTACTGGAGCAGGATGACTGGGATAAACAAATCTTCCAACTGGCTAGTTTGGCGATGATCCGTTTGCAGTACAAGTAGTGAACTAATTTGAGACTCTCACAGGACTGATATTTGGTAGAGTTTTATGGCAGATCTCTGTGTTTCATGACTTCGAACAGATAAGCTTACCTTAGTAAAGACCGTGTAGAAATTCCCTATGTGTCTTGCTCTCTGACCCAAGTTTTCCTGTCTTATTCAGGGGTGATGAAGATACCTTTAAAATACTCGTTGCTACTGACATTCATCTTGGCTATTTGGAGAAGGATCCAGTTCGTGGAAATGATACATTTGTAACTTTTAATGAAATTCTGGACCACGCTCAAAAAAATGAAGTAAGTGCTACGTTTTGGAGAGGGAAGGACTGAGGCTGTTGAAAATATGGTCCAATCTGCCAGAAGCTGTAAAGCTTAATTCTGGTACAGTCTCTAGTAATACCAAATCAAATGGCTGAACTATTTCTTGCATTCAGTTTCATTTCTGATTTAGTAAAAGGAATGCCTGTTCCTCTGAGAGTATTTTTGCTGAATTATGAGTTTGGTTGCGTTAGCAGTGTTTTTGGATTGCCTGCACCAGTTTCAGTGAGTGGTTTGTCACTGCAAGGAGGAAAAATGATCGAGGAGAGCAAGAGTAGTGATACACAGTCTTCTGACAAATCAGTAGAGATTTGTTAGAAGTTTTTGAAGTGTCATGCAGTGCTGAGTCGCTGAAGTGAGCAGTTCTGGTGCTGAGCAGCTCTGCTGCCTGCACAATAGGCAGCAGAATGCTACAGTGGGGCTTCTTGAAATGGGGCAACACTTGGGGAGCCAAGAGTGGGAGACAAGAGCCACCAGGAGCCCACAGCACTGATGGGACCTGGTGGGGTCAGGAGCAGTGGCAGCCAAGAAACAACCCCCCTGCCCTGTAAAAGAAGCTCCTGGGGAGTGGCAGCAGGCAGGAGCACCTCCACCACGGCAAAGAGACATGGTGTGGCGTGACTTTTTGTGCAGGAACAGCCCTTGAGCCCTGCCAGCTCCACCAGGGAGCAGTGGTATCTATCTGGCATAAAACCATGGCCTTTCTCCGCATCCACCACAGCTGACAGAGCTGCCCAGACAAAACTCCCTGTCCAGACACAGCACGGGTTGAGGAATATCAGGGAGTGTGTATGAGAGAGAGAGAGACACTGGAATCACACCCTGCTTTCCTTGGGGCAGGCCTGACAGGCCAACAGGACATACAGTCCAGGAGATTCCCTATCCTTACTCCCTCTGGATGAATTAAGGGACAGGGGGCAATGGCAACGAGTTCCTGCCCAGCACAGCAGGTGCATCTCCTCCATGACTGCCCCACATCCCCATGTGCCCTGGCATAACAGGTGTGAGGCTCTGCAAGTGGAGAGTGGTTCATCTAGCACAGAGGTGTTGCTGAGGTTGTGGCCTGTGCCCAATATCAAAGCTCCTTCCATGAAGAAAAAATATGGGTTGTTGTAGGAGACCGCCTTCTGATGGGAACAGAAGGCCCAATATGCAGACAGGCTCCACTTCTTAGGGAAGCCTGCTACATCCCTGGGGCTTGAGTTGGTTGACAGCAGCTGGACATGAGCCAGCAATTGCCCAGGTGGCCAAGAAGGCCAGTGGCACCCTGGCCTGTACCAGCAATGGTGTGGCCAGCAGGAGCAGAGCAGTGACTGTCCCCCTGTGCTGGGCACTGCTGAGGCCACACCTCCAATCCTGTGCTCAGTTCTGGGCCCCTCACTGCCAGAAAGACACTGAGGGGCTGGAGCGTGTCCAGAGAAGGGCAGCAGAGCTGGGGAAGGGTCTGGAACACAAGTCCTGTGAGGAGCAGCTGAGGGAGCTGGGGGTGTTCAGCCTGGAGAAAAGGAGGCTCAGAAGAGACCTTATTGATCTCTACAACTCCTGAAAGGAGGGTGTAGTCAGGTGGGAGTTGATCTCTTCTCCCAAGCCACAGGTGACTGGACTAGAGCAAATGGCCTGAAGTTGCACCAGAAGAGATTTAGACTGGGTATTAGGAAAGATTTCTTCCCTGAAAAGGCTGTCAAGCACTGAAACAGGCTGCCCAGGAGAGTGGTGGAGTCACCATCCCTGGAGGTATTTAAAAGATATATGGATGTGGCACTTAGGGACATGGTTTCATGCTGGACTGGCAGTGTTGGGTTTAATGCCTGGGCTTGATGATCTTGGAGGTTGAATCCAACCTAAACAATTCTGTGATTCAGTTTTCAATGACTGGATATTTATCAGTCAGATTCTTTGTCATTTTGATGAGGGTTTTTTTTCCTAATGCTTTACCAAAAGCTGAATATATGCAATATATGCATATATATGCAGAAACTGCAACTAGTACCTTCTCAAGATAATGTGGTGATAGCTACAGGTTTTTTCATAGTAGGTAGTGCAGCAGTGAGAAAATAATGTAGCTTTTCATGCCTGTCAAAAAAATATGCAGGAGCCAGTTTGGAAACCCTTATTACAATAGTACATTAATCCTTTTTTTACCACTATCAGTTGTTTTCTTCTATGACTTTTCATAAATGGGTCTTTTTGGGTTTGATTTTATTTTAATTAATAATTACCTTTTTTTAAATAAGGAAGTTAAATATTGTTTCTGTTACTACTAATTCCTTTGCCTAGAAGTATACTTCCTCATATGTGAGGAAGTATGTGGAACTCCCTAGCAGAAATAATTTAAACAATTTGTTTAGAAGTCTTTCAAGGTAATGCAAAATGTTGTATTAAAATAATAAAGCTTTTTGTTACATACAGGTGGACTTTGTTTTATTAGGTGGAGACCTTTTTCATGACAACAAACCCTCCAGAAAAACAGTACACTCTTGTTTGGAGTCGCTAAGAAAGTACTGCATGGGTGATCGTCCTGTTCAGTTTGAAATTTTGAGTGACCAGGCAGTTAATTTTCATTACAGCAAGTAAGTATGTTACTGTAAATTATCATGTAAGGCTTGGTTTGTGTACTGGGTGAGTATGTTGTGTGAGTTTTTTATTATTTATCCTCCATGACTGGAACCTGGAATTTTTAGGCCTATGTGTGTGGGACAGGGTACAGGATAACTTCACCTAAGTCTGTAAAGGAGTGTGTACAATATTTTGAGAAACTTCTGAATGTTCTGTGACTCTTGATACATTTGTGTAATGTGTAGTTTTCATTTTGCAAGTACAGTACAAGTAAACCAGTTCACATGCGTTGTTTTGGTAAAATCAGGAAGAGTTCCTTGTGTGTAAGCAAAGGTTGCACCGCCTAATCCACTACTACCACCCATTTTTTTGAACAAATCTTTTCATGGCTTGTCCTAAAACAATAGGTTTCTTTTGCTACCCTGTTCCCCATGGCACGTGCCATTCCAGACCATGAGTAAGAATCTGCTTAAGCTTAGGTTTATTCATAGTAACTTCATTCTAATTTATATCACATCTATTTGTGATTAAGTTAATTTGAAGGGAATATTGAGAATCATACACAAATATAGTTTAACTGTTTTCCTCTTTTTGTTCAGGTTTCCTTGGGTGAATTATCAGGATGAAAATCTCAACATTTCTATTCCAGTTTTTAGTATTCATGGTAATCATGATGATCCCACAGGGGTAATTATTATTGTAATTGTACTGTTACATTACAAAGATAGAGAAATAGAAACTTGTATAGAAATACTGTTCTGGGAGATCACACTGGTTTTAGTCAGTTACTCCACTCTTTGTGTAAATATTTTGTGTATATTTAGGAATTCTCTTAATAAGTGACAAGTGTAAGTGTGACATTAAAAAGCAAATGGAAATAAGTTAAGACATCTGTATGAACTGTGTTTAATTTCTTAATTTATGAAGGTTTCTGTCATCAAGAAGAGAACCACTTTTCATGCCAAGAAGTGGCAGTCTTTCAGAAAGTTTCTAAAACATTCTATCTGTAGAGACTGAAAACTTTTTTCTTAAAGAAGAATTTTGATATTTTGATTTGTGCATATGTAATTGATATGCATCATGCATTTGCAAGGAGGATAATCTAATAATAGTGAAATGGTAGCTTTAAAACAAGCTACTAAAAGTAAGGAGGAAAAGGATGTTTAGAAAGCATTAAAATACATGTGTTGAATTAATAATTTTGCATTTTATATCAAATAGCAGTGTATCATGGAGATGAGTGTTTTAGTAGCAGTTTAACTTTGAGCTTAACTTTTAACTTGAACTAGTTACCTTAACCAGATAATTTTTGTGGTAGTTTTGAGACTGGCTAGTTTGAAGGGTTATTTGTGGTTTTGTTTTTCTGAATGATTTAATGTTTAGTTTCATATTGTTCAAATGAAGTATGACTTGTAAGGAAAAGGGATTTGCTTCTGTGCTCTAGAGTACTAGCAAAACCCCTAATATATGTTATGGGGCTTTTCAACTGCAGAAGTTACTTAAGGAAAGATATTCTCTCTCACTTTTGAGACTTTCATTTAGACATGAAACACTTAATGTTCTATTCAAAGTTTTATATTTGTTTCTTAATATTTGTTGTAGGCAGATGCACTGTGTGCATTGGATATTTTAAGCTGTGCAGGACTGCTGAATCACTTTGGACGTTCAACTTCTGTGGAGAAAATAGATATTAGTCCCATTTTATTGCGTAAAGGTAGAACAAAAATTGCTCTGTATGGCTTGGGTAAGTATTTGTCTGCCAGACTGTGACTAGACTGTTCATGTATTACTGAAATTTAATAAGTCTGAATAAAGTTGGAACAAACTTATAAGGCTGCAACAAACATGAAGGTCTAGGTGATTCTAAATTGAGGCATATCAATTCTGTGACAATTTCAGGTTTTTCCTCCTGCTTTGTGTCACTGGCTGACAGGAGTTTTTTGCTCATTTAGGTAAATCTTCCTATACTTGATTTTTGTACTTTTATTGGTGTTAAATTAAGTTAACCATAGTGCTGGTGAATCAAGTCAGAGCAATCACACTCGTAAATTCTCTCTGCTGTGTATTGAGCTTATGTCAACCTACTTAGGCGAAACTTAAACAACCTATGTTCATGTGCCATTTTGGTTCTATTTAAAAACATAAGCTGTCTGAGCAGAAATCTAATGTCTTACATGTCTGTGTGAAGTGGTTCATAAGTAACATTGGCCATGAGTAATCTCAGTTTCTTTAAAGAAACTTCAGAGTTTCATACTTTAAAGTGGTTCTGTGGTAGGTTTTCAACTTCAGGTTGGTTCCTTTGTATTTTCTCCATTGAATTCCCCTCTACCCTCACCTCTTACTTAGAATGGTTACTTTTGACTGCTCTCTGTCTAGGGAATTTAACTATTGAGATCTTTTTTTTTCACCCTTGTTTTTTGTCCAGTCATGAGTACTTAAGCGCTTAATTCCAAGCGACTTTATAGTTGGCCATGATTTTGTGTGTTTAATGAGATACTCAGAAACCTTGCTAGATGTTTGAAAGGTTAGTAGTTAGTGGAATGTTCTAATATCAAAATATAAAAGTTTTCAATGCCAAAGTTGTTACTGGGAAATGCAACAACTTTCTAAAGTACCAGTGTTGCTGTATGAAGATGTTCATGAACATGTGTGTTTCTTTATGTTTGTGCCAGAATTATTAAACCCTTTTTGACTTTCTCTGATTCATAGAGCATTTGTTCTTACACAAAATGTGGACACTCCATATGGGATTTATTGATATCTATCATGAGCTGGCTAAGGATAGTTTGGGGTGGTTTTTTTCCTAGTTGAAAACATCAAGGAAATAATCAATGGTTTCCAGGGATGGGACATGCACAATTTTCTTGGGCAAGCTATTCCAGTGCCTTACTCCCCATACAGTAAAGAACTTCATCCAGCCTAAATCTGTCCTCTTTCAGTTTAAACCCATTCCCCTGTCCTATCTCTGCTTTCCCTTCTGAAAAGTAGCTCTCCAGCTTTCTTGTAAGCTCACTTTGGGTACTAGATGGCTGCTATATTTTTGTTTCTCATGACTTTTTTAATAGAGTTGCTAGTAAAATTCTATCAAATACAGACTTGTTTGCCACACTTTTTTTTTTTTTTTTCCACTTCAGGGGCTATTCCAGATGAGAGGTTGTATCGTATGTTTGTCAATAAGCAAGTAACCATGCTGAGACCAAAGGAAGATGAAGATAGTTGGTTTAACTTGTTTGTGATTCATCAAAATAGGTAACAGTACTGAATGAATTACAGCAACTTACTGTGTTACTTCATTAAACTGCCTGGAAAAAGATAGGTGAGCAAGCCAGCTGTGTTAGTTCAGGCTTCTTGTGAGTAGCTGGTTTCCTAAGATTTTTACAAGTGAAAACATTGTTTTACAGGTCTTTTTGGAGAAGAATTGTAAAGAAAAAGGTTTGAAATAAATGAGTTAGGGGAGTTGGGAGATCTCTTCCTCTTCCCAAGCTTTTATAATCAGAGGCAGTGGAGGGTTTGTAGTATAATATACATATAATTAAGTCTTAAAAGCTGGGAGAACACCAAACTTCATATTGTATTTTCTATCATTGTTTGAACCACAGTTCAACAAGTGCCCTATTTTCCCTTGCACTGCTGTGCTTTACAGGTAGGTAAGGTGTTCTGATGCCTACAGCCTTCTTCCAGCCCTGGTAGTAGGAACAGGCAGAGTTCTTTTCCAAATACTTTCTTCTGAGTTATCTTGAAGAAGGGGGCAATCCTCATGCTCGAGTAGTGGTGAGGCAGACATAAACAAATATAGCTCACATTACCCTGTGTACTGATTTCTGTCCTGCAGACTGAAGGAACTCACTCTTCCATCTCCCCTGTCTTCCAGAAAGGGATTGGGGGTGGCGTGTCTCATGTCTGTTTAATTCAGTGGGTTTTACCCCACCATTTAAAAACAAAAAACAAGCAAAACTGATTGCCATGAGATGCTATGAAAGCATGCATATAGAAAAAACCCAAAAGTCTTACAAGCCAAGTGAGAAGAAAAGGGAGATCCAAATAAAAGGAGGGGAGCAGAAAACAACTGTGTGAAAAAACGTGAGCTGTGTAAAAAAGTGAGCTATGTAAGTTGCCCTTTTGTTTAACCAAACACTAAACAACTGTGTAAGGAATAAATGTGAAGAAAACCTGACATTTATGTCTGAAGTTGTTGCTGGAGTTCCTGTATTGTTTTAAATCACACTGATGTTTTTCTCCTCCTTCACTCTCCCCTTGCCCATCCATTATTCTTCTCTTCTCTTGAACAGGAGCAAACATGGAGCTACCAACTACATTCCAGAGCAGTTTTTAGATGACTTTATTCATCTTGTTGTGTGGGGTCATGAACATGAGTGCAAAATAGCTCCATTCCAAAATGAACAGCAACGTTTCTACGTTTCTCAGCCAGGAAGTTCAGTGGTGACATCTCTGTCCCCTGGAGAAGCCGTGAAGAAGTGCGTGAGCTTTTGTTTTTGTTCTTGTTTATCCCTTGTCTTATATGTCTCAGGTGTTCTGTTGAGAACAGAAAAATACTTGTACACAGTATGAAAAGACTTGTATTACTGTGTGGATTAGCCTCAGAGTGTGACTTAATAAGCAGAGTAGATGGAATGAATATCTGGTATAACTTCTGCTTTGCTTACAATTTAACATTTGAAGCAAGTGGAACTTAGCTAAGAGGAGTTACATACTGATAAATAGGAATACAAGCAACTGAGTGCTGGTGCTTGTATATGATACAAGCACAATCTACATATAATAAAATGGAATAAATTAAATTAAACTAAATATAATAAAATTAAATATAATAAAATGCAGGACCAACCCTGAAGTACAGATCTTCCTATAGCTTTTGAAATTTTGTCCCTGAACAGTAAACATGAATTTGAAAACAAATCTTTATACCATAGTTCTCTTGATTTTATCTTCTAGTAAGTTACCTTTCTCCTTCTAGACACATTGGTTTGCTGCATGTTAAAGGGAAAAAAATGAAAATGGAGAAGATTGCCCTAGAGACAGTGCGAACTTTCCATATAGAGGATATTGTTCTAGCTGATCATCCAGATCTTTTTAATCCTGACAATCCTAATGTTACTCAGGCAATACAGGCATTCTGCATGGAAAAGGTAACTTGTGATGCTAACAGTTTATGGATAACAGTGTATGGACAGGGGATGGGATCTGTGACTGGTTTTGAGACTGGAAGATGAGAAATCTTGTGTCTTGCCCCATATTAAAACAAACTTAGACAGTGTTTCCATAGGAAGCTAGTTCCATGACATTCACTCTGTAGCCTTGACTTTCAGATTCCTTGATTGGGATGACCTAGTAAAGTAGGCTGGAACTGCTTTTTGGGTGTCCATATGATCTTTGTGCAAAAGCTTGCACCTGAGTGTGGGGCAGTGTTGGATGTGCACTTTGGAACCTGCATAAATACATTGACCTAAATGCTGAAAGCTCAGCAGTGCAGTCTGAAGTGGCAGGAGTAAATAAACAAGTTTATTAATTGCTTAATTCTTAGGTTTATGTGTCTGTTTCTGCTTTTCCCTGGAATTCAAAATTTAGCAAAGCATAGTGGCTATAAAATATGAGAGATCAGTAGTGTAGATACTGCTGGACCACACTGTGTCTGAAGGATAAGCCTTTACTTGTCATGTTTTTCTCAGTCATTCTTAATGGCTTTGGGCTGCATACTGGTACATATGTGTTCAGGAGTGAGAGCACATTCTATAACAATTTATTTTGATAGCTCTCCTTGCAACTGGGTGTATTTTAAGTTATACTTGAAATGTTCAGGCGTCTGTAAGAGAACAAAGGGGAACTGAATTTATAATTCTCCTTCACAGGTGGAATTGATGCTGGACACTGCAGAAAGAGAACGCTTGGGAAATCCCCGCCAGCCAGAGAAACCAATCATAAGATTAAGAGTAAGAAATTGTTCAGCTTGGATTGCTTTGTTTTTAAAGGTCACTGGGAAGAGTTTCAAAGCAAAATCATGCTTTTTTTTTAAACACAAAATATACAGTTTTTTGCTGTGTAGAGGCAAATATAAATCATCTACCATACTTCTGTTTACTTGTGTAACCAGTACACTAAGGTAAAGGATGAGATTGGTCATAAATGTACTTCACTGCTGTTTTGAGTAAGGGCATCAAAAGTGGCTATTTACTGTGTAGTTTTTTAAGATGTAGTATCCTGTGTGCATTCCTAACCCAATCAGAAACTGTTGTGAAGGCTACTAAATGAAACAAATTAAGGACAAGTTATAAATATGAGCTGTTGTTAGCTATTCTGTTAATGTTATTATTAGCTGTTGTTAGCCATTAACTTTTCTGCACAGTAAGGCATCAATTTTAAGTTGACTTACTTCTTACTATTAATTTTTTCCTTTGAAACATAACACATTTGTTTTGAGTTGTGTGGCTTCTCCATTTCTGTTTGTTTCATATTTAAATTTGTCCTTTTCTCCCTTAGGTTGATTATGCAGGTGGCTTTGAACCATTCAGTGTCTATCGTTTCAGCCAGAAGTACATGCATCGGGTGGCTAACCCAAAAGACATCATACACTTTTTCAGGCATCGTGAACAAAAAGAGAAAAAAGGTGATTATGAAAGAAGGAGTCATTGGCTTGCTTTTGTTTTGATTTGTCTGTCTGTATTTTGTTGCCCAGCACTTGCAAAGGCTTGCTGTCTACCATCTAATGTGTCATAGGAGGAGTAAAGATGCACTGTCTTATTCAAGTGTATATATTGCACAATTATTTATTTTCTATTTCTAGGTTTGTCCAGCATTCTGATATTCAGCACAGCATCTTCTGACAGTTATTCATAAACAGTTTCATTTTCCTTTGGCCTCAGACCTTACTGAGTTGCTTATAGTAATACATATAGCCCCATGCCAGGCTGAGTTCCTCTGTGGTTCTGTGATAATTACCATGAAAGGCATTAAGTGTCTCACTCCTGAGACTTCTTAGAATAAGGTGAATGGGTTTGAACACTCTGAAGGAAAAGAGATGGGTATAGTGCTTTTTCCCTTTATATTTTAATTTTAGTTTGTAGTTAATTTGTTCATACCTAAAATAGTAATGAGCGGTGTAGGCTTAAGAGATGTACATATATTTTTTAAAAAAGGTCCAAATGTGGGACAGCATTTTGTTTGCCCTAATTAATCGTGTGTATGGGGTGCTCTTGGCTTGTCTCTTCCAGGTGTGTTTCTATTCAAGTATTTGTGCAAAACCAATAATAGCTGTTACTATTGCAGCATTTCTCACTGTTGCCTAGAATTTTTAATAAATGGTTAATAGATGTTGTCCAAAAACTGGACTTGTAATAGTTGCTGAAGATTCAGCTTGTACAGGAACATAATGTGCTAAAAACTCTTACTAGTTTGCTTAGTGCATTGTAAGTGCACTGTCCACTTCCAGTGACAGTTTTTATGAATACTATCAGTTATATAAAGTTCAAAACATCATTTCATGATGCTTTTAGTGAGATGTTTTTAAAATGATACTGTATTGATCTTGGTTTATTTTGCCTTAGTTTCCTTTTTTGTAGTTGTGTAATCTCATTAACATTTTTAGAATACACAGTAGCTACCACATCTGCCACCATGTTTCACTAATTTACTTTTCCTATTGATGGGCATATTGGCTTCAAGAAGGGAATATGAAAGTACTGCCATGGCTTTTGCATGGTTTTATTAGACAGCCTCTAATACAGGGGAAGTGGCTAATGAAGCACTCAACGTTTCCATTACATGTGCGCATTGTGGTGCAGTACAGGTGATGTTAAGACTTCAGGAATTCAGTCAACAGTCTCAAGCAGTCTATAGTCACTTTATGTTTTTTGTATGGTATGTGCTAACCTAGGATGATTATCCCTCTCGTCCTTCTGCCATTCCTACCTTGCTGCCTGAGAAGGGGGGATGAGCTATGAGCATTTTCTACTGAAAATCAGTCAGCGTGCTGTGGAAGAAAATTTCTTTTCTAGTAAATGGGTTACTTATAAAAAACTTTTGTGCTTTGATGGCTCCTCTGATTTTCTTCAATTTATGATCATCTAGAGTTCAATTATAATAACCCTCAGAACACAGTGTTCAATAGTAGTTCCAGACAGATGTTAGGCAGAACTCTATATCTGCTAGAGGTGGAGCTGTCTGCCCAATTATGCTTCTCCATTTTTCCAATGAATAGACTCTAAAAAGAGCGAAAGTTTTACATATAAAAGGGACAACAATTCTTAGGAGGCCTGCATTAACCTTTTTCCTGCTGCTGTCAGTGGGATGATAATAATTAAAAGCTGTAAATCTGGATGATGCCACTGTGTTTTTCTATTGTAGACATTGATCTTAATTTTGGAAAACTGGTTAGCAGACCTGCTGAGGGAACGACACTGAGGGTGGAAGACCTTGTAAAGCAGTATTTCCAGACAGCAGAGAAGGTATTCTTCTACTTTTTACAATTTCCCTTTTTAATGTCATCTATTTTTATCTTTTCTTCTTTATTTATTTCTTAGTAGGAAGTAGTGTGCCCTGAAAAGACTCTGACATGCACCAAGAAGTGAATTTATTTCCCATAAAACTGTCTGAGAATTACCACATGAAGTGTATGTCTTGGATTAGCAAGTAACTGTTGTGTATAGGTTGTGTAGGTATGTGAGCACACGCTGGTTTGAGAGCATGCTAGCTCTTCGTGTGAACCTGCAGTGTGTGCCCTGTACTAAGTCATGTGTCATGTACTCAAGTACAGGAGGAAAATGTGAGGCAGCAGGTGAGAGAAGAGCTGCCTTAATTTACTCTAGGGGCAGTGTGAGACTGTAGCATTTGCTGTTACCAAGTGACTTAGAGTCACTTGGTACTTTGCAGTATATTTGTGTACTCAGATGTAGTGCACTTCCACATTTTATTTAAAGCAGAGCAGGGAGAAGGAAGAGAGACCCCTGATAATTTGCTTTCTTCCCACCCTGTTGTTAAATCTAGTATATTTCCCTTTCCAAACAGCACTGCAGTAACATCTAAGAGTTAAAAAAATAATCTGTGAGCCAAGTGCACAAATGCTTGATGTAGTTGATCAAGCATAACTTGCAGAAGCTTTTTCAGTTGCAGAAAGTCTTTAGAGCAAAAATCCTTGAGGTAAAGATCCTTCAGATTCCATCATCCTGCCTAACCTTAAACACATGCTAGGTGCCATTATTAGGACAGCATAAATCATGTTCCTTTGTTATACTAATTTTATTTAAACATTTTATTTTATAATGGCTAGAAAGTTTATTCCCCTGGGCAGCATTATTTCCTGGAAGTTTTTATTTTAGATATTACCAGCATTGTGGTTTCTTTACTGTTCATAAAGCCTTTTGCTTCGACTAGTTTGAAAAATACTCTGTAAAGTTGGTGTGACATGCTAGTAGCAAGAGAGTTGTAACTGATTTATGACAAGTAACATTTGCTTATTGCTGTGCTTTCTCTGATTTAAATATTCAATACCCATTACTGATTTGCAACCAGCTTAATGTAATATTTATCTGATACAGCTGGAATATTGCTTGCTTTCTCTAATGGCAGATGCTTCTTTACAAATTATTTTCCCCAATTCTAAAGAAAGTACAGCTTTCACTTCTAACTGAAAGAGGAATGGGAGAAGCAGTGCAAGAGTTTGTGGACAAAGAGGAAAAAGATGCCATAGAAGAGCTGGTGAAATTTCAACTAGAAAAAACGCAGAGGTTTCTCAAGGAGCGTCGCACTGATGCAGTGGAAGAAAAAATAGATGAGGAGGTAATGTTCTGTTAATGTTGATTCCCCAAGAGAGGTCAAGACAGTAGAAAAATCAGTGCTCAAACGTGGTTTAATAGATTTGCCTCTGTGTGGAGCATCTGTAACATTTGCCTCTAGTCATTTACTGCAATTAATAAATGAATAATGAATTTATGATGAAGTTTCAAATACATGATTTCAAAACTTGTACTGAAATTGAGGTTTAGGTTGCACACATGTTCATAGAAAAGAATCTGTCTATTACATGCAGAACTACATATTTACCACTGTTGTGAGAAAGATGGTAGGTATAATCTCTTCATAGCTTTTTCGTATTGGTTTAAGGAAGAGTACAAGAACAGGACAGGCATAAAAGAAAATTTATCCTTCAGGTGCTCTGCTGGATTCTAACTGCTTGCAACTCAGGGTGTCCCAGAGGCAGGGATACCTGGTTTATGTACTGTATTGAGCAACCCTTGAAAGACATTTTTGTCAACTTGTTGAGCTTCCACATGAGCCCATGTATTCAGCTGTAATATTCAACGTTGTAGAAGTTGTTCTGCAGCTTATCTGTGCACTGTTTAAAGAATAATTTGGTGGGGAAGGAAGGCTGCATCTACCTGTTTTCTTACTGATTGCTTTAATTCATGAGGGGTTGAAAGAGACCATAAAAAATCAGTGCCTGCAGGCTTTCTGTGACACTTTAGGGTGGATTTTTTTGTTGTTGTTTGTCTTTAGAACTAAAATCTTTCTGTCATGCCTCATCTTTTTTCCATATTTGTCAAGTTGAGCTTCTCTAGTTGTACAAGTACTGCAACATTGTCTTGTCTCATAATAATTATTTTCTGTCTTGCTTCTTCATCTCTACCTCTTTTTCCAGTTATTCATATTTCAGTGTCCCTTATTGTCAAAATTACTATGCTCTCCTTCTCTTAAACACAGTATCTCCTTCATCATGTTCCAAGCTTTCTTCCTCCCCAGTGATGTAACTCAAGTTATTAACAGAATGTGAGATTCTTAAACCATAGGACAGCATGAAAGGGCCCTAAACAAACTGTTGAGTTATTCTTGGACTCTTCACTTCTCACATGAGCTTGACTTAACGATTCAGTGATCAAAGCTTTGCACTTACTGTTATTGTTATTATTGTATGACATGAACTGTTATTTTGAAGGAACTGGTTTTTTTTATATTCAGGTGCGAAAATTCAGAGAGAGTAGAAGAAAGAACACCGAAGAAGAGGATAAGGAAGTCCGTGAGGTAATTACTCTGAATTTTGAACATAGGCTAAAAAATAGAGTGGTGACTTCTGCATATAAATGCAGTCATTTAGCAATGCTTCAGCAGTACTTTAGCATTGTCCTTGCCAAAAATGCCTGTCTGCCTTTAAAGCTCAGTAAGTCTATTTTAAATCTTTGTTAGGATAATATGTACCTAAGCTACTGCTCAATTTGGCCTTTGAGGTCTCTTTTCTTGTACAAATTTGTGAACCTGAATGTTCATTATTTCTTGCCTCTAACTGAGGTTAGACCAGGCAGGTGACTTTCAAAGATCTTTCAGCCTAAGCTCTTTGTGATCTCACCACCAGTGGACGTGTAGATGGACGATATTGGGTGGTATAACTGGAACAAATGGGGAGTATTGGTAAACCTCCAGCTACTATGTCCTTATCAGCAATCTTAAATCTTAGGTCTCCCCCATATTCATACTTCAATTGCATATGTATTTCCAAAGAAAATTGACAACTGCTGATAGCATGGTTGCTCCTTTGTCTTTGCAAGTTATGTGGGACTGGAATGAAATTCTGAGATAAAGGACATCTGGGGTAAGACTCAGTTCTCCTAATCTGGGATATCATCACCTGAGCTAGTTGTCTCAAGCACCACTGGCATCAGTAAAGTTCAAGTCAGTGGATGTCATAGGGTGCTTCCTCTGAGCAGACACAGGATGACCTCAGCTGTTCACCAAACTTCACCGACAGTGTGTCACATTAACGAGCTCCGTTCTGTTATCAGATCTCAGCTGCTTTACGTGTACGCATCTCATTAAATAAACTAAGTGTTTTCAGAGATGTCCTCACCTCCCATACACTGGATTTGTGTCTTACAAGCCTCACTGGTTTAGCATTACACGATTTTTTTTATAGCTGTATATTTATTGTACATAACTAGGACTTAACAATGGTGCATTTCATGATTTAAGAGCCTTTTTCCTGTAATTACTGTTCCATTTCAGGCAATGATCAGGGCCAGAGCCCACCGATCTGAGGATGAAGTTCTGGTTGCAGCCTCCAGTGACGAAGATTCCATGGATATGGAGATGACAGGCACTGGTAATCCAAGTGATGCCCTTCCTTCAGCACTGAGCCGAGGAAGGGGTCGGGCGAGAGGTAGGGCAAGAGGTGCAAGAGGACAAAATTCAACAGCAAGAGGTTCATCTCGAAGAGGAAGAGGTAAGAAAAACTTTGCAGTCTTTGTACTGCAGTTTCTGACTTTTTTTTCTTTAAGGGGTGACTCTCTTCTGATGCTTCCATCAAGTGGAGATTTGCTGCTTAAGAACTCCTACCGGAAAAAAAAACTCTTCTCAAATACTTGTGGTATCCTATTACATACAATTGACTGCCTTACAAGGCTTAAGTTGTGACTTTTTCACTTTGATTAAAAGGAAAATATCATGCTTCCCAGATGTGGATACATAGTATATTCCTAAAAGATGCATTTTTGGGAAGGTCTGTACAATGAAGTGCATGGATAGACCTTTGTCACTGCTAAAGGTAATGCATTTGATCAGTGTAAAGAGAAGGTACGGATTGTCTCTGTCCTAATGTAATTGACAAGAGACTTTAATGTTTCTAGTGACTGAAAAATGGGGAGTGTTTCTTTAACAAAAAGAGTTGAGTAGCTCCTCGACTGAGCGTGACTGTACATTTACAGTGGTAGTGGTACTTCCATTATAGATGTACTTTCACTATGTGTATATATATAAATATATAAATAAATAAATAACTCCTTTGAGTTGTGTCAGTAATATGCCCAAATGTCTGAGAGCAGGTTGAGTTGAAACAAAGGCTGTCATCTTGGGTCTGAATTGTTTTAAACTAGTTCTGTGAGCCTGTGCTCCAACACTGTTGAGATCCATTAGAGTAGAGCCCTGTGTGTTAACAGGTTGTGTCTGTGGACTTTTGCATAGTTACCTAGAGCAGTTCTTCTGCCTGTAAGGAGGGCTTTAATTCAAGGAGAAAGTGAAGAGTAAAGAGGATTTTAGATTTTTTTAAGTGACTTCCCACTCAGTAATGATAGACTAAAGAGGAAAAAAAAAACTGCTGAACAGATTTGCGTTTTGTTTGTTATCTCTACAGGAACCACTAGCCAAGAGTCAGCTTCTGGCAGCAGATCTTACAAGTCCATGTCTATGCCTGGCAAGACTATGTCTATTATAGATGGTAAGCCTGTGATCTGTCTGTTACCCCAATCTCCTCTCTCAAACTGTAGTGCAGGTGTTTGTTTGATGAAGTGCTTTAATTGCCTTTTATTCTATTAGTCCATTTCAGCTGTGAGAGATTCTTTCAGCGCCAATGAAATAGAATAACTAACAGTGATGAGAGAAAGAAAAAAGGAAAAATAGTGATATTCTTCTGTCATGGGGTAAAATGGAATGTGATAGGAACTGCTGGCTAGAACTCCAAATAGGAGACATATTACACAATGCAGTTTCTTAAGGAATAAGCATAGAAAGAATGTGACTTAATATTTTAGGCAGAATATTCCTCAGGGGATAAAAAGTTGAATTTGACTAATGTTTACAAGTTAGTAAGTTTTAATGCAAATCCATTTAGCCTTACACTGTAGCAAGTTTTGGAAATGCCAGTTTTTATTAGGGAAGAAAACCTTGTCTTTAAGCTGCCTCCATATGTGAGAGTAGCTGTTCCTTGCTGTAGAGGAAAGGTGCTGAGGGAACAGCATAGGTAGTCTGAGAATTAAAAAAAAAAAAATACCATTCACTAATCTACACATAAATCTGCCACAAAATACCCCAAGGTAGACTGAATTTTAAATTAATCAGCAAATTACCTGAATTTTAAACTGGTCAGCAAATTACCTTAGATATTGCAGAGAAATTAATTTTAGCAGATGTGATCATATTTAGCCTGTTAGATATACAGGAATTTCAGTTACAGTAGTATTTTTCGTGTCCTCTTAACCAACATCACTGATGGTTTTTCAGCCAGGTTGGGAAGCACCTGCAGCTGCACAGAGGGTTATATCCCTGGGTTGACAGACCTAATTTGTGTTTTGGATTGGTTTGTTTGTTTGTTTTACAGGGTGTTTTGCAGTGGAAATGCATGCTAGGCAGATCTTAAATAAAAAGAAGTATATAATGTTGTTTGCACTTAATTGTGTGAGCATTTTGAAAGTATTACATATGTTTTATTCCAGCCTTTAGGTCTTCGAAAACAGATCACTCTTTAAATTCATTCCAGTCTTACTCTGAGGTAAGCACCTTGTTGTATGAGTGAAGTTGTGTTGTCTTTTACTGTTGATTTGAAAAATAAATACACAGTCAAAACATTAGTCTAAACCAGCAGATGTCCCCAAGCTACCAGTTCCATCATTAAGTTTCTACATGTTGATCTGTAGACCTTTTGTGTCCTATTTTTGTTATGGTGTTTGTCTGAGAAAAGCCATGTTTTATTTGGGACCATAGTATCAGATACTAGGTGTATATACATGAGTGTTATGGTGGGTTCTGCAAGGTCAAAAATGTGAAGAATAAACTTGTGCTTTATTTGCAAATTTGTGCAAATTTCTAGCTTCTAGCTCTCGAGTGTATATTATTCTAACTAAATAGGTGTGTACTTGGAAAAAAAAACAGAGGTTCTGTGCTATAGTACTGACACATTATGCACTCTCTCTGTAAAGATAAATTCTGTGGAAAAACTTAATGCTTTTTTTTTCAGGATATTATAGATGTTGATTCTGATCCAGAAGATACTTCTTTTGTTCCTTCTTCCAAAGTAAATCAAAGGTCAGTATGTTTGCTTCATAAATGCAATGTGTGCCTTACTTCTGACTGGCAATCAGCAGAGTCCAAGGATCTGATTGACTACCAGATTTTTAGGAAAGTCATAACACTGCTTAGAGAATTTATATAAATTTTTACTTGTTAATATGGGTTAGCTTCCTACAACAGAAAAAATTAGATTACTGATTGAGATAAACTTGATCAGAGCTTTAGTATTAATATGTTATTTTTAGAATTTGTATTGTTCTACTTCTCGTTATGTCTATTTATTTTTACTTTGTGTATTGGCAGTCCAACTCTAAGTTAAGGGGCAAGTTATTGGAATGTCTGGTGACAGAGAACATGCTGATGCCATTTTTTTTCTTTTTGTATGTTTCAAGGTTGCCAGCTGTATCTTCACATAGTAAAAGAGGTTCACAAAGCCAAGCATCTAGAGGAGTTGATTTTGAGTCAGATGAGGTATGGTGTATATAGTGCTATACCACAGTGAGGTATATTTTTTAGTTTTATTTCTTGTAAGTTTCTGTAGCTCACTGTTTTACAGCTATTTGCATAAAGCATTTCAGCGTGAAATTGAATTTTTTTTTCACTAACAGTACAAAAACAAGTAACTTTAATCACTGCTAGATTATTGCAACCAACTTTGATTAGACTACCTGCATAATTATCAAAAATAAGTCTAGAAGGGACCTCAGAAAAACATCCAATCCTTTTTCACTTCAATTTTTAATCAGTGAATTGTCGTTACCGAAATGTGGAACTGGAACTGCCTGGGAGAGAAAGTAATTATAATGTCTTATAGTGCTCAGCTATATCTTTTCATTTATGTACTTTTTTCTTGTAAAAAGGAAGATTTTTTTTTTTTTGCGTTTAGAAATGGCTCTTTTCCAGGGCATTTTATTGTTGCAAACAATCTAAGTGCACTTTTTAAAAAATTTAAACCACTGTCTTCAAGTCTAATATGTCTGGTTTTGCAGTATATCTTTGAACTGCTAGAAAATGGTTTCCTCCACAAGTAAACAAGTTGAACTTTTTACATGGTTTTGCACTGAATAGAAGACACTCTATTCTGTCAAGCACTGTGCAGTTTGTTTTCACAGTCTGGCATACATGGTCAGAATCCATTCCTTAACTGTGTCAGATGATGGCCACTTCAGAGAAAATGCTATGTTCTTGTCCCTTCTCCCCACTGTGCTATCTCTTTTTGTACCTGAAATAAAACCCTACATGTTTGCTTGAATATGCAAAAAGAAGCAGTATTTTTGATTCATACAAATATCAGTAAATTATGATGTGCAGTGTGTATATAGACATCATTTTACTAATTTCTTTTGTGCTGCTCATTTATAGCTGAAGTATAGATTGTTCCTGCTTCAAAGTAGCTGTTCTGGTCATATTGACATAAACTCCTATTCTCTGCACATATGTCACATGGACTTCTAAGTCAGTAAATTACCTCTTTCATATCAAAACCAATAGAAATGGGTCTGTCAGAAAACATGGAATTGTATGGCCAGGCTTTCTAGTTTAATCTAAAGGTGACTTTGCTTTTTTATGACTTGGAATGCCTGCTAGTTTTAGTAATGTGTACCCCTTTGCAAATTGCAGGATGATCCATTCATGAGCCCTGCAACGTCAAGAAGAATGAAGTGATTCCTGGCTCACTATGCAAGAGAGATGGTGGAAGTTTTTGAGGAAAATGGAAAGCGGTTTTCAAGACTCTCTCTATGTGATCTTTCTCTGTAAATGATGATTTACTTTCTATTTTCACTTCTGTGAAACGGTTTGGTTTGAGTTTGTTGTTTTTTCAGCGGCACCAAATTGGTATAATGTCTGTTACCTTGCTTGATTCACTAGGCTAGAAGGTCTCATATTCTAAAGTACTGCCTGAAAATGCAAGTTCTTTCTAAAACTCTGAAACTCTGTTTTCTTTTTGGGGTGATAATAAAAATGACAGTTATATCTTTTCTATAAAACTCCATCTCTTTGGTCTGAATTTTGCAGAGAAGTAAATTTATAGTAGTCTGCAGGAATATGGACACAGCCTCAGCGGAGTGGAACTTGTACTTACTTGCAATTTGCTGTGGATACAGTTGAAAACTCTGAATTCAGAGTCATAGTTGGACACAGGAGTACAGTTTTCAGTATTGAAGCTATAAAATGTCTTAATGATTTCAACTCTACCAAGAGAACTTAAACCCAACGTTGCACTTAAACCCAACATCATAGTGTGTGGGAATGAATTCAGCTCTGTAATTCAAGAAGTACAAAAAGGGACTCTGTACTTTGATTTTATGCACACCTTAGGAAAAGATTTTAGCTGAGTGTATGTGAATAATAGGAATCATATCAAAGGCTCTTTCTCCCCTTTCACAATTATTTTGTTAGTCAGCTGTCAAATTCACAGTGGCTTTGTGTTTTATCAATGGAAGATAAACATAGCAGCCTTCAGTTCAGGGAAAAACATGTAACTGGTGTGTGGAGAAAGACTGTACTGTAAAGAGATTCTTGTCCTAAACATAAATGTGATTGGTTATAGAAGGGGTTAGGATGCTCTGAAAATCAACATGATTTCTCAGAGGTCACACTGGGTAGTTTTTGCAAAATCACTTTTTACCTATGTAACTTCAATTCTCTTGCCCTAGAAGAGCTCGAAAATTCAGCAAAGCTCAAAAATTCGTTAAACCCATGGTAGTGAAAGATTGTTCCCAGGAGCAGGGGCAGGGAGAAAAGCACACTGTGCTGTGTATTTAAAAAGGAAAAAAGGCTTTATTTCTCTTTTTTAATGTTTCCAAACTTTTTGGTGTGTCTAGCTGACTTTTTTTATGTTCTTCTTATAATGTTTTATTTCCACCAAGTCTGTTTTCTAATTTGTTGTAATCTTTTTAAGAGTACTCTTGCACGGGTATTTTTGATGACTTTTTTAATTACCTGATTTCATAGTCCATCCATATAGCTTTATTTCAAACATTATTTTTCACTTTAGAAATTGCATCATTTCACAGGTACCTTTTATAAAAACCACATTCAGCCTGCCAAATCCTGACTGGGCAGCTGCTTGTTTTACTGTTGGAGTGCTGGGGATTGTTGAACAAGGGTGAAGTTGGCAGGAGCAGGTACCAAGCTGCCAAATCTGCTATAGCCTGTTCTCTAGTAACAACCAAACATAAGTGAGCTGCTTAAGCAGCTCATACTGGAGCATGTTTTAAATACAAACTAAATCAGAAAGGTGTTGTGAAGCAGAGAAAGACACACCAGCAACCTGGGAGACACCTGCCACAGAGAGCTCCCACTGGGCTTTTCCATGAGCCTGTGTGGGTATTTTGGGTGTGCCTGCCCAGTGTGTGGTTAGACCACCTCCTCTGGATCACAAGACACAGAATGCAGCTCAGAGGGTGGGTGTCAGCTGAATGGGGGAGAGATTCCCTTCCTACCAGCAGCCTGGCTTAGGAGGTGAGACGATATCCTGCTCTCCTGGATGCACCTGGTCTTCAAAGGCAATGGCAGCTCTAGCTACATATGCAAGGATATCCTGCTAGAAATTAAGAATTAGATCAAGGAGCATAAATAAACAAAGCTGATAATATTTGCTGGAATACAGATTATAGTAGAGGAGAACAGGATGTAATAGATGTGAAACAACAAGAGCTGGTGTTTGAGTGGCAGAAGACAAGAATGCCCTTATGCACTGGCCAGCAGCGCTGGAAAGGAGGAGGATTTGGGAGCTGCTGGAGCAGCATAGCAAGCATAGGGGACATATGCCATTGTCCCCTCTGTTCTCATCCTAAACCTATAAGAACGCTGCTCTGTCCTACTTTCTACTATTTTCTTGGGCCTTTGTTTGAGACTGCTTTCCTGACAGCGTTTCTGAGTGGGACACATTTCTTCTCTCTGAATGGTCGGGTGTGACTGCCACCTTAGCAGCTGCAGCAGGTTCACTGGAAAGCTTTTTCTTGCCTAAAGAGCTCAAGTTGGACAATTTTGTGGAAGAAACAGACTCTGGCAGCAGTGTGCAGAGTGGCACTGTGGGCTGTCCATTGTGCTTGTCCTACTGTGTCCAGCTCCTGAGGAGTGGTGAAGAGAAGGCAGTCGAAGCAGTTCGCTGAGGCAGTCACAAACATCTTTTAGAAGAGTTATTTCCCCAGTGAGTACCCAGCTTATAATACAAGCTTTTTAGATAATGGTCGTTTAATTAGTGGTTAAATAAAGCCTTTCATGTATAAAACCAGCTCTGGCTGGTTGACACCACCCAAGCAGATCTGTCCTCAGCAGAGGTGCAGCACTGCACATGTGCACTTGGGCAGTGGCACATCTTTCTGTGTAAGATTTGTGGGTCTTGGTCTCCTGGTCCTGATTTTCTGTTTCCTGCTGTGTTTTGTGGGGAAGGCAAAGGGAACACACATGCTGCCATCTCATCAGTACTTGGGACCAGCATACTGCTGCCTTTTGCTTTGGATACTGGACTCACTGGGCCAGGACAGTTCCTATTCTCTGTCGTGTATCATCACATCATTTAACTTCCTCTATTTCTACAAACCCTAGAGAGCAGCTTCACATCAGACTTATATTCCTTTGGCTGAGGGGAAATACCTGCCAAGGGAACACTTGAGTATTCCATGTCTCTGAAAGAAAAAAGGTCTTGGGAAAAATGCTGTAAGTACAATAAGGCAGCTTGTTACTTACAGTTCATCTGTTACATTCTATTCCTATTCTATTCTATTCTATTCTATTCTATTCTATTCTATTCTATTCTATTCTATTCTAATTATGCTAAGAAATAGGTTGAAACTTGGCTGCCAGACCTGTAAAACAGCTCAGATTTGACCTGTCCTGGGAGAGAGCAGAGCTGGCACACACGCTGCTGGTGTATAAACAGCACAGAATTCGCTTGAGCTGGGCTGCTGGGAGAGAAAACGGATTCTGACATCTGAAGAGAGTGATTCTGCCTTGCTCACAGATGTACTTACCTCGGAGTAGCACCCGGGAGCGCAAGTGCGTGGAAAAGCAGCACGTCAGAGCACAAATTGTCATGCAGCCCAATGACTGCAAAGATCCCGGCTCGGGGCTCGCCTGAGGGTATAAAGCTGGCTGAAGGAGCAAAAGTAGCGGGGAGCTGAGCGGGAGAGAAGCGCCCTGTGCCGTGTGCGCAGCCCCCGGGCGCGCCGGGGCTGAGCGGGCGAGGGCGGCTCTCCCGGCGCACGGAGCGAGTTCTGCCCTCGCAAACGAGCTCTTCCAGACCTGCGGGAGCAGAGCGGCGTCCCAGAGATGTTATCCTGCTTTGTCTGGCTCGTCCTCCCCGGCTTGGTTAACGCCTTTGTGACCCCAGGAAAGCTGCCCCTCGATGGGAGCCCGGAGAAGACTTTTGTTGTCCCGAACGTGTCGGGTTTCTTTTCCTGGGATAATGACAGCCTGGCCGACTGGCAGAGCTTTGTGGACCGGAGCCGGTACGGAGCGGAGTCGCAGAGCACCACGGTGAAAGCCCTGCTCATCGTGGCGTACTCCTTCATCATCGTCTTCTCGCTCTTCGGCAATGTCCTGGTCTGTCACGTTGTCATCAAGACGAAGCGAGTGCCCTCTGCCACCAGCCTGTTCATTGTGAACCTGGCCGTAGCCGATATCATGATCACGCTCCTCAACACACCTTTCACGCTGGTAAGCGGGGGCAGAGATGCCTGGGACGCCCCACCCCTGAGGGAAAGGAGGCACCTCAGCATTTCTCAGACATTGTGCAGACTGGGAGGGGGAAGGATCCACCACCACAATCCACCCCGTGACTAAAGTCAATTTCTCTGGGCCTCTACAGTGCCGTAAATGTGCTTTGGTGGCTTTTCCTTCTTTACATGCCGTAGGATGTTCTGCAGATAACTGTCCACTCCAAATTACAGCCATTGGAGTTGCCTTTGGAAAACTCCACATCTATTTTTCTTCTCTGATTCCTGTTATCTAGTTGAAGATCGGTAATTACCCATTTGTTAAATGTGGCCTGATAGTACTTGAGCAATAATAATCTTGCAGTGATTGCTTAGTGCTTTGTAGCATCTGATCTTTGTTTTGTTCTTCTCTTTGCTAAAGTATTTTGAAAGCAATGCTCTAAACCCCTTGAAAAAAATAAACGCTCAGCTTTATTTAACAAGCCATTTTGAAAAGCTTGAAGTGAGATAAGATGTACAGGTCGGCCCTATCCCATAATGAGAGATTAAAAGGAAGAGCAAATGTATTGACTCAATAGTGAGGCCACAGAAGGACACACTGTAAATAAAACAGAACAAGCATCTTTGGTACTGCACTGCTGAATTTTTCTGGAGGGTACTGCCAGGCCACTTAGCAGCAGTAACCTACCTCTTCAGGGTTGAGAAGCCAGAAAATTATACAATTATACAAAGAACTGCTATCTTATAAGTGTCTTTTACACAGCACAAGGAATTGTGTACTGGAGGTGTACCTATAAGCAGTTGTGGGGTGCACAAAACTAATGGTCTTCTTTTTTAGGCTCGTTTTGTGAACAGTACCTGGATCTTTGGGAAGGGGATGTGCCATGTCAGTAGGTTTGCACAGTACTGCTCCCTCCATGTCTCTGCCTTGACCCTTACAGCCATTGCTGTGGACAGGCACCAGGTGAGACCTCTCTGAAGCAGGGAGATGGAAAGGTCGGGAGGGCATAAGTAAACTGAGAAAGGATGATCCCATGTCCTTTCCCTTTCAGCTCCCAGACTATCATAAGATTCATGAGGAGCTGACAGGGTACAGGGGCAGTTCTTGTTGTTGGAATAATTTCAAACCCACAGCAAGGTAGGAGGTATCCATCACCTTGCTATCTCTTCCAGCTGACTAAAGGGAGCTTTTATGCAGTAGATAATCCAGTAGCTCTTAAACAAGGAGAAAGATCAAGATCCTGATAGGAATTCATATGGACAACTCTCCTTTGGGGTGCCTTGTCCATCACCAGGGTTGTAAGGAACATCCTAGTTAACTTTCTCAGCTCTATCTCCTGATGTTCTGGGATGTCCCACCTCCTGTTACCCTTAACACTGGAGATCTGACACTGGTGTTTGTCACAAGCAGAGCTGTGGCTTGCTCTTGATAATGGGCTTAAAACTAGGGAAGTTGGGTATTAACAGCTTGGAGTCACCCAACAACCACACAAAACTGCTTAGAGCTGGCATTTTCTGCTAGAAAGATTGTTTCCAGAAAATGCACTGAGTGTCAGAAGCATTCCCATGGATGTGTGGTTAAACCCTTTGGTTCTTTGGGTCACTGATACTGAAGAGTTTGAGACTTTTTTCTCCTTTTTTTTTTTTTTTTT
>VXBQ01007740.1:719608-753779 GCA_013400175.1 Phainopepla nitens
TTTTTTTTTTTTTCTGTTTAGGAAATTTAACCTGGTAATGAGCATGTGTTAACACCCCTTGGTATGCAGTTTTTCCCACCTAGATGAAAGTACTGAAATTTGAGGGTAGGACTAGGATCTGACTTGAAACATATTCCATGGTGTCAAATTCAGGTTTTCATGTACAGCTTACAGGCATTGGGAGCTGGGTGAAGACTGTCTGCTTGCATGCTAGATTACCACATTAAGTAATAGATTTAAGGTTGGAGAATTCTATGAAAAGAAAAAAAAAAGTATAATTTTTTCCAGCAATGTAATAAGCCTAGATTTTGGTTTATTTTGTACAGGTTATAATGCACCCCCTGAAACCTCGCATATCTACTGGAAAAGGTGTTATCTACATCTCTGTAATCTGGATCATGGCAACTTGTTTTTCCCTACCACATGCTATCTACCAGAAGCTCTTTACCTTTGAATACAGGTAAGGATGTGCTTTGCTTTCCTCCACAGTCACCCTGGAGGCCAAACTCTGAGCAGTCATACTTTGGTATAGTCTACTGAAAGCCTTGAGCATATGTCAAGGTCAGCCAAATATGGATCTAAACTACAGTTTTCATCTGATTCCTTTTGCAATGTCTGATATCCTGTCCTTTTTATTTTTAAATATTTTATCTTTATTCTATCCCACTAATCATGCAAAACAGACTAAGAAGTTAGAGGATCTGGCTTGACCCTTTACTTCTATATTTTATGCCATATACCAATCTGACCTGTTTGGGCAGACCAGAAATGGGAAACAAAAAAACCCAACCAATCAACCAAACAAAAACCCACTAAAACCCAACAGGTTTTAATCTACTCTTTAATCCTAGGAAAGTAGATAAATCTGCCTCAGCTGCCAAGAGCCTTAGTATTTGGAAAGTACCTTAATGAGGGAAAGGTCCTTAATATTTGCAGAGACTGTGTTCCTATTTGCCAACGGACAGAAAATAAAAACCTGATTATGTGCAGCTGGAAATTTTGTAATTGGTGAAATTCATAAAATTATCATAAGGTCATGAATGCCCATAAGAAATTATCACCACATTGCTCACTGGCTGCTCCGTGGCTCAGATCCTTGAAGAGCAGAGCTCTGCTCAGCTGTGACATTTGTGAGATAAACACAGTGTTTTCTACCAGGCCCTGTGTCAGGAGCCCTCTCCCAACTGCCTCCTTGTTTCTGATGTCCTTATGCCTTGGCCTTATGTGCCTCTCATCCTGCCCCAACTCTCCATTTGCAGTGAGGATGTTACCCGGTGCCTCTGCCTGCCAGATTTCCCTGAGCCTGCTGACCTCTTTTGGAAGTACCTTGATTTAACAACCTTCATTTTGCTCTATGTCCTGCCCCTTCTGATCATCTCCGCCGCCTACATGACAGTGGCAAAGAAGCTCTGGCTGCGCAACGTCATCGGGGACGTCACCACCGAGCAGTACTTCATCCTTCGCAAAAAGAATAAGAAAACCATCAAGATGCTGATGCTCGTCGTCATCCTCTTCGCAGTTTGCTGGTTCCCCTTGAACTGCTATGTCGTCCTCCTCTCCAGCCAGACCATCCACACCAACAACGCCCTCTACTTCGCCTTCCACTGGTTTGCAATGAGCAGTACCTGCTACAACCCCTTCATCTACTGCTGGCTCAATGACAGCTTCCGTTCAGAACTAAAAGCTTTGCTCAGCATGTGCAGGAAACCCCCCAGGCCCACAGAACAGAGGCTTCCCTCCACAGTCCCACCCTACCGACTGGCTTGGCCAGAAAACAGCAACTTCAAGAGGTTGCAGGTCTCCCATGTCCTTCCACCATCCTTCACCACCCAGTCAGGAAAGACAGACATCTCTGCAGTTGAGCCAATAGTAGCTGTGAGCTAAACGGTGACCTTGGACTGCACATCGGTTTGGCAAGAGCTAAAATGGTGGGAAGATGCGGAGCCCTGGCCGCACAAGAGGTGATGAAACCAAGAAGAAGGTTCTGCAGGAGGCAGTATGAAAGAGCTGCGTGTTTGATGCAGGCTGATGACAATGGGGTGGAGACCCTAGCAGGGAGAAAGTAAATTCTTCCCAGAAAGGAACTTCTGTCTTTGTCAAGGTGCTTTGGACTGGCTGCGGAATGGGATTCTCTGCACGTGTGTTGCTGCTACCTGCATGACTAAGCCTTTTTAGAGCTAGGACTGTGGGTGTGTTTTGCTGGTACTTAGACAACACCCTCATCACATCAGATCTCCCTTCCTCTTTTCTGAGTCTCCTCGTACCAACATGGAAATGGTTGAGATGTAGACCTTTAGTTTGCTATCTGATATGCAGTGCAACTGGGTAGGAAAGCATCCTTTCTGAACTGGAATCTGAAAAGTCAAGACCTGTTCAGAATGAATGAACAGATCTATTGCAGATTTTTTTTTGTGTGTGTAAATACAGCTAGAGAAGTGGAGAATATGATAGACATTGTTAAATAGGAGTCTCTTACATCACAGGCACTTTTTCTAAGCTAGATTTGAAGAAAAGTCGATGCCTCTTCTTCAAGTAAGTAGATGGTTTTTCTTCAAATAGATAACTAAAGCCAAAAGAACATACAAAAAGTTGGACATGCCATTCACGGTTGGAGAACGCATAATTAAGTGCTACTGTGGGTTTGGACTGGAACCTTTTATCAGAGCATCTTTGTATTATTGTCAAGTTGCAGCTAAAGGATCACAGAGTCTGACTTTCAACTTGCCTTTGAATGTTGCTCTCTTACCCTGTAAAGTACCTATGTACTTGTCACTTCAGACATTTGGGAAATTTCACTCCAACTAAGAAGTTAGCTCTCTGGAATCAGTTCATAAATGAACTGCTTTGTGAGAAGAGATGATATCTCTGATAGCAAGAAATAAAAGTGGAACATTTGACCGCAAGTTATCCTCTGGTTATGGCACAATTCTGGTGCATTTAAGGATGGCTTAATGGTGTCCTATTTGGAGTGACTAAGAAAATTCAAGTGTCTCAAATAGATTTCAGAACTTTATGTTCTCAGCAGAAGAAAATATGGGTTTGAATAACAAAAAAATAAAAATGATGTTCCAAAAACTGTACCTTATATTGCACAGAAAAACAACACCTGCTTCTGCTGTGGAAATTAGCTTGAACATCACACCAGGGTGCCCCATTCCACATTTAACTTGCAGCATCCAGCAGTGAAGTGATAAAAATATTATTATAAATGGAGAAAAAAAAAAAAAAAAGGTGAAGCTGTTTTTCTCAGTGTCCTGTAATAAACTTATAGCTCTGAAATAACTGCAAGCCTTGTGCAGGGTTTTCATACTTCAGTATTTAAAGAGACTGAAATATCTACTACTTCTTTCAGCTAATCTGCCCTTGCACAAGCAGCTATCCGTCTCTTTCTGTGAATCCAGTGCTATTTTACTGCCCTTTATCAATGCCCATGGAGTCAGGATATTTTGTACCACTGATCTGCAGAGTCAGATCTTTCCTCCTGCCTTCCTTGACCCCTTACACCAAGTACCATTTCCTCCCTCAACACTTGCAACACATCAGCCCCAGATTGTTCAGGGAGTTGAACTGGATGATCATTGTTGGTCCCTTCTAAATGAGCTGCTCTATTCTATTCTATTCTATTCTATTCTATTCTATTCTATTCTATTCTATTCTATTCTATTCTATTCTATTCTATTCATTTTCCCAATTGTGTAGATCTTGTGAACCATGCTCCCCATTCCAGTGGCAGCAGAATCCAGCAGTTTACTAGCAAATAAATTTCTGAGAATGCTGAGTACCTCAGTCAGATGTTCTTTCTGAAGCTGAAGGAAACATATTAAGATTCACCATTTTTGAGTGCAGTTGTCATCCTGCTATATATGAAGAACATTGCTGTAACTCCAGTAGACAAAATCCTCAAATGCCCACTCAAATGCTGCTGGTGGATCTGGGCGGGGCTCCTGCAGTTACAGCTCTGGATCCTGCACTCCTGCACTGGGTGGCAAACCTTTCTCCTCCAGGTTCTGCTCAATCCTGGATCTGGGCACAAGGGGGGGAAGCAACCAGTTGAAGCTGTTTGATTTCATTCAAAGGAACAGGAGGGATGGACTGAATAAAAAAAAGAGACAGATTGGACAGTGAATTTCAGGAGCCTGTCCAAGAATGAACAGGTGGCCAGCAGAGGTGTAAGTCTCAGAGAGACCTGGACAGCATGGAAGAGAAGGACATGGTTAAAGCCCTAGAAATGGTGTCCTTGGAAATTGTACATCATACACTGTCTGTGTGACAATGTGCTTAATGTGCTACAGCATCATTTCTAATAATTAGTTATTTTTCATTTTCTTCATATCTGATTTGGGATTCTGGACAGACATTTGGCATTCACCAGTGCTGCTGAAATCAGTGAGGGGATTGTGCTCTGCGCACACAAAGTGCAGTGTGATGCAAAGTACTCCAAAAACATTACACTCTGGGCAATTTAACTTAGGCATCCAGGCTTCATTGGTATTTTTTCATTCTACCCCATCTCTCTTGCAGACCAGAGGGTTCTATTAAAATTCTTGTACAGCCATTAGTGCATAAACTGCATTCAGATGGCATCTTGGTGGGTGTGAAGGGAGGATCTGAGTGTTGATAAAATGAGACACAACGTGTACAGGGTGGAGATTAATTTTCCCTTTGGTGTGTGTTTGCCTGCTGTAGCCAGAGTTTTTGATATCTTTGCACAAGGCTGAACAGCGGCTCATTGCAGGAGATCTGCATAGCCCATGGACAGGCGTTCTGTGGGAAAATGAACTGCATTTAGAGAATACAATATCTGGCACATGAATAAAGGAACTCAGTTAGGGTTACAAAGGTAAAGTTAATGCTGGCATCTCCAAAGCTTGGAGTGGTTGGCTCTACAACTATGGTTTAAACCTCTATGTTTATTGTGTACTCAAAAGGGAATTGTTATTTCTATTGACAATACTGCTTTCACTAAGAGTTCATGAATATTAATTCTCAGTTTCTAAAAACATTCCTAGTTTTTATTCATTTTCCCTGTAGAATGATGCAGAGACCTTGCAAGGGAACAAAGACAGTGCCGTGATGTATTTTGTGGCTTGTGCTATCCTGAAGAGTGCTCAGGGGAAAACAAATCCTGGAAAGCACCTCTTGCTTTTACACATAAAAAATGGACAATTCTTTGAAGCACACTGAGATCGCAAAAGGAAAAGATGACAAATTTCTCCTGCACTGAAGAAAGGAACCTCAGCTTTGGTTGGTGTTGTTACTGACTGCAGGGCAGCACAGCTCTTCTCCTGTCAGTGTGGGATGAATTTCTTCTCTTAGCTGATGGAGATGAAAAGACAGCTACTTAAAATATAGCATTGTCCTGTAACTTTAGGAATAGTAATTCCATTGTGTCTCTGGAATTTTCAAAGGATATCAGACACCATCTCCATGCTATCTTTATTTACTTCCACAATTCTTATAGAAAAAGTGCTGGGAGATTCCAGAGACTTCAAAATCACAGTTTTCTGAGAAGAATAAACCCTAATTTCTGTAATAAATATATTAACTAGCCACCACTAGCTGTTGCAAACATGGTTTTTATTTCTGGCAGACACTGATCTCTTCTCTGTGGTGACCAGTAACAGGACCTGAGGGAATGGCATGAAGCTGAGTCCAGGGTAGCTTAAGTTGGATATCAGGGAAAGGCTCTTCACCCAGAGAGTGGTTGGGCAGTGGAACAGGATCCCCAGGGCAGTGGTCACAGCACCAAGCCTGACAGAGTTCAAGGAGCATTTGGACAGCACTCTCAGGCACAGGATGTGATTCTTGGAGTGTCCTGTGCAGGGCCAGAATGAACCTGATGGGTCCCTTCCAACTCAGGATATCTAACGAATATTTTATTATGGGGAATCTTAAGTAATTGCATATTGAAAGTGAAACTTCAAGATGTATTTTGATGCAGTCTGCATAGATCATGATTAAAATGGTCTGGCTATGCATGGAAGTCATTAATGGATTGCTTTACAAGCCCCTGACATCATTGCCAATTACAGATTTGTCCGCTTGTTCCAAATTTCAGGCTGCAATTGTGCACTGAAGCGACCGAGCAGGGAGCTTATGCTGGGCTTAGCAATGGCTGGATGAAGCTATACAATTCTTGGATGTGAACAGATACATCTGCACAGCACTGAGCTATGACCCCTGAATGCACTTAGTTCTTTCAAGAGCTCCAGTGATGTCTTAGTCCTCTAAGTAGACTGACCTAGAAACTGCAAGTGGACGCACAGAGAGAGCTGTAGAATAGCAGTTTCCCAGGAGACTGAGAATAACTATTATTCACATCTGCCTTATTCATCAAGCTCTGGAGTGCTGGTGAGAGCACAGCCAGGTCCCTGCTGACGCAGTCTGTGTGTCGAAGCCACCGGGCTGTGAACACTCTGCACTTGCAAAGGCACCTACACCACCTCACAGCTCTGGGAGGCTTGGCTGGGAGTGCAGTGCCCTCCCACAGCCTCGGTGTCCAGGGCTGGTGGCTTCCTCTTTTATTCCTGATCTTCCTTGTGCCATCAAAGGGGAATGAGGTTGGGATCCTCCTGTGATTTCCCCATCCTGCCCAGCCCAGCTGAAGGGCAGCCCCTCCTCCTTCCTGGGGTTGGGAGAAGGTTTGGACAGGCATTAAAGAAAGAGGGAAATTCTTTGGCCCATCCTTTTTTCTTCTGGGTACGATGTCCCCCATAGCCTGTCCTCTGGCTTGCGAGTTTGAAGGGATTTCTGAGCCACATCGCAATCAAACTTCCCACCTCTTGCCTTAGGCTGAAAGCCATTTAATGATAGTTAAGACAGGCAGAGGTGAATCCAGTCATCATCACAATGTCCTGACCAGGGAAAAAAATTGCCTTTATCTACAAAACAAATCAGTGCCTCATGGCCAACTGCCACAGCTTATAAACTGAGTGTGGATTATCCCTTTGGCCAATTTGGGTTAGCTGTTCAGGCCATGTCTCCTGCCAGTTTCTTGTGCACCTGCTCTTTGGCAGAGCTTGGGAAAATGGAAAGTCCTTGACTTAGGGTAAGCACTGATCAGCAACAACCAAAACATCAGTGTGTTATCAACATTATTTATCATACTGAGTCTAAAACACAACATTGTGCCAGCTAGTAAGTAAAAAGTAACTGTATCCCAGATGAAACCAGGACACCAATTAAATAACTGAAGTTCTAACAAATGATTCCTGGCTCTAAGGTGTTAGCTCACTTATTTCCATAACATGTAGGGTTAGGTCCATCTAGAGATCAGATATGTGGTGGTATACAGCGCTTGACTCTTAGTGCCTAAGGTCACAGGGATATGAGGATAATTACATTTTTGTAGGCTTTTTTTTCCGTTAAAAACACTATGATGTGACAGGTGTGTCAGAGGTCATCAGTTTTTAATAATATAAAGCTAAGGACATGTATCAGATGTTCTAAAATCATGTGATCAGCCTCTGAAGGTACAAAACATGGTGAGATATGTTGGAGGGACATGTAGGGTGGTGATAACCAAATGGTTACGGTCTCATCCCTACTGGTTCTTGGAAGTTGCTCTAAAAGTGAACTAGCTGCCCAGAATTTGTCTTGAAGAAGTCCTGAGACAGGGCTCAGGACTGATCTGACACTTGAACAAGGAGGACAGCAAGGACCAAACCCTTGGTCTTGGTCCCTGGCATTCCTGTTTGGTAGTGCAAACACATTACAACACATGCACACAGCATAGCCTTAGGCTCTGTTTCTCATCCTGCAGCTCAGATTCCCAGCAGAGAGGCCTTGTTCTGAGCTGCGCAGCAGCACATATTTTTCTCATCTCAACTGAGCTCAGATAAGAGGGAAAAAGCAAACAAAGCCCCCAGCTCTTTTGTTGCTGGTTGGGAGATTTCACTGTTGTTGGTTTAGGCAAGTGAAGTTTGTAAGTGTGCAAGAGCTAAAGTGATTCAAAGGTAGCACGAGCAGAGTGAGCCCAGGCTATTTTCATCCCTGGACTGCTTACCCATCCAAATGCCTTCAAAGGCACCAAGCACTTTCCCTGGACTCTGAGAATCTGACTTAAGGGGACTAATTCAGCAGTCCCTGGGTTGGGTGGGAGTTCATTTGTAGGCCAGGAATGTTGTTTGCATGAAGGTTTTGGTTAATCTCAATGATTATAAGAAGTTTGAGATGACTTGCATCAAAGAATCTGAAGAAACAAATGAGAAGAAGCAAACTTTATTACCTAAAAAGATTAAACAGTGTTATAGTGTGAGTTCTTTGTTGCAGTCCTTCAGGGGAGGGTTGATAATATGACATGAACCCAACAGATGTTTGAATATTTAATGATATAAAACCAAAATATTTTCATTATATTGTGTCACTTCAGAAATATACTTTTTTAACGTTTAATAGGAGTAATTACTTTTTATCCTTACACTAATCATTTAGTATATTAAGTCAAATATTCCATTATGAGAAAAGCAGTCTTTTGGAACTTCCGACCCCACAGCCTGCATGACAGAAACACACAAACTGCCCCAAACCTACAGCTAGGTTTTCATTTGTGCCACTCTCATGTGGTCTGTGCAAAGAGGTGCTCAAAGAAAAGATTTCTAGGAAAGTTTATTCCCATGACACAGCTTTGATTCTTCCCTGCTTTTGTGACTCAGCTGTGCCTGTACTGGAAGTTAAATCCCTCTTACTACCTCCATCTTCAGCAAACCACTCACAACCCAATTTGTCTTTCTGTTCACAAAGTGCAGTTAGGACATCTGTTGTCCATGGGTTCTAGGCTTAGGCACTAAACTAGTCACCAAAGCTGCAATTAAAACTTCCACTGTTCCCAATAAGAAAAAAAAATGGACAAAAAATATATCTATTCTAAAAGGACTGACAACATCCAGAGGCAGAAAAACCAGTGGGATACAGCTACTTTTAGAGGCACACTATCTGCTAAAGGAATAAACACTTTTACTTGCTCTCTGCAGTTTAAATCACCAGTTTTAAATCTCACAAGAGCCACTGTAAGGCAAAGCATGTGCAGAGGAACTAGTTGCAACTCTCTTGCATTTACATGACTATTAATACCCAAGTGGTGGAGAGAGAAGGGGCAAGAAGGAATAGCATGGACCAAATCTGACCCTTGACTTTGTCATTTTACTTTCTGGAATATTTAAAAGAGGACAGATGGATACAACTGTTTCTAGAAAGAGTGTAGTGATGAAGAGGCTGAAGATCAACTCTTTTCCATAAGGCCTAAATTGGAATTCAGCCCATTTTTTGAAAATGGCAAAACACAGCAGGAGCAGTGCCACTAAAACCTAAGTAGAACTGAGCTGGGCAGTTCAGAAACACACCTTAAAACAGGAAGATACAGCTGAAAAGTATGTGCTGAGACTATGGCCAATTAGTAGGTAGTAAATAGCACAGTGGATATGCTATTTATCATGTGCTGACATTTTCTGAACAGTTTTTCAAGGTTAAACAGATTTTGAGCCAATTCACGTTGCTCTGACAGTTTTATGAGAACAAAAATTAAAAGACCAGAATTATAACCACTGTCCAAAATGTTTTCTCGGGGTTTGGCATCAGACCACATGTATTTGCACTATGGCAACACGTGACTGTTCCTGGAACCTTTGGACACCTATGCTGTGGTAGTTCACAAAATTTATTTTACTTTAACAACCAAGGAGGTTTGATAGGCATTTTATTAAACACTTTAGAAGAAAACAGATTCACTGCAGCAAGTCATATTTTTAAATACAAAAGGGGAATTAATAAAATTAGGTACATATCCAACATGAAACACGAACATGCAGCTTTCAGGAGCTTTGAATTTTAAAGACTGAGAACTCTACTTACACCAAACATTTCAAACACATCCACATCACAAAATCTTAGTATTGCACTACAGCTCCTTGTCCAAGACATACAATGCACAATGTGCACCTGAACTGCCTACATATAAAAGTCCATCAGCAACACATCAGCATAGCCAGACAGAATCTAGGAAAGGTCAAAGGGATCGTAGGCTTGGTGGCAGAAGTATGGCAGTAAAATTCAGCAGTGTGGAGCACCAGTGTCCAACATAAGTCCTGTTTTGTGCTGGTAATGCAGGAGGCATTAGGATTGCAGCTGTGCTGCTGTCCCATGCAGAGGTAGCATAAAACTATGGCTTTAAAGACTTCTTTTAAAATAAGGCTTGTCTTAGTTGAAAGCCACAAGAAAACTGAAGAGTTCCTGTAATACTAGCCCTAAGTGCAGCACAGGAGCACTTTCAGATCCACGTGTTCAGCAGCAGCTGCCAGATTCAAGTATGGGCACCATCTCTGCACTCTGCTGCATCACATAAAGAGTTCTGTGCAAAAATGGTGGCACCAATTCTTCCTGTTTGCCCCTCGTCCACAACAGTGTGGAGAATACTAGCAGACGAGAGCATAAAAGTGGGTGACACTACGGAACTGCAAACTGGAAGTCCTACCTAGCTATAAAAAAAGTCCTCCTTTGTTTAAAAAGCCAGCTTGGAAGCGGTGACAGGTGAGTCATTTCATTTACATGGACAGTACAGAAAAATAAGTCAGTATACATTTGTGAAAGTTATACACTGCCACTATGGTACTTCACTCCCCACCCACCTCACCTTGCATCTAAATATTTCCAGACAAAGGTCATTTTAATACTCAGTGAAGGTTGAGGCCTTGGGCAGAAGGGACAACACCAAAGCTGAATTCTACTCTCTCCAAATGGTCCAATAACAAACGAACGTACAAACACTCTCCCCTTATTTTGTCTGTTCCAATACACTTAAGCATTTTTTCTTTCACTAAAATATAGTCACAATGCGTGTGGGGGAGAACAACCTTTCATAGTATTTACATCTACTTCACCTTGGCTGTTGGGTGCTTGGCTCTGCCGAGGCATCTGGGTGCTACTTTAATACAAGTTAGCTTGTCTTCTCAAGTGTGGATTGGAAAACAACACAACTAATATTGCATTTGATACTACAAACACGTTGGGAAAAACTCTACACATAAAAACATAACAAAAAAACTTTAACAAACCATTACAAAAACAGAACTGACTTCACTGATCTTCAGTCCAAAACTCCAAGGTGGATTTGTTAGACACTAAGACCAAAACAACTGAGGGATAGAAATTAAACCAACACTTAGCTTACACATCATTACATTTTGTAAAAAAAGTGTTAAGACAATATTAATTTATTAATACATAGAAAATTCAAAATCCCTAATATTTACAGTACCTTCTTAACACAAACTGTTTGTAGTTTCTTTTCCCCCAGTGTCAAGGACTTGATTCCAGACATGAATGTTGGGATAACTAACCAAGACACCTCAGGCTGAACAGAGTAATCTCTATCTT
Source organism: Phainopepla nitens (assembly GCA_013400175.1). NCBI lineage: Eukaryota > Metazoa > Chordata > Aves > Passeriformes > Bombycillidae > Phainopepla > Phainopepla nitens. The sequence goes on from VXBQ01007740.1 coordinate 730,979, forward strand.
TGCCATGAAGACACAGCCAGTATCAGTGGCAGCCACATCTGGGACAGATTAAACAGATTAATTGTAAAACCCTACCCCCAGCCTCCCTTTTCCAGGTTAGAGAGCCCAAAGTTACCTTACTTAAACCCCAGAACTGAGATGGCCACTGCTGCAGAGCAACACTTCAGAATGCAATGTGGCTGTATCTTTCTGCTACCTGCAGGGTTTTGTTTCCCATCCCCATCCTGCATGGAGTGAGCTCTGTCCAGCTGCCAGCTTCAGCTGTGTTCAGTGCACATCACTTGTTACTCAGGACAGAATTGTTTTGTTCTTGTTCCTCCTTGTGTGTGGTTTGATTTTTTTAATAAATAATGGAAGCGTACGCCACGCTTTTCCAGGCACGTGACTCCTGATTACTGTGTAAGAAATAGTCTGTAAACCAGTTTGGCCTCTGGGGAGCTGTCAGGCGACTGAGAACGTTCATTCAAAGAGCAGCACCCTGCACTGAGCGCAGCGGAGGCAGAGGAGGAGCCTTCCCACAGAACGGGCTCTGGGCTCCTGCAGCTGGGAAGCATCAGCATGAAGAATCGATGAGTCTCTGGCGAAGTCTCTTGTCTTCTCTCGTATTCGCATTGCCGCTTGCGTCGCGGTCTGTCAGAACTGGAGGAGGTAAAGCTTTAGAAGAGAAAGGGCCATCAAACCACTCGACACCTTCTGCCTGCCCCTGCTGCACTGCCGGCTGCCCTGCACTGCCTCCACGGTCCCCACACCCAGCACCGCTCTCCCAGAGCCAGCTCTGGGCTGCTAACACAGCCCCCAACAAACACATGCTGACACCACAGGGGACAGAGGAGAAGATGATGAGCTGTGGGTGAAGCTTTGCTGAGGGGTGGTAGAGCCTGCAGCCGTTTCCAGGCAGAAGGAGAGGGGCTGCACCGGCCCGAGCCGGTCATGAACACAGCAGCTTCTTTCTGCAATGCATTTTAACAGAGCTTCAAGCATGAGTTTGTTCTGATCTGGGCAAAAATAAACCTTTGAAGTGTTTTCGTGAGATGAAAACAATCCCAAAAATTCTGCTTTCGGATAAAAATGAGTCAGATTTTCTATTAACTTTTTCAGCTCCTTGAGCCCAGATCTCCACTTTAGACTCTTACACTTTACTTCCAAACCCACCTGTCATTTCAAAAATGGAAAAATGCTATATGCTGTCAGAATTAATCTGAGCTGCTGCACAAGAGCTGGCTGCCAAAAGGGTTCCTTCTGATTCAAAAAAATTCTGCTTGTTTGTTCTGAATTCTCCTGTTGTATAAGTTGACTTCTCCAAATCTCAGCCTACCACTACTGCTTGACCCAAGTACAGAGGAACAGCTAACTGATGCTTCTTTTTTATTAATTACAGGGCACAGCCTTCTGAAGAGAAAATAGATTTATTCTTTTTCTACCTTTGAAACAGCTCTTTAACTTTCCCTCAGCATTGTGCTCACATACTCAGGTAAGCTTCTAAATGTTTTAAAGCATCATCACTTTTGGTTTATACCTCTCCTTGGATATTTGGGTTCTCTAATTGTGCACTTGAGGAAGGAACTGGTTTCACAATTAAGATATGCCATATTTTTTAGGACAGAATCCTAGACTGTATCTCATATGAGTGATTGCTCAAGCCTACCATGTCTTCAGACTGATGGGATATCCAGAGAACCACTGCACCAATCCAGATTGATTCAAACCATTTTGATAAAAATCTCTTTACAGTCAATCTTCCCTGCTCCCTATGAAAGCAGGAACAGGAGCGTGTTCACTGACCCACTTCCCTTCTTTTCAAGTTCCTCTTCCCTTCTTTTGTCATTTTCTGTTCCTCTGCCAGCAGCATTTCTGAGCATCAGAGTTATTTTCATATTCACCCAAGACTTCTGCCAAAGCCTGAATAGAAGCAGAAGCAGCACTTACTACACTTTGGAGTTAATTTCTGAAAGCTGAAACCACCAGCTTTCTCACCGGAGCTGCTTCAAGCACAACCTACCCTAGAGCTCTCTTACTGTGCAAGGAGTCTTAAGCAGGTAAAGTTCAAACAGCTGAAGCCTCTTAGTGCCAGAGCAGAGATGTCAGCAAGGACCACCAACCTAACAAACACTTCAGTTTAGCTGTGCCACAGACTTGCACCACCAGAGCCTTCTGAGATTACAGCACTTACACAGCAGGCAACATAGCAAGGACTAAGCAGGTCCATCATCCTACAGAATATATTAATAAGTTTTTGCTAGGAACACACATCTGATCAGCTTACCTTGTAACTCTGTTGCATCTTTTTCCAGCTCCTCTGTAGTTTTTTCTTCAGGCTTCTCCAACTCAGCAGTTCCTGGCTTCCCATCTATGGTATCAGTCTTAATAGTACCAAGGTTTACCAAAAGCTGCATGACATCAAACTTCTCAGAAACTGCAATGTTCTCCAGCACTTTAAGGCATTTAAATGATTTAAGTTCACTCACGTTTTCCTCAAGAAAGAGCAGGTAAAGGCTTAAGTCATCAAAATGCTTTGACTTAAGTTTCAGAACATCGAAAGTTGGCAAGATTTCATACACTTTGAGAATACCTGAATTCCACCTCCATGGAACAAACATTGCATACACTACCAGGGGCATCACCAACAGATAGACTATCAGGTTAATATAGCTGAGTACCTTGAAGACACCAACAGCAATAAGCTTGCACTGAACCACTTCTGGAACAGTTGTGTCATTCTTTAGGATCCCAGTTTTGATAGTGCAGAGAAACTCATCACTCAGAGAGGAGAGACTAATGTAGTAGCCCAGATAGAGGCATGCAATGAAAATAATTACTAGTGTGAGCAAACGGCACGTGATGTATTTAATTATTAAGCACTTGGAATTCTTTTTTGTCTTCAGGTACTGCTCCACAATTGGGTATTTAAAGTAGCTTTCAGATATTTCCCACAAACTGGAAAAGAGAGAAAAAAACATCAAATCATATGGATCATATGACACAACATTCACCTACCTCAAATATCAACAAAACCTAGTACTCTAAAAGAGATAAAAGATCGGAGAACTTCTTAAAATTATTGAATCACAATACAGTTTGCATTAGAAGGGTTCTTTAAACATCATCTATTTCCAACCAATCCCCATGCTCTGCCATGGACAGGGACATCTTCCACTAGGCCAGGTTGCTCAAAGCCCCACCTGGCCCACTTTGAGAGATGGGACATCCACAACTCCCCTGGGCAACCTGTGCCAGCCACACCATCCTCACAGGGAAGAATATTTTCCTAATGCCTAATCTAAACCTACTTTCTTTCAGTTTAAAGCCATTCCTCCTTGTCCTGTCACTACATGTCCCTCTAAAAACCCCTTCTCCAGTTTTTTTGTATATTCCTTTTAGGTACTGGAAGGTGCTCTAAGGTCTCTGTGGACCCTTCTCTTCTTCAGCCTGAACAATCCCAGCCTTCCCAGCCTGTATCTGTAGGAGAGGTGTTCTATCTCTCTAATCAACTCCTCTGGACCCACTCCAACATGTTCACATCCTCTTTAGCAGATAAATGAAAAATATCAACACTCGAATACAGAAAAGTTGCTTAAGAAACAAAAAAACTCAAACACTTGAAAATGGAAAAAAAGTACAGTCCTCATGGCAACAAAATATTTTTGTTATTTTCCAGTATGAAACAGGTGCAGTAAGCAAATCCATGCAGAAAAGCAGACTCTCCAAGCAGTTGTTCAATAAAAGAACACTAGAAGGCTTTTTACTTGTCAAGACCTAGCTCCACATTTCAAAGAGACCCAAGACAGCTGCACTACTTGTAACTCCACATACAGAGAGAAAAAGGTACCCTGACCTAGAGGGAAGCAGGAACTGGATCTGGTGGGAACAGTGCACCAACTTGATCAGAAGGGGAGGGGGTCACTTTTGTGGCTTTTGATGTTTGGGTTTTTTAATCATTTTTTTGTTCCGAAGCTTTGCAGACCCAGGTCTTAAAGAACAGGAGATGACAAGTAACTTGACAGGGCACAAGCGACTGTCAAGAACACTGAGAACCAAGGACTGAAGTATCTCTTTTCTTACACTGTGGTGGGCAAAAGTACTTAACACCTACTGCAACTAAAGAAATCAGAAATGTCAGATATAAGCAATCTGAAGAGCTCCTTACATGCTTTCTTTGAAAAAAGAAAATTATAAGTTCCAGCTCCAAGTGCCAAAGCAATAATTTCAGATATCTTCTTTTTTAATTTTTTTTTTTTTTTAAACTTAAAATGTGTCAGGTCACCATTCAAACCATTGCAATAAATTTCTAAGTGAGTACAGATGTCACATCTATTATGAACTTGAAGAAAAGAGCAGAGAAAGCCAAGCCCCAACATCTTACCTCTGTGTCAAGTTCTCATTAGCAGCTGGAATCAAGTCAGTAGGGTCCTTGGGGTCTCCACTCCGAATGCTATTAGCAGCTTTGATTGCCCTGTTATAGGCTTTGTCAAGTTCTTCCATAATAAATTTCAGGTCTGAGGAAAGGAGAGGTGCTGCAGTGAAGCGCCAGAACAAACATGGTAGATACAGCAGGATAGCAACAAGCAGAAGGATGTATGGGAAGAACTGCAGGGAGAAAAAAAATTCTGATTAGGCTTTACCTGCAAAAATAGTAAGTCAGCCAATCACCATCATTCCCCATTAGCATTAGCTTTCTAGAGGTCTATTAAATCCTATATTTTTATTTAAATCCTTCTAATAAAACCCATTTTTGTGATTATTTGGGATATTCAGGGGAGTAAAATCTCTTTTCACACAGCTCCAGTAACTTTGCTGCTGCTTAGAGCTTCCCCCCACAGAAGGAAAAAAAAAGGCGTGTAGAATCAAGGTGCCACAATCCTGATAAGATTTTCAATCCTGATAACAATTTCTGGATATTCAGAACTGCTGGAGCTGACATTGAGAAAGACAGCATTAACCTGGGGAAAAACAAATAGCAAAGCAAAGCAGCTATCAGAGGGGCAGACTGAAAGAAGATAGCGTCACCTAAGTCTCCGTCCCCGATGTGCCACCACTGTTCCTAGCAGCTAAAACACTCCAAACTCCAGCAAAATCTCTCCTGCTTTCCATTAGCTGGCAGGAGGTTAATGAATAGAGCTGCTACAGCTCTGCCTCACCTGCAAACACACATCTGTTCAGAGTGCATGACATCCAGTGACTGTAAAGGATGTAAGTGTGGCTTAATACTTCAGGGTATTTAAATATTCTCAGGTAACACTTAAATGGAAATCAACACACAGGCATCAGAATGGTCTGGTGCTAATGCAGCACTGAGAAGTCAGCCCTTACATGGTCCAAACTGCTTAGGGAAATGGTAGGTATAAAATACAAGTCTGAAGTTTTTCTATCTTTCTTCTATTCATCAACAAGTAGTTTTTCTCATGCAATTTTAACTCTAATTCCTTCCAGCTGCAGGAAAGATGATGTTTTCTATGTACTCTGACATTATATTAGAAGTATAAAATCATACATAACATTACCCTTACAGAGACACGATGTAAGACCTGGTTAGACAAGCAGTTTCTTAATGAAATCTACTGCAAATTCAGCCAACCTCTAATTCATTACATTCAGCTTTTGATAGCAAGCACACTTAACTCCAACCCAGCATCAGTGCATAAGGATCTTTAAATTAGTTGAACAAATATGAAACAGATGAAAGACATCACAAGTGTTACAGCCATGTGCCCATGCACATTCATTGGCAAAGCCAGTGGAGATTTTGAAAGGAAGCTTGAAATGAAGTCATTAATCACTGCAAGTGGAAAAGCTACACGTACATTTGCAGGTATTTAATAAGATGAAAATCTGGACCTAATATAACTGTGTTAACTTGTGTTTGCATCAATCAAGATAGATTAAAGTTTTGCATGCACAAAGTAAGTAATCTGATGTTATGGAACATTTTATTCAGGAAAATTACTTCTAATATCACCTACCATTAAAGCAAAATCCTGAGTTATTACTGGTAGTAGGAATGCATATGATGTACTAGACCTTAAATGACTGACCTCCCCTACCCACAGCAAACCATAAAAACTGTGCAGAACTCTGCCCTCACTACTGCCTCTCCTTACTCTTTATATACAAGAGATAACATCTGATCATCTTCCTTCTCCCAGCTATAAACTTTCCAATTGAGATGTAAAGCTCTGGCATGTCCAACGTATTTTGGACATATCATCAACAGCACAAGAATTTGGTCTTCTTATTTATCACTGTGGACCATGCCACCAGGTCTGAGTCCTGATGCCTTGGTTTACCCAGAACTTCATGGTTTCATGTCCACGCTCTATCACTCCTCTGAATTCTGTATTTCATAGAAATAGAAACAATCCATTTTTGAACCCATCTTATACTTATCTAAGCTCCTCTAGGCTGCTGCAGCACATTTTCCATAGGTCTTAACAAATGCTTAAGATTGCCTGTGAAGCTGCAAAGCCTGTTTGACTTCACTTACACCTGTGTCATATACCTCTGAGCCACCTTCCACTGGTGCCAGGTGGGGAAGGAAACAACAAAGACACATCTGATTTAGTAAGGAGCAACCAAAGCGCCTTACATTGCTTTACACCGCTTGGCTTTAGTACTCACTCATTTCAAATTTTACAGGCATAAGAAGATTTATTAATTCCCTTTCTGACTGGAAACACCATCAGCAGTATCCCATATAATCCTAGAGATCTCTTTACCCTGAGTACTACAAGACATGTGGTAAGAGACAAGATAGTTTTCACACTGAAGTAACAACCCTGAACCTCCATTGTTCCAGTCTCCCCTTCTTCCTTTACAACTTAAAAGAATTCTGCACTTGTGCAGCACATTGGCATCAGCTCTCTTGCTCTGTGCCAGATGTCCTCTAATGCCCCTCTCTAGGCTGCCTTCATTGCCTTAACAAAAGGAGCCTCTGCCATCTTGCCTTGCACCTCCTCCTCTCCCCAACTCCTTCACCACTGTCCCCTCACCTAGAAGCATCCCACGGCTGGGAAAAAGGTGCATTTGTATGCATTTGCAGGGCTTCCTCTCACCAGGCTTCCATCATGCCCAAAGCTGCAGCTTAGAGCAGCGTAAGTAAACTCTGTGCAACTCTCTTCTGAAGAGTCTCCAAACCAGAGCAGCAACATGATCACCAGCACAGCTCTTTTTGTTTGCAAACAAAAGTCTGTATTTCTCATACCTTCCACAGCACTTGATTCACAACTCCATCCTTCTCAGATCCTGGCTTTTTAAAAATTAAGCATACACTTGTTCTATTTGTTAACAGTAGGCTTAGATAATCAGCAAATTGTTTTAAATCATTACATTAAAATTTAAGGTCTTGAATGACAGGGAGAAGTGAAAATGCAAAGTCATCTGGCATGAGTCCTAGGTTTCAGAGCAACAGACTTGGGTTGTCCAGCTCATCTGACTACATCTGACAATCATACATAACGACTTCCCATTTTAAGAAGAGGACTCTGTGGTACTTGTGCACACACAACTACGTGCCATCCACCTCTGTTTTATGGTTTATGGTTTATTTGCTCCCAAGGCGCCGAGTACACAAGGAGGAAATTCCATTTCAGTCTTGGGTACTTTGTAGCATTGAAGTAGAAGGGAGTGTCACTGATCCCAACAACTGTATGGTCAAAGGCAGGCCAGAGAAAGATGCTGGCCCAGAAGTAAAACTCAGTTTTTCCTTTGCTGTGTAGTAATCAAGTTCCTTTTCAACATATTCAGTATGAGACTGACAAAACGAGGGGCGTGCGCAGCAGGGACTCAAACTGCAGTGCCCTGGATGTTTTCTGCTACATAGTGCTGAGCTCCTGAAAGCTGACAGAAGCAGGTTCTCCTGCCTTGCTTGGCCCTTAGTCTGATGGCACACTGGGTGGGACTGCAGGCTCCCAAGGAAGCAGAGCACTTGGAAGCCAAGAGGCTGCCCCTGTACTGCTGTAGGGCATGTCACCCGACAAGCCTTTGAGCCCTGTGCACATTCCAGGCTGTTTAAGCAAATTTGTCAGTACTCAGTTGCTGCTCAGCAAGAACATGTGCATGGGTAGAGAAGAAGAGGCATTTGAGCAGTCCATTTGCAGAAGAACATAAGGTGCTGGAATCACAAAACTGTCTTTTGAAGATGCATAAGCACCACACTCTCCCAAAGGTGAAAGATAAAACCAGACAAAGCACAAAATAGTCTGTCATCACCAGCTTCAACTCTGCTAAGCTGAAGTAAATACACAGCAAATACGTTAAAAGGGCATTTAAAATAGCTGCTTTATAACCTCAAATATGCCTTTATCATGCCAAAAAATATAGCTGGAATTGGGAGAGTGATGCAAAAGGCATTTTCAAGGATCTAATCTACAGAAAGCTTGCTAGGGTCTGAATAAAAATGGCTGGAAGAAGCTGAAAATAACTTTCATCCATCTAAATATCATAATTTAATGGTATTTAGAAAACAACACCTTTCTAATTTTACTGTATCTTCAGTCCATATTTCCTCTGGCCAAACACTATACAAGTGACTGAAAGCATTATGACTTCCATCTACCTGACCATGGTCAAAGAGTAACTTTAAGTACAATAGCACAAAACTTTAACTGCAGAGGTCTGAGTAACAACTTTGAGAAAATTAATTGGCAGACAATTAAAAGAATGAAGCACTCAAGTGCCTTCCCTCTCATGACATTAAAATACATGAACATGGTGAGATGTCTCCCTCTTCTGTTCCAATTTTGGAAAGAGCCCAAGCAAAGGCACTAGTCCCCAAACAGGCTAATGACAGTAACTGCATGTTTCCAGAAGCAAAGGCATTAAACTCCCTCTGGATATGACCCTATTCCTGTTTGCAGCAATGGGAGGTGTCTCATTGGTACAGCTATAAATGACTGATCATTCTAAATGAGATCCTGTCTGCAAACTTACAAGTGAATCTCAAACCCTGCATGACCTTTATCCTGCCTGTTACATACTTTATTTTGATATAGCTTCAAAACAGTACTTCTCCAGATTCAATTAGCTCAAGCCATGATCACCAGGGGAGGCTGTGATGGCTGTCTCCAGTTTATTCTGGATTCTGGGGGACAAATAGCAACGTCAAGGGTCGCCTGCAACAGTGACCCAGACCTCTTGCTGGTGTACACAAGTCATCCATCACATGCCATAAGCAGTGGGCAGCCCAGGCCTGTTAAGCTTTCCTGCACGGCTACAGACTGCATGCCAGGTTCTCCCCTTGAGCAGGGATACCTCTCAAGCTCACTCCTCAAGGCTGAGAAATTCCTTGCTGTAACACACTGCCTGTAGGTGATTAATAGCATGCCTGAAATCTTAGCTACGTGATATAAAGGATTGACAGTGCACATATAATCCTTTAGACATCAACTGTTGAGAAGTCTAGGACTAAGTTTGAACCCCTGAACTCCTTTCTGAGAAGTTTAGATTACAAAGGAGTCCTTTCTGAACCTCATGACTCAACAGGAGGGTCTCCCTAACAATTCTCATTCTATCCTCCATGCATTAAATAATGAAGTGTATCTTCCTACTGAATCTTGATAAACCACTGTCACATTTACCACTGAACTGTATTAACTCATTGTTTTATATCAACACATTGTTGCTTCTCTCTTATGAGTGAAGTGGATGACTCCATCTGCAACAGACTGAAGTAGCTCCAGCACTAGAGTTTCAAAGAATTATTTATAAATGCATCTACATATGGGTTTCCTCACTCTGACAGCCCTTAATCTCTCTGGGAAGGGTTTACAGGTGAAACACGAGGAGCCCTCAGTCAACTAAGAAACTGTACAAACAATGAGTAACTAGAATCAGGTAAAAATCATGATTATAACTGTACCATCAATATAAGGAATAACCCCAAGATTTGTTTTGATGCATTCACAGACAAGTGACTCACGGAACAACTCAAGGGTCCATGGTAAATCTAACTTCTTTTACAAAAAGTGAGGGTTTTCACATAATTTTACTTCATGCATACAAAGACTGCAGACCCACTTTCTGTATGCAATGCTTTCAGCAGGTCCCAAAGCACTTGTCCTACACTTTGAAAGATTTGAGCCACACAACTGACCTCTCCTGGCTGTGCCACATGTGAAGACCTCTTCTTTCAGTCAAATGAATTGTTTGCCTGTATTTCATATGAGTACAAATCCCCTTCTTCTGAACAACCCTTTACCTCTTCTTTGCTTACCTTTATCTTCTTTGCTTCTCCCCAGTTAATAGCAGACTAGAAAACACTCTAATTAAAAAAATCCTTAGAAGACTCTTGGTAGGCAGCTCCATCCTAGCAAGCCAAATTTCAGAGCTATAAGGTGGTCATCACTCAGTGTTCAACCACCCCTCAACTTGCTTGGTTGCTATCAAGAGCCAGTAAGATGATGCTCGCTGTTCTCCTGCTCGAGTTTTTATAAATTTCTCTGTGTCCTATGGATTAAAAAGGCTTCACAATGCAGAGATCTCCTCTCCTCCTCCACTAGACTGTGGGGACTGCCCACGCACAATGGCCAAAAGCTTCTCTTCTCCTTCCAGTTAAGGATCAAGACAAGTTTACCAAAATAACCTGTCAGGTGGAACATTCATCTTTAGAGACAACAAGCAAACTATCTGCACAGGGCAGGCAAATACAAAACTCCTCCATCACCACTAACTGTCTGTCTTTACCACTCACCTCTAGAAACCAACAGCTCTGTTCTGACACTTCAGACAGACACAAGAAACCTCTTAAGGGAATTAAACCTGAATGGAAAATTCCATGAGAAGACAGAGGCAAGGAAATAGTGAAGCCTGACCACAGTAAGTTTCATCAGTGACAAACCTGAAGAGTACTCTTGTCAGAGGACTTAACTATATAATCATTTTGACAGCTCTTTCACTGACAAAGAGGAGGAAATCTTAGCATTAAACTAAGAATTCAGGCAGGACCTACCACAGTCTCTTCCTTACATTTATTTTTCTGCAGGTATTTTGTTCATTGAATTGTGCATTTTAGTACAAAACTCATTTTGCTTCCTGCTAAGGGTTATCCAGTGTGAAGAGTTTCCACTCTGGAAATTTCAGAACTCCTCCATGGAGAGAGATCCTGGGCACCCTCTAGGAGCACACTGACCACTAGAGAGCCAAGGAACCCAGAAGTTTGCAGTTTGCTCCTTTTCACTTTCCAAACTGATAAATTCAACTCCTGGGAGAGATCTCCTAGAGCAGAAAGGACAACCAGTAAAGGTGCCAAGCTTTGGGGAGTGCCTAGAACTGAAACTTATGTTTTACTGTTCAAAAAACCAAAAATCCCAGAGCAAGCTTGAACTCTGAAATAGGAGGGAGATGGTAAGGTTTCAGTTTTTCTGTAATGCACCCTGGGCTTGATAATCCTCCAGAGCAACCAGATGCTGAGAACAAAAGCAGTGCAGGTTACTACAAGTTGGCTTCTTCACCAAAGAGCTACCTGCTCCTACTTCCTCTCTGTACCACAATGTGCACTGCCCCAGGAGGCAGTACTTCTGACAGAGCAGAGAGCAAGCCACAAGGAAATCCATCCATTTTAATCAGTAATGGGGCCTACAATCTCATTCCCCCAAAACCTTAATATAATGCCTCCTTAAGTGTTTTTTTATGGAGCCTTCCAGCATGCCAATACTGAGTGAGTCAGAGTTTTGGAAAGAACCTGAAATGCCCTGAAAATAAAAGCTCTGCTTCCCAGAAAGTAGGAGAAAATTGATAAGTGTTGTTTTAAGAAGAACAGGGCCTAATGACCCCTGCTGTCCCTCTGTGTGCACCCCTGTCCTTACACTGCAGAGTCAGGTCCCCACTAACTTGAGCACAGGAAGTCTCCCTTTTTTCCTTAACATCACTCTGCTCCCAAAAGGCACTGCTCCAGCCATTTTTAAAATTATTATCTAGCCAAAATCTGCAGAGCAATGAGCTTGTGCATACTTTGCAGTGCCAGGCTGGGGGGAGAACCCAAGTCTTCCTGCAGAAGTGGTCCCAAACCACTCACAAGCTGTTGGCCCTGGATGCAAAGAACAGCCTTCTGATACCAGAGTTGGAACCAAAGTTCACTCTTAAACAGCTGCAACGCCACTCCTTCCCTGTAAACTTGTAAAGCATGGAGGCTGATAAACAACCAGAAGTGTATTAGTTAATACTGACCTCCAAAGAGCACCTGCAGCTCCCAATGTCTGGATCAAAAGAGTGGCTGGCTAATCATGGATCTAGGAAGATGAGTCACTAGCCTCTATTACAGCCCCTGGCTCAGCTGTGCAGATGCACTTCCTGCAGACAGTCTGCAGGGTATTTACAAGGGAACATCATATATCATACACGTCATTGAGGAACTGCAGCAATTTCTGATACAGCACTAGTCAGCAAATTAACAAGGGTTGCATCATAAAAGTATGAGTGCTTAAGCTATTTGTGGCTCACAAACAAGCAGACTTAGTGCTATCAGAGGTGACTATCACATGAAATTCAACATAAAGAATTTGGGTAACAAGAGCTCATTCCCTCAAGAGAAAGGGGCAGTAAAATATCCAGGTTTGCAGGTGGAGTTCCAGTGCTGTGAGATGTTCCAGTAGCTTCAACTGGCGTCGGTAGAAAGTCTGACTGAAGTGAGTCCTAAGTGTGCAAGGAAAAGCTCAAGCTGGAAACCAACAAGTCTGGCTTTAATATTCATGAAACACATGCCTATTGGGTCAAGGTTATCAGTGGAGCTAACTGGAGAAGCCATCAGTAAATCCTCAAGTAATAATTTGAGTCAGCAAACAAATCAGAGACAGCCTTGAGTAGTCTCTCAGAGATTATACCACCAGATGACTGTATAATAAAATCTGAGGCTCAAGATAGAGAAGCAAAAGCCAGAAATACAGGTGCTGCAGGTCTCATACCTGAGCTCCCTCTAGCACCAGGTTCTCCTCTGCTCCCAGGTTCCAGGGGTTTATTTGCTGGGGCAAGTAATAAAAGGGCTGAGGAAGGCAGAACACAAATCTGCAGAGCCCAACAAGCATTTCTTACTTTGGCATCAGCACTGCTCAAGCATGCTGAAGCTGCCTCTTGAGTTTAGTCAGCTCCAGGCATTGGCATGGCATTAACTCAGTGTGTAACTCCTGCCAAACCTCAGCTAACTGCTTTGAGCCAGCTCAAGTATCTTAAAACCTACTGCACTTTCAACCCAAAAAATAAATCTCTTTCTGTGCTTTATAGGATGCTGCTTTACCCGAAGTCAGCTCATGTTTGCCTGTGGACATGCAGAAGAGCATGCTGAAGACAGGGGTTAAACCTGTTAGTACCAGTGATTAATTCCATCTCTCTCAAAATGTCTATCTGCTACAAGTCTCTCTCCACGCACAACTCGCCAAGAGTAACACAATAAAAATATAAAATGTTTTTATTACCCTGTTTTCCTAAAATAAGCTTTGGGAACAAGCATTAAGGCAGTTGTGCCCTGTATTCCAGTTTTAAAGTAGTTCCTGGCTAAAGCCAGGTGAAGCATTCACTCCAGGGCAACACAGCAACATTAACATTATTCTTGTGTCAGATAACTGGTGACCCTTTAATTAAAAGCAGAAAATACCTTCTCTAGTACTACCCTCTTTGGAGGTAAGGGAAAGAAAACATTCTAAAAATAGAGTCCAGTCAAAGGCAAGGACTACAGCAGAGCAGAGAAACAAGAAAAGTGAGGCAAATGTAGGTTTCTACATGGGAATAACTTTGCCAGGAGATGGAGACCTATACATACTTTATGCAGCCACAGGGGTATGTTTTCTAAGTTGTTGTGGGATGGTTGCTTCTGCTGCACAGCTGCCCAGCAGTAGGAGTCCACATAAGCAGCTTGTCGCCAGGAGAAAGAGCTGGGTGCAAAACAGCTTATCTGAGCACCTGGGAAAACAAAGCAAAAGTTATTGCATCCTCAAAAGATTAAAAAAAAAAAAAAAAGAAAACAAGTTTAGGAAGAAAAGAGCACATTTAAGATGTTATGGTATCCAAAGTTATCAGGTTAAGCAATCAGACAAAGCCCAGCAGTTCTGCAGGGAGGAGGGTCCTGAGCTCCCACTGCACCCAAAGGCTGTAACTCCCACAGGGATCCATCTAAGGGTGTCTCCTATGGGTTGAGACAGCATATTAGAACAGCTATCTTTTAGGCCTATTTCTGTAAGTTTGGTGGGGGAATGTGACCTTAAAGACCTTTCTCACTTGCACTTTACGCAGGTTGGCCAAAGGGGCAACAAATGCCATCACATACCATCCTGTCACAAGTTCCCAAAAGCTACAGCTCACATGTCTACTCTAACGAGACCTCAAACACCACTCTTGCAGCCTGGCAGTCCTTGCAATGATGGAAGGGCAGGTTTTCCCAGGGTGCTGCAACTTCCGCCTCTGAGACTGCAAATTATTTGGAGGGGTTCAAGTTGTATCTGTGAAAACAAGGATTTCCTCCTGTAATTCTTGGCAGAGCAATCGTGGCCCCAGACACCTCCAAAGGGTGCCAGGCCCCTTCTCATCAGTGCTGTGTTGTGTTTCTGCATAACACTGTCATTCCCATTTACTCCCAGGGCCTCTCCAGCTGCTCAGGAGCTTCAAATTAAGATCAAGGCCCTAACTGACAGCAAGAGCAACTATTTGCCAGCCTTAGGGTTAAATCCTGCTCTGGCCAGTCACAGGCACCAGGTGACTCCTCCCACAGCATACCTCAGCCAGGAAGAGTGGTTATGGAACATGGAGTATCAGTGAGGAAGGGGTTCAACTTCCTTTCTGAAGCTTTGATAGTGAAAGCAATCCCCCCAAAACACATAGATTTCCACTAGACTTTCATAAATGTTGCAACAGGACAGTCATTTCACCAAATAATTACATAGAGCCATGTCCCTGGCTCTTCCATGAACATTTCTTCTAAGAGCAACACTTCCAACACTTTTGCCAATATCAAAAGACCAACAGGGGAAAACATTGCTATATTTCTTTCCCCTTAACATATTCATCTAAGTTATGCTAATGGCATTGCTGTGTGCTTTATGGGAGTAAGTATGTAATATAAGACTGCATCATTTGTCATGGCTGAATGCTAGTTTCAGAGAATATGAAGTTTTTTCTGAAAAGGAGCCAACTGCATTTGCCTTGTAACTTGTACGGCCTCTTTACAATGTAGCATAGTCAAGGGGCTTTATGAATAAAAGCCTTTCCATATGAGTCACCATTGTAATTATTTCTAGGGCTGTAGTATCATAAGGACATGGTTTGATCATCATGGTTTGACCTGTCACAAGTCTCCCTTATGGAAAACAAGTTACTGTTTATCAGAGCAGAGCTCATGTGACTTAGCAAAGTTGGCACCAGACAGGCACTTGCACTCCTCCAAAGCCTTGGGAGTTTTTGTTTTCCAGATGATTTCCATTACTTGTGGAAACACAAGAAAAAATATATTGCATAAAAAAAGGGGGGGAAAGAAAGCAAAGGAAAAAAGCAGGCATTTAATGTCTGCTCTCCACTGGATAGGGACCATTCATGCCCTGCTCTCATCATTTAACCATTCTCCTGCTGGTGGCTGTGCCCAGTGTGGAGCAGCAAACAAGTCCCCCTTTCAAAAGAAGGGCAATGGAGTGTTCAGAAAGATGCTTTGTCTTATTCATGTTTGTCTATCCACAAAAAGAAACACATTCCATGTGTTCATTCTCATGAACGGGTGGAACACCACTTAAAGTGATGGAGTGTTTAAAAGGCAGGAGTGAGGAAAAAAGCAGGCAGGCCCCTTCCCCAAAACTAGTGCTGAAAAAGGCAGCCAGCCTCCTTCTCCAAAATGTCATGTGCACAACTTCATACCAGAATAGCTACAGCCATGCCAGCGCTGCAGCAGAGCATCATTCCCAATCCCCACTGTCTCAGCAGGGACACTGGAAACCTGACTTGGGAGCCAAGCAGACAGAGCTCAGCCTCAGGCAGGGCACACTCCAGCTGTTGTACAGGTTTTTAACTAACTGATTGCAGTCTTCTTTGTAAACACCTGTTAATTCAAATTACAACTTTGCAGTGACAATAGTAAAGTTAGGACTTACACAGAGAAGAAGTTTTTGTGCACCGTCCATACAAAACACATGCCTCAGAAAATCATCACCATTTTCCATCTTCTTTTCCTTCCTTCTTTCTCTCCTCCAAAGGAGTAATAGCAGTATATATATAGAGAGAGATAATTTTCTTTATGAGGGACTATTCTGGAGGAAGTTGAAAAGAAAATCTGTGTTTCTCTTAGAGAAATTTGTCACAGGGCTACGTGCCTTCCACAGACTCGCTGTGCACACAGCAATGCACAGGGCTAGTTTATGAGAGGCTAATAGTGCTCTGCTATCACAGGAACAGCCTCCTAGCTTGGTGACTTGAAGCCATTCTCGTCCTTTGCTCCCACAAGTAATAGCTTGGGAAAGAGAAAAGCAGCAAACAAGCCCACAACAACAGGGAGATAAAATATACAGCAAGGAGGACGAGGAATAACAAATGACTGCATTTGTTAAGCAGTTGTCACAACAGTCTTTGGCCAATTTATCATTACACTTGGCAATGCACTTTTTTGTAATCATTTCCTGATACTACATTAGCTTTGGAGAGGGAGCAATACGGATTTGGCTTTTACTTTTGCAAACAAATGAGGATATAAAAATGCCATTTACGATGGCTGTCCTAAAGACAGACCACCCAAAAAAGCTGCAGAAAACTAAGGCAGCAAAAGGTGTGCTGGTGCCACATATGATGAAATGACACTTTTACAAGAGTGCTAAGATTACTAGATGGGGCTGGTTATTGGCAGCAGGAATTACTTGCAGGCATGCAACTGAGTTCAGAGCAGAAGCCTGAGTCACTGCAGCCAATGCACAGCAAGGAAGAGCTGTCACCCCTGTTCCAGCTGTGGTCTTACCAACAGCTGGCTTTGCCAACAAACTTCCAGCTATTGCTCCACATCTGTACCAGGAATACCCTTTTTTTTCCCCTGCAAGTGGCTCTTCTGCAGCTCCTACACAGGAAATCTGTGTATGAGAAGAAACTCTCAGAACCCCAGGGAAATCTCAAATTGAAAGGAGAATCCCTGTTCAGTATTGGACTGCTTTGCTGGGTCCAAGGCAGGATGAGCTGAGGGATCAGCACTCTCTGGCTGCATGCTTTGCAAAAGAGGGTAAAGCCAGCAAGCCAGACTGGTTTCCTCTTCAGTGGCTCAAAACTTCTCTGCTGACTTACACATCTAATTAAGAAACTGCAACTAACAGACAGGACTTTCAAGAATCAATGCTAATCATAGGCTTAACTATTTTTCTTGAACCAGGATCAAATGCTTGCAGTTGACAGGATCAAACCTTCAGTAAGTAATTATTTGGATTCTAATACACGGCAGTCACTGCAAAAAGATTTGCATATGCTTGGAGGAAAACTCGGCCATTAATTATTACTATAATTTTCCACAAGGCAAAATGAACTTGCCATGATTCCCAAACATCTGATTTCATCTAGCAAGAATTATGCTCTTTAGTGCCACTAAAGAAAAACCTAAACAAGAAAATCAAGGCACACATAGACAACATACAGACTGCTAGGCATCATCCTCCACACCAACATGTAAAAATATTTTAAAGAATGAAAAAAGGAATCCCAATGCATACCAAAGGAAAAAAATGTACATGTGGATGAACAGGTGTACACATATCCATTAAGGGCAGACCTGAAGGAATGACCAAAGTGGAAGGTTGGGTGAAACAGAATTGAGAATTGGTTGAAGAAGGAAGTATGGAGCAAATGGGCGCACTGGAGGAAGGAACCTCTTCCCAGAGGTACTTTGGCAATGGAGTACTAGCAGAATGTAATGCTCAGGTGATACAATGTTTAAGTTAAGTGGGTCAGTGGAATTAGAAGGTGTATTTTCTGTCTATGGGGCTGCAAGTTACCCCTCAGAGATGTCTCAAAATTATGCAGTGGGAAAAGAGCTGGGTATTTATCAAGTATAGCCTTCAGAGTGGTAAGTTTTTTGATTCATGGGGGAAAAAAAATGTGAATTAAATTTCCACCAATGAGATTAAAGGAAAACTGACAAAGTTTCCCATCATCTGAAGGAGAAGCATTACAAAACAGTGACAATGACCATCTAGCTTCCCTGCCAACATGGGTGCTACCCCAAATCTCAGGCAACACAGAGGCCCATGATTCTTTTTACATTTACCCTGGCAGCTAAAGCAGCTTACCATCATTTCCACAGGAAAATGTGGAAACTCCTTCTATAGGAGTTTAACAGAAAAAATCTTACCAACAGCTGAAGATGCTCACCCAGCGACAATTTAGAACTTGCAAATGTTTTTACAAGTTTGTCCTGGCTGCCCAGGCAGGCCTGTGCCTGCTGCTGGAACTTCTGCTTTTTCCTGAGCACTCCTTACATGCCAAAGAGCAGCACAGTGTATCCTGCTGGGATCTGCACCTCTGCTGACAGAAGTTCTCAGCCTGTCTGGCTGCTCTGGTCTGAGGCTGCTCACACACTTGTTATCTCAGCTCTTCACTAACACCCTGGGGTTCACAGCATCCTGCTGAATTAAATGCAAGGTGTGCAAATGTCAACTATAACCATAGAGCCTGCTTCAGCAGCACTAGGAGGGGTTTTTCCAGCTCTCAGCCAGCAGCTGCCATAGTAATAGTCCTTGGCTTAATTACACTCAACCCACCTTTAGCCCCCAGCTCTTACGAAGTCACACGATAGGATTACTTCATAAAAGCCTCCCCAGGAACTTGTGAACGTGAAAGGAGAGGGACATCAGCAGGGAAAACAGACAGGGGGTAGCAAGAGAGGAAAGGGGTCCAATTCAAGAGGTAAGACTGTTTTTTTCAGTATATTTGTTGTGATTTAGTCTCACAACTCTTTTTTTTTTCCATTTTCTATACATTTTATTCTCATGACTGCTTCAGACACATGATTATACAGAGAGATACAGGCCCATCTGGACATGCAGTAAGCAGCACTGATGCCATCATGGCTCCCACAGAAGCTTCTGGGATGTAGCATCCACAGTTCCCCACTAACACCCTTCACTCTGTGTTTTCTGCCAGCCAAAGCACCTCAAATCCCACAGGCAGCCAACTGCAAGGATGGAAACTAAAAAAACAAATTGGGTGAAAAGAGCAGAGATGCTACAACGTGGATTACTTCAATCCCAGCCATGCACAACCAACACCCAAACCAAACATGCACTAAGGGCTGCTGTGGCCACCACTAAATTCCATTCTTTTCCACTTTCTCCCTCCCTTCTTGTGTCCCTTCCCAGCCACCACCTCCCACACGAGGCTGCAGTGCATGCAGCCAGCACAGGCTGCACATTGCACAGCTGGGCTTGGAAGGTGCTGAATGCAGGAGGCCAAACATCATCTGGTGACAAGCACAGATCAGCAGTTCACAGCGGCCTTCCAACAGAAAATGATGAAAATATTTGATGTTGAGTGGACGGCTCTCACATCTGCTTTTCTTTCAGCTGTAACCCAAGACAGCCATTGATACTTTTTCCAGAACCAAGCTGAATTTTGGCAGAGGCCAAAATGAAGCAGCTTGTTTTGATTTCCTCTCTGCTCATCTGACTGTACCTGCTTAGGGCTGCAGCATCCTGCTCCAAGCAGCACCTTGGGAATAAATATCTATGTTTTCAGCCAAGCTGTTTACAGTAAGAAAGCACATCTTGCAATACACACAATCCGAGTTCAGAAACTGGAATCTCAATCCTAACTCAGAGCTGTCCTTACTAAAAATGGCACAGATAAAATTCTACTCATTTCTGGCTCATCCACTGCTGAGGGTGCCCCATCTTCCAGGGTTGGTTTTTTTTCCCCTTTATAAGAAGAATAGGTGATTTAGCTATATTTAGACGGTTTCTGTTACCACACTACCTGACCACCTCTAGTATAATTTGCCCAAGAACTGCCAAATAATAAAAGGAAATATCAAGCACAAAATGAGGAATACACATGTACAACACAATCCTCACAATCCTATTGTTATTTCCATTTTCCCTTCCCAGTATACATTAAATGGCATAAAATTATGCAAAATGGTATAAAATAAGGTCTAGCTGCAAAGAGATAAGAGGTGCAGGATTTCAAGCAGCAAAGATTCCCAGGGATAGCAGACAACAGCTCAATCACTGCTTAACTATTACCAGAACCAGCTTAAAATCCTCACAAAACTACAACTGACCATGGGTTTCTAATATACAGCCAAAAGTAAACTCAGGTTAGTTCTCCTGCTGCCCCTGAAGAATGCCAAAGCAGGGTGCAGGCACTAACCCCAGAGTTTCAGCACTGCTCACCAGCCAGGTGCTGCAGCTGGGTTTTCCACACTTCCAGCAGAGAAATCCTCTGTGATTCTCATTTATTTCCTGAAACTGCCATCAAAACTTGAAGTTACTTGGTGGCTTCAGAAAACCTCCGTAGCCTTTGTAAACATTTTAGTAATTTTGCACAATTAAGAGCAACCGCGCGTGGGAGGAAAATTGCAGTGCCTGACACCACAGTGCAATGGAACAGGAAAGCAGAGCAGGAAGGGAAGGTGACAGGATGAGGGGCCAAGAGAACCCGAGGTGGGAAGAATGCAATTATCCCAACAGAAATAGGAGCTGAGCATTCATTTTTAGAAAGGGTGTCCAGTTTTTGTACTCTGAGGCAGGTATTTCCACCAAACACTTTCACACCCACCGCTGAGTTGCTCTTTTTCAGACCTAAAAATGGACCCTGACACTCTCCCTCAGTTTAGCACTCCTGAGCTTTTTCAGAGTGTGATTATATCACAAAGTGTTTGAAAACAAACCTTGCTGCCTATTTTATCGCTGGCTGAACACCACAGCACAGACAACCAGGCATTTCCAGCCCCTAAAATCCTGTGTTCCCCCAAATGCCTTAATGGAAGCAGTTTTGGGCTGCCCATAAGCAGCCAGCCTACTGAGCTGCAAGGACTGTGTGGGAAATAGGTGACAGCTCTCACAGCAGCATGGCTGATTTACTATCACTTTCTGTATGGATCCCACGTGGTGCAGCTTCACCCATGCCCGGAAATAACAATAACAAGTATTTCTAATACTTATTTGCATACTTATTTTTCAACTAAAAAAGTTCCGTTTTCAATCCAATGTTTCTTCTAACAGGTTCTCAGGATTATAAACAAAAAGAAACACTAGCAAGATGCAGCCCACGTTTTCATTCTTGCTTAATGAATCTACTGCACTCAGAGATTCAATTTGAAATAATTTTAATATTGAAATAATTGAAAGATGAGAACTTAACTCATGTGAAAGAAAGGCACTCTGCAGTTCAATCTTTGTGTAAGGGAAGAAAATGAAAGAAACAAAAGAAACACTGGACCCAGGCACTGTTTCAAACTGGATCCAGCACTTCTAGAGCAGAAGTAGAATAATTAAGGGGGCCATATACAAGCTACTGCATGGAAATGCAAACCCTCCTTTTCATCGTTTTAAGAGGAAGAAATGTGCATATACCAGTAGCAGATCTTAAACTAAAAGAAGCAGGTTAGAGTGCAGAAATATGGATGTATCCATCCAGTTTCTGGATGAACAGAGCTGCCAGGGGGCTCAGATCTGGTCTCAGCATTCCCAGTCTGGCTATCCTTCACTCCCCCACGCAGTTATTTCAGGCCACAGTGATCTGTGCAATAGGTGTGTAGCTGTTTGTAAATACAGCAATCTGGGGCATCTCTTAAGTAATCTGGTATCTGACTGGTATTCATGATGGCTTTGCAGGGATTCACCCACCACTCATTCCAAGCCCCATTCCAGTTTCCACTCTCCTGACATTCACTTGTAGATGATGGAGATCAGGCATATCACACTGAATGCCAATGAACAGGCACATGCAGTAAATCAAACTATCTCTTTGAAAGGCTGGAAACCCTGAGATTCACCTGTCTCAAAACGGTTATTCGCCTTTGAAATCTTCATTTATATAGTGCTACTCTTAGTAAATCAGAGAAAGCTAGGGTTGAAGGAGACCTTAAAGATCATTTAGTTCCACTCCTCACGCCAAGGGCTGCTGCATGATCACTTCTGCAACTTGGAGGGATGGGTAAACAAAAAGATAGTAAAACAATTGGGAAACTTGGCCCTTTACCCGTAAAGCACAGTTTCATCTACCGAGTCACAGCAGAAATTGAACACTGAACTGGAAGAGCTGCAGGAGGGCAGAGAAGCAGCAGAAAGCTTCAGAGAGCTCTCGCACTGCCCGTCCTGCGGGTGACCCCAGCGAGCCGCCCAGAGCGCAAGGGCACAGCTCTGACAGCCCTTCCTTCTCCGTGGCACCTGTCCCTGACAGCTGCCGAGCCACACCGAGATCCTACTGCCGAACGCCCCGAGCGCCGGGAGCGGCAGCAGACGGGCACTTCCCGCGGCACATCCCGGCTGGCGGCTCCACTCCCAACTGCGCTGGGAAACAAAGGGCGGCACGGCTTCCGCGCTCCCCCATCTCTCCCACGGGAGAAGATGCGTCGGCTGGGCTGCCAAGGCTCCTGCTCGAGGAGCTGAGAGAACGGCAGCGGCCAGGGCATGCCCCAGCGAGGAGGAGGCCACGGGTAAGCGCGGGAGGGCCGGCCGGGAAGCCCGGCACACCTGGATGAGCCTGCTGCCAAGGATGCTCTCCGGGACGGCTGTTTTCCGGGAAGGCAGCTTTCCTTCCCGCGGCCCAAAGGCGCCCTCTGCCCTGCCCTGCCCTGCCCTGCCCAGCCCCGAGCGGGAACCCTGCCGGCAGCCGAGCGCTGCGTTCCCGCCCGCAGCTCCGCTCCCCCGCC
>VXBQ01007740.1:754150-844459 GCA_013400175.1 Phainopepla nitens
GGGGCGGGGGGCGCGGAGCGGCGTGCTGCGCTTCGGCACGGGGGCTGGGGGCTGCGCCAGGGGCCCTGCGGGTCACGGAGCCACAGCACGGCTTGGCTTAGGAGGGACTTTAAAGATCGTCTAGCTCCAGCCACCCTGCTGTGGGCGGGAACACCTTCCGCTAGACCGGATTCGGCCTGGCCTTAAATGCCACCAGGGATGGGACATCCTCAGCTCCTCTGGGCAACCTGTGCCACCATCCTCACAATAAAGAATTTCTTCATAAAATCTGTTCTAAACAGTCCCTCATTCCGTTTAAAGCCATCTCCCTTTCTCGTATCACCGCATCTCGTAAAGTGTCATTCTCTCTCTTTTTTATAAACCCCCTTATGTACTAGAAGGCCACAGTGAGGTCTGTCTAGAGCCTTGTCTTCTCTGGATTGAACAATCACAACTCTCAGTCTGTCTTCTGGGAGAGTTGCTCCAGCCCTTGCACGGAGCATCTTTGTGGCCTCCCGTGGATGTGCTGTAGCATGTCCGTGTGTTTCTTATGTTGGGGGCCCCAGAGCTGGGCACAGCACACCAGGTGGGGTGTCAACAGAGCAAAATAGAGGGGCAGAGTCACTTCACTTGGCCTGCTGGCCACACTCTTTCTGATGCAGCCCATGATGAGGTTAGCTTTCTGCACTCTGAGCAGAGTTTGTTCATGTCCAGATTTTCATTCACAAGAACCCACGATGAGGAGGGCTCTCAATGGGTTCTCGCCACCTATACTCATGTCTGTGGTTGCCTCAACCCAGATGCAGTGTTTGAATGGAGACTTCTTGTGTCAAGTTTGTGCCCCTCAGCTCAGGTCATCTCTCCAGACACTGCCTAGAGCAACCTGACTGTCCATGCCACTCTTCCATCAGCTGTTCACACACACTCTGGAGAGCCCCTGAGGCACTTTCTCCAGGCTGATGAGCCCCAGCTCTCTCAGCACTCATCTCCCCACCACAGTCTGTCAGATGCTCCTAGCCCCTAATCTACCTAACATCACATACTGTGGCATTTTCCTCACCCAAAATGCTTGATCATTGCTTTTCAGGTCAGCTTTTTGGGGGAAGTCACTGGGATGCCCTCACCTTCAATAACCCTTCATTTATGTGCCTCTCAGTACTTTCCGTGTTGGTTTCTGGACCTCTGTGAGCTTGGAGTATCATCAGCCCAGCAGCCACAGAAGAAGTCACATGTCCCACTTCCCATGCTTTCCTGTAACATTCCCCTAGCTCATTGCTTTCTGCAAAAAGGACAAACTATTCCCTTCTTTACTCAAACTCCCCTTTATAAAACTGCTATCCTATCTGCTTTCAATTGTCCTTTCTATTCTTTCCAAGCCATAAGCCAAGGAAATCACTCCTCGTATGAAAACTGTTCTACAGTACTGACTCACTTTCTTGTTCTTTCTGTGCTGCTTTGCTGGATGAGGCCAGGAGATTTGATTCATGCTGTATACAAGATGCAGATGCCCCAGACATTTATGCAATGGAACTAAGTGGTTTTCTGTTTTGCTCTATTCTTAATTTGTACTGATTCCTGATATTTAATTGCCATTCTGCCCACTAAACAACACTGGAGCTAATGTTGTCACTGAAGTATTACAAATAAGATCCCATTTCAGAGATGCTTAGACAGTATGATACACATAAGCTTAGGATTACTTTTTTTCCACATGTAGTACTGTAAATGTATCAGTGCTAAATTTTGTTCCTTTTTTCACTGATTTTTCATGCTACACGTGCTTAAGATTGTCACTCAACTTGTCCACTCTTTTTCACAACACTTAGATAAAATAGTGAAGAGCAAGGACAAGCATGTCTTACAAATCATGTAGCATCCCATGAGTGACTTTTAACATGAAATTTGACCAATTTTCACTGTATTTTAACCAGTTATTTAACCTCCATGGACTCATCATCCCATGGTGATTTCATTTCCTTAAGAAGCTTTAACTGAATACCTTCTCAAAGATCTTATGGAAATGTAAGCAGGTTATATTCATCCACATTTCTTACCTTTGCACTGAGTCATTCAAAAACCTTCCTAAGGCACAATTTTCTTTGGGGAAAAAAAAAAAGGAAACTATAAATTCTTCCATGTTCGCTTCTGTTCCCTTGGACACTTCCCTGGTTTTGTTTTTGGAATGGTTTCAGGCAGCTCCTGTTGTTGGCTGACAGTGCTATTTAGTCCTCCGGAAAGTTTTTAAAGGTTGACCTTGTATTTGCCACCTTTCAAGCTTTTGGATTTAGGACAGTTCCCAAATGCTACCCCGGTTTATAATCCAGATTTTTCATACTTGAGGGCCTGTAGCACTCCGTGGAGAACATCCCTTCTTTGGTGACTTGATCTTCTGTTCATTTTGTTGCTTAACTCTGTTCCTGCTGGTGCTTCAGCCCAACCCAGATGCTGTCCTTCAACACAGGTGTCAGGGCACAGCTGGCACAGGGCTGCCTGCATCAGGCAGGCAATGGTAAACTCGTTGCTTTACGCTCTTTGTGATGTTACATGATCCCTGTGGCAGCCTGTGTCACCTGGTCTGGCAGCAGTGATGTCCTGGGGCCCTTTGGAGCCTTCGTTCTGGTTTCACAGCCACTGTTCAGCTGAGTAGCAGGACAGAGGAAATGAACTGTGCCAGAAGGTTCATATAAATAGCTGGATTTTTTTATTATCAATGTAATCACTTTGGCAAACTAGTTTCTACAGTTAAAAGATACTTATGACTCCGTTTCTAAAACATCAGGCGCATTAGCTACCCTAGAAGTGAAATACCAAATAACTTCCTTTCTTAATAGTGTATTATAAGTGAAAGGCTTTAATTTTATATGTACACAGAGAACAAAAGTTCTGCACAGGCAGTATTTTTGCACAGAACAGAAGACTCTAATTTTAAGGTTTACAGGACAGGAAGATGAAAGGGTTTAGAGTATCTGGTTTTGCCAGCTCAAATGAGAGATTTTGAGAAGGAAATTTTGTTTGTTGATATGATGTAAATTCTATAAGGGCTTGGTCCTGCATTTCTACTTCATGTGTGTGCTTTCAAATGACAGAGGAAAACAAATAAATTACAGAGAAACATCCAAGAACCTTCAACACATTTTTTGACGCGACATCAATGTAGGACACATTTAAGATACAGTAAGAGTGTTGTACAATAACATTTCCTACCTTTGAACATACTTTAAAGTAAAGAAGTGGAAAAAATGAAATTTATAAAAACCAAATCAGCAACTTGAATTTACATTCAAAATCAAATTTATGTAAACAGTTTTACAAAGGTGGTTGTCCTGGAATTTCTCTGCAAGAGCTATAGGAGGCATGAGCAGGCAAGAATGAACACAACCTAACAAAAATGAGCTATAAACATTCAAGTATCACTAAACATGTCCTGATTCTGTCTGTCTGCTTCACAGAGCACAAAGATCATCCTCCTGATGGCTTCATTATAGGTAAAGAGAGAGGCGTTGCTCGGTGCAAAGAAGAGGTACAGAATCAGGACCATAACAAGCAGCATTTACAAAGTCAATTAATCTCTTGGAGGTTGTTCAGGGCTAGATTTTTAGAGATAAATAAAAGCTGTTAGAAACCAACAGCAGGGGCACTGCTAAACCCATCAGGTGCTAAAATTTATTTGTAGGTCTTCAGAAATCTGTCCCCAGTGCAGAGTTTCCTCATTTAGCAGGGAAAAAAAAAAGGGACAATCACTTGAATGGTGGTGAATTCATTGAGCCAGATTTTGGGAAACTGCAGGGACCTGGAGATTAGCACCTGCTCCTTCAGAAGCTGACAACTTAAGCCAGTGGTGGTGGTGTTTATTTCCCAGTGTGAACCCTGTGTTTCTGCACAGAGCACATGGATGCCATTCTGCCCGCTCCTTACTCCTGTGAAAACCCTATGGATGCCAAGAGGTGTGCTGCTCTGCTCAGCTGCCAAATTGGATCTCAGGCAGAGCTCAGCTGAACTTCAGAGGAGTGGAAAGGGTGATGGGTGGTACATAGCTCTTGGAGCTGAGCCCTACAGCTCATGTTCGTTCTTGTGAGCACTGGCCGTGGGGTCAGACTGTCAGCATATGCCCTACTCCAGTTCTATTAGCAGCACGTTGCCTGGCAGTATTAGGTTAATGGTTGGACTCAATGATTTTAGAGGTATTTTCCAACTTTATTGGTTTTATGGTTCTATGTTGTGAAATCCAGTGAGTCTCTGTGAATGATATTAAAAGTGGGGATTTACAGGGAATCTGCCAGAAATGCACTTTTATCATGCAGAGCTGTGTAATGGATTCTATTTCCTTGGTGGGTGATGAAGCAGAAGAAGATTAATGCTGTTGACAGTAGAACAAGTCCAATGCAAAGAAAAGCTGCGAGTAACAGGCTGGCTTCTCCAAGACTCAAAGTTTTGCCGAAAAAATTGCCCACTTTGTTGTCATCATCTGTTAAAAGAGAGTCATTAATGAGAAATCTGCACATGAATCTGAAGCATTTTAAATGGCATTTGACAAAATCCTTACCCTTTGCAGTGGTTTCATTTATTGCAGTAGTTGTATTGTATGCTGTAGTTGTGTGTCCTCCTTCTGAAGGAACTTCCCACCCTCGTCTCTCTTCTCAGGAGAAAAAAAAAGCATAGTTAAGTTGAAAGCCTTAATAATATTTTTTTTCTGTTTTGAAGAAGTAGAGTTGACTTTATTTCATTATTTCTACCTTGTTGATCTGAACAGAAATTGTGATTAGATCATCACAGCTGTTCCTCTGGGCAGCGCCATGGGCAACATTCCCCTTCTCTGCAGGCATCTCTGTTACTCCACTACTTACTGTAGTGATGGGACAAGGAGTAACTTTTAAACAGAAAGAGGGTAGATTTAGGTGGGATATAAGGAACATATTTTGCATGATGAGGGTGGTGAGGCACTGGCACAGGTTGCCCAGAGAAGCTGTGGATGCCCAATCCCTGGCAGTGTTCAAGGCCAGCCTGGATGGGGCCTTGGTCTAGTGGAAGGTGTCCCTGCCCATGGCAGGAGGGTTTGAACTGGATGATCTTTAAGGTCCCTTCCAACTCAAACCATTCCATGATTCACTTCTGCATTTGCTTGTCCATTTGGAATCTCACAGCCCACATGATATGTGGAATCAAATAAATTCGTAATATCCAAGGAAGGAGTATTTTGGCTACATTTGGCATCTACATTTATCATCATGCTGCTACAGGGTTATAGGTAGGAGATGTGCCTACTGGCACTGTTTCAACTCTCGTAGAGGAGTGTAGCCTGCACACTGGGGACCAAGGCAGGAGATGCTGGATCCAGATGTATAGTGAAATAATGTGATGTGGAGAGGCTCACAAAACACTTTTGGCTTCACTCATGTGTGTTGGAAGAGACAAGCATCACTCAAAAAGTTTGCCAACTTTTCTTAGTCAAGAGATCACACATTTCTAAGAGAATTTGAACAACCATTTTCTGCAGCTCCTTTTATCCCAGGTGGTGTCTGTCTGTGCAGGGAGGAGCCCAAACAGCTCTGCAAGTCACCAGGGGTCACAGGAAGGGACCAGCATCATGCCAGACTGTAGGCCCTCCCGCAGAGTGTGGCAAAAAGGCTGAAAAACAGCTTTGCAGATGTTTTCTGCACCACCTTTAAATGACAAATGGCCCCTAGGCTGCCACTGTCTCAGAAGGGCCTTTGTGAAGCATCAACTGATTTCAAGTTGCAGCAAAGTGCACCAAAGATTGCTGTCTTTGCCATGTTTTTAGGGGTGTTTGTCCGTCTCTTATCACTGCTAAGTGGCCGTGGCAGTGCAGGTGCTTCCCACCAGTGCAAAGGTGAGCTCTTTTCCTTTCATCCCTGCTTTCCATCCAATTGTGCTGCAATATCACCTCTGAGTCCTAGGGTGCTTCTGATACTGCACCTGATTTATTGATGGTGTAGGTTGTCTCCATGCCAGCATGGATGTGATCAGCCACGTGACAGTGCAGAAGCCACGTTCCAGGGTTTTCTGCTAAGAGTTCAATTGTCTGGAATGTCCCAGGGAAAAGGTCATATACATCTCCTCTGTGGTCCTTATCTGTCTGTGGCAAAGCAAAACCAGAATTGTGAGAGTTGTGCCTCAAATATTCCCCCACGAGCACTGAAATATTCCAGTTAGACTTCCAGCTCCTTAAGGCAGATATAATGCTTCTTGTACATTTCTAGTGAGCATCATCCTGAGAAACTGAGGTCTGTGGACACCTCTTATTTAATCCATTATATAACAACAGCGGACCCCTCCTGATGACTCCAGCTGTTGGTTGAGCAAAGGTGTTTCTTTGAAAGATAGATTTTTCAGGTGGTCCTGCCAGTGTCAAACTGTCCCAGCATAAAACCATACTCTAACCTGGCAGAACTCTAATTTCCTCCCTGTATCTTCCCTTACACCTAAGGGTAATCACATATTTTAACCCACCTAAGCATGTCCTCTGCTAGACTAATAGAAGATTTGCAAGGATCTCATTCATTTCATATTTCCTTCAAATGCAAAACTCCCACCAACCTCAGCATCAGCCCAGGGCTCTGTGCCTAAGTGACAAAACCAGGCTGGAAAAACGCATTTATGTTTGTTTGTTTTTCTCATAAATTTCCCATCACAGTATAAAAGTTTTAGTTTGATTTATTTTACCAACCTTGAAGATGAAGGTCTGTGCATGGAAGTGAACTGTGTGGATATCCACTTCATTGCCCATTCCTATCAAATACCAGTTTGTCCTATCACCTTCGTTCATCGTTAGACCCAAGAGATTGTTGTAAATCTTCCCATTGATTGCTGGAAGAAAGACAAAATAGGGATGATTAATACTTGGCCACGGTATGGGTGATTATAACCTCCATTTCAGGCACCCTTTGCAGGGGAGAAGGAGTGCTCAGCAGAGAGGGGACAGGCATGTGTGGTCAGGACAAGTGCTGTCCATAGTGACCACTGCCACTGCAGGGCGACAGTCATGCTTTTGTTTCAGTTTCCAAATGGTGTAAGTACATATCAGCAAACATTTTTCTGTCTTACAGAGCATCAAACTGTTTTTTTACTGGTTGAGATTGAACTCCTGAGCAAACTGGATTTATGCTGAGAAGCTCCATAGAAAAAGAGGGAATAGAATTGTTGCCTGAAATGGGTACCAGCTGCAGAAAGAAAAGTTTGCTTTGCCAGGGCTGTGCGTGTCCCCATCCAGTCTATTCTGCCCAGCTCCTGGACTGGCTGCAAATAGAGCCACAGTTTTAAAATATCATCCCTATGCTCCTAAAAAATAAGCCTTGGAGGAACACAGATCCCAAGTGACAAAGGAATTCTGGCAGGGCAGCCTCTTCCCAAGAGTATAAGGGTAAACTAACTTGTTAGAAAAATATCTTGGCTGGGCCTTATGAAGTCTTTTTGTTTCCAGCATTGCAGTTTATGAAGTTGTCACGTGGTTGGGTAACTGCAGGCTGAGTCCAATGCCTTCCTAAAAGGGCTGTGAAAAGTAAACCTCTTTCCTCTTGGCTGCTGCTGCCAAGTCCTACATACCATGCATGCAGTTGCCTTCTACAAAGTTCTTAGTGGGATTAAAATCATCAGGATTCTCATGAAGGTATGTTTCAATATTTTCTTTCAAATACCAGGATTGATTTTCATCAAACACCATAAACAGAAGAGTAAATTCACGATCGATGTCTTTCCTTAGACCTCTTTCATCTAAAGTTCCTTTTCTACAGACTACAAGAGGCCCAATCAGACCACTATATGTGTCCTGAAATAAAAAACAAATATATGCATTACAAATTTTCAGTTCATCCAGTTATGAAATAGATACAGGTTAACTGAAGATTAAATTGCTTTTTCCTAGCAGACGAGAAAAAAATCAGTCTGATTAAAAACTTCTTTCTCTGTTTGCCTCTCTGGTAATTTACCAAAGCAATAACTTCCAGTGGTCCCTTTCAATCTTACATGTTCTATGATTCTGTGATTTTGTGTTATGTTTTGTCTTTACCCCAAATCCTTTCAACTATTCTTTAAGGAGGAAATCACATTAATGTGGTGTATGCCTCGGGATTTCTGTAAATTAAATTACCTACGCACATGCCACTGTTAGTAAAGAGGACAAAGCTCTGTAAATGGTTTCTCTAGCCTGTGATTCTCTCCCAGCTGAGAAGCAGGATCCTTTCAGAAACATTACACAAGGCAGGATGTGTTAGCCAAAGCAATGCAAGCTTTAATGGACATTTCTTGGTTACCTTAACAAAATTTGCTGTTGAATAATAAACCCAAGTGATACAATTGGGATCTGTTTTGCCAGGACCAGATCGTTCTGGGACATTCCACCTGTAGGTGTTTATTTCCCCTGAAACAGAGAGAGAACAATTTTACCTTGAGCAGCTAAGTATTAGAGGCTTTGAATAGTATCTGTCTCAGACCTCCTACCCTCCTCATCAAAAAATTGTCTGCATCAAAACTACCCGTGGAAGCATGCAGCAATGGGATAGGGATATGATTCTGCCTTCCAGGAGATCAGTGAGTTTCCAGAGGTGTAAATGAAGGCAGATTGCTCTGGAAAAGAAGCTCTGCAAATGATACTGACAAAAGTGGCATCCCACAGAAGTAAGTTTACAGACAGGACTCTTCATCTTGGCAAAACTTGTAGTAGTTCAATGATCTTGGCTGCTGATGCTTAAGGTCAGTTGAGGCATTGGCAGCCAAGCCCAGAAAATGTTTTTGGACCTTCTCAATTGAAAAGGGCAAAAAGAAGTGGCAGTTCCCACTGGGATTTTGTAGAGGGTGCTGCAGAACTGTGTCAGCTAGGGGCCCAGATAGGACATCTAAATATGTACCAGCCTGCTGTCTGGGAGCAGCAGGGGGGGTCTTTCTTCTTCCAGGTAAGATCTTGCTCCACAACTATTACCAGAGAACCTCTATCCCTTCCCAAACGTCATCTCCGCCGCATCTTCCCTGAGCAGAAATTCCCTGACCTTTGATTTAAAAAAACCCATAACAAATGGATGAGGAAATTATCTATGTGAGTGAGAATCATTTCTCTACACTGAACATGAACATCTGTGTTCAGATGAGCTGCCTATGCTGTGTTTCTCTGCTTTGTTTTTTTTGTTGGTGCTGCAGGAAGGAGTAGGAGACCAAGATGTGGTTAACATCTTGCCCTTTTCAGTGGTGGAGAAATGTTGAACCGAGCAATCTCTGTCCCAGAAGTCTTTCAGGGTGACAACAGCCAAGAGCATCATGGGACCTGCTGTGAGTCAGGTGAAAACAAGGAAATCACAGAACCGTAGTTTTAGTACAGCTACAACCCAACAGCTGCCAATAGCTGTGGACATCTAGACAAGGAGAGTTTTCAGGCCTAAAGGGTTGGGAAGTGACTGAGCCTGGTCTTGTGTCACTGAGCCACTACACTGTTCATGCATCATGCAACAGTGGATTTTATTGTACAGTGGTAACTACGAAAACAAAAAATTTTGACTCTCAACTCTCATACAATATGAGATGGGTCTCATGTAAGTATTGCAGGATCATTTACTCTTACAGGATAAGCACCATGTCATGGAGACAATAAATCTATGTCATGGAGACGTGGGCCATGGAAGGGTTTCTCATCCACCTATATTTAACCTATGTGTCATCAACTCTTTTTAGAGAGTGTGATCTGAGAAGGGAGGCTAGTCATGGTCCTCCACTCTTTCCTTGCTTTTTCCTCCTCACCTCAGAATGTTTGGAGGCTATAGATAGAAAAAATCTCCACCTTACTTAAAAGCTGGCACACTTCAGAAGGCATTGAAGACCCATCTTTGAAGTGCAAATAAGGCATAACCCCTGAAAAGAGTGATAAACAAAGAAAATTGATGTTTTCTCCCTTTTTTCCTTCCAGGTAAATGGGAGAATGGGCAGGGAGAGAACAAAGCTGTGGCAGATAGGAGCTGGTTTAGCATAGGCAGCTATGGATATGCTCTCTGAATCTATTTATCATGCCCTCCACAGTTTCTTTAGGACCTGGCAGTGCTCTCAGGAGTACAGTTTGTCAGGATGCAAACCTGCCTGATGACTGATTTAGGATTTAGTAGAGTTTGACAGTCTTTGGCAAGTTTGGGGTGAGCAGTCCAGCCTGGCCTAGGAAGACAGACAGTGAAGATTTCTAGATGATGGTGGTGGGGACTGCAGTGCCCAGAAATTTGTCTTGTTTTCAGTGATTTGTTTTCTACGTTAACTGCTTTTTCCAAACTCTCTAAGGAAAAGTCTGTCCTTAGATCTTGCTGCAGAATGCTTTTGGCTTACTCTCAAACACAGGCACCTTCCCTCATCTAACTCATCCCAAGCCTGCTCCCATGTGGACACAGGAGACATGACAGTAGTGTTCCCTTTGTTGCACTTCAACTGCCAGCCTAACTGCATCAACAACATCATGGAGCAAATAACAAAAGCAGGGAATTGTATATAAATCAGTTCCTCTTTTTTCTCCTCCCCCATGAATTAACCTCAGGTATACATTCATCAAACTCCAGCAAGGCAGATGTTGGCTCATATTTGGACATGAGTTTCTGTGTATTTGTAGTGTGCTGACACAGCTGCTCACAGGAAAGAAATTTCTGTTTGCAGAGAACTTTATTACATCAAAATTTCTTTTCATTTAGTTTCACACTGAAGTTCACAAATACCGTGAAAAAAAAGAAATGCATGGGTGTTGGAAAAGCAAAAGTGTGTACATTTTGGATTGACTACAATGCCTGGGTTTGATGTCCTACTTAGAACATAAACCCAACAAAAAAATTGAAGTTCAAAAAGTTTAACAAGAGTTTTTCTGTATGAAAAACTATTTTCCACTGTTTTCCTCACTAGAAACTGAGGCATTTTGTACACTTTTCTAAAGATTGTTAATTTACGTGACAGCTACATTTGGCATTTTATGGATGACTCTGAATGCAAATGCCAATTCTGTGTAGCTTGAGAGAGGCCGAGTTAACATAAATATCTGCAGTTCATACCTCTGAATTTGCAAGTTTTTAAAAATTGTTAGAGCCATTGCTGCACTGGCTCACATTTCTCTTGTCATGATTGTGGGCCTGCTTCTCTCTCTTTTGGAGGTTGTCCAGTGATATTACATTCCTGTTTCTACCCCTGATCAGAATGAAGTCTCATTCTCTGCCCAAACATGCTCACTTGATCAAGAGCCTACATGTATAGCAAGTCAGAACTGTAGCTGAATAAATGTTGAGCATATTATGCCTGGGAGAACATACAGATATGGGCAAGTTTGAAAGAGGGATTATCATTCATGTGCTAAAATGCTTTTACACACAGCCTTTGTAGCTCAAAGAAAAGAAGAGGATGAAAAAAGGGGTAGCCTTACCAGGGAGGGTAATTGGTGTTTCAGGCTGTTCTTCACAGCCCACTTCTTCTATACCATGAGCACTTATTGAGTAAGGCCTGCTGGCTTTGTTCTTAAATACGATCAGTACGGAGTCACCGACCTCAGCGTGGAGTAAAGGCCCTAAATTCAAACAGAAGATGCCAGTGATCAATGCTGCTTTTCTGAATTCAACAAACTTTCAATAGCTTGGCCTAGGAGTACAGCTAGGGTCTCTACCAAAACCATTGGGCTTTTCTATTCTTTCAGAAAAGCTATCAAAATTGGTTTATCTCAGCTGATGAAAAGCTCCATATGTATAAATAATCTCTTTTCAGTCAATGAAGAGAATTGTTCTCTCTGAAGACAGGTCTTTGGACAGCTGGTATTTAAGGAAAAATCCTGAGGATATTTTGAATCTTTCAAGATTTTATTTCTCAAGCTGGTAATTGTTATGTTTTTGACCTTTTTTTTTTTTTAACTCTTGTCCTTCAGAAAAGGAAATAGTAAATATATTGCTAGAGAAGGTTATTCCAAGGGAACAGCAGGAAACTGTATCAGAGGAGGCTTAGTTTTGATATTAGGAAAAGGTTTTTCACCCAGAGGGTGGCTGTGGACCAGAATAAGCCCCCCAGGAAGTGGTCACAGCACCAGCCTGACAGAGTTCAGGAAGTGTTTACACTCAAGAACATGGAGTGATCTTGTGCAGGGCCAGGAGTTGGACTTCAATGATCTTCCAACTCAAAACATTCTATGATTCTATGACTATTTTATGGCCAGTTGTTGCCCGCTTTTCACCCCATAAAAAACATGAGCTGATGGCTATTTTATGATGGGTAAAATTATGTCTTGCTCAGCTGCAAACACAAATCCATCACATTAATATTGTCTTGATCTGTTTACAAGAGTCTCCCCCATAGTGAAGCTTCTCTTCACAAGCTCTGAAGCTAAGGTGCATCCTGGAATTGCCATTATAGCACCCCTTAGGGTACTCCTCATTCCTGTTCAAGAATGAATTCTTTAGTTTGGAAAGGATCTTTACACTCAGCAATTACATAAATAGTGTGTAAAATCACTGATACCTGGAATAGGCATCAGTGTTCCTTATTTTCCATCTTAAAAAACCTGAAAAACATCTGAGTTTTTTGGACAGCAATCCTCTGGCTGACCACAGGCTTGGTCTGTGAGACATGAGAGCTACTTGCCCAGGATTTCCAAGTGTTCCTCCTCTTCTGTCCTTGCTTTGCGCTGTGTGAAGTTGCCACTTGTGTACTCCCTGTAAACCACCTTCTTGTATTTTGAACCGATCAGGTCCTCTGCTTGGCTCAGAAAAACATGCCCATAGCTGCAAAATAAAAAGGCAATAAAAGCACTAAAGTGTACATATCTGAAAGCTAGTAATGGCTGTGTTATTGACAATAGGTTCAACGAGAATATACAGCTCGATCCAATGTGCTGATGGATGTGAAGGCCCTGAGAGATGCAAGAGGTTTTAAATAGCAAATAGCAAGAGTGATAACCCTCACTAAATGCACACCCTCTCCAAACAGGTAAAGCTGAGGATAAGTTGCACTCTCCAAGAATTTTGGGAACACAAATCCTTCACCAGAGCTGTAAGAGCAGAGGTAAAGTGCCAAATGAGAGTTGTGTCAGCTGCCCTCTCCAGCTGCATAAGTTGCTCCAATAAAAGTTACTGCCTGCCCCTGGAAACCTGAATCCTCTTATCATGATGGCTGCTTTTGCTATCTTGGCTCTCAAGCCAAGGGAAGATGATAAACAAAGCTTGACCTTCTAAAATAGATGCCAGCATCTGAGATAAGAGGGAGCTGCTTACCCTTCCCTCTTGCTCCTGTGTACTGCACAGGTTGGATGCTTTCCCAGCATGACGATAAAGGGAGAAATCTATTTTTCCTTCTGCACCTGGAGGAGGATGCTTTCCAGGTCTACCCTCAGTTTTTTACTGCTCCCATGGGATCCCAGAGAGCTGACTCGCCGGCAGAGGACACTCACAGCCCGCCGTGCAGCTGAGCGTTCACCCTCTGCTGGGAGCAGCTGTCTCCTGGCAGCTCATCTCCGAGGTGCCCCTGGCAGGGGAGTTGCAAGGTTGGCTCACAGTATACGAAATAAAACCAAAAAATCTACCCCCGGGATACTGCTTACTGTGTAGTGAGCTATGTGTGTAACAGCAGCCATTGGCAGTACTGGAGTTTATGTTTTCTTTAAACTCACATCATCACCTATGACTCTTCAGGTGTATTTTTTACAGATTCCTCTTCTGTGCAAGGAGCAATTTCCCAGATGCTTGTCTAAGGTTTATTTTTGACATATGTTCCTTTTTGCTTTCACCAAAGTGTTCTCAGAGACCAGTCTCTGCAATAAGATCTGAAATATGTCATTTTCACCAGTTTTTTATTCCTTTACACAGAACAGCGATTCACCTGCAAAGTCACTTGTATTCTGATCTCTTCAGGGGATCTAGGGGCTACCATGCTGCAGGAAAGCAGGCTCAGCACCCCCTTCATGTATCTGCATTGCCTGCAGGAGTTCACATCTGGAACAGGTGCCTGACTTTCTCCTCTGTGAAAACCAGAACTCTGAGATGGCAAGGCTGGGGAGAGTAAGGGAGAGGAGGGGGTTGGGGGGCATCATTGTAAGGCTGAGCCAGGGCTGGAACACCAACTTGGAAGCCTTCTTGAATTCAACAGCATACAAAACACTCAATACAATACAAAAATGAAAGCATTTGAAACTGGTTCCTATGAACAAGTCTAGTCTGAGAGGCTGTGACTTTGTAAACACATTTTCTCATATTATGTTTGGCGAAGAGATCCTCCTAAAAAATACAAGGCTGATATAATTAATTGGTGCTTCAAAGTTTCCCCTCCACTGTAAGTGTATCCTGTGCCCACAGCTGTTTTTTGGGTTGGGTACCTTTCCTCATAGCTGCTGATGTTGTAAATCTTTGGTGCCGAGCTCTTATTTGAGGCATAGTCCCACTCAAGTTCCTCTGCAGCAATGTAGTAGAGCCTCATGGCTCCACCCTGCTGCTGGGCTCGAGTGGTGTTGCGGCAGCTGCTGACCTCGTAGAGATGTTTCATCCCACCAACAAAGTGATCAAAAGTCCTGCAAACCACTTTGAATGTGCCTGGAAAGAAAAGGACATAGCATTTCAGCAATTAAAAAAACCTAACTAGCAGTTTGGCAGATTAGGTCCTGTGTACATCTCTGATCTGTCCTCAGACAATCCTAATCTATGATGCTATCTGGAAAGTCAAGCAAGGGGATGTTTAAGTAGAATGTTGGAATATTCTAGGCTGGAAAAGACCTCCAAGATTATCAAGCAAGCCATTGAACCAGCACTGCCAAGTCTATCACTAAACCATGTCCCTAAATGCCGTATCTACAATCTTTTGAATACATCCAGGGATGGTGACTCCACCACTTCCTGGGCAGCCTGTTCCAATGAACTAAAACTCCCTGATGCAACCTGAGGTTATTCCCTCTTTTCCTGTCACTTGTTATTACTTGAGAGAGGAGACTAACACCTTTTACAGAGAGTAAAGAACAGAGTTATAGAGAGTGAGAACATCTCTGAGTCTCCTTTTCTCCAGGCTAAACACTCCCTCAGCCACTCCTCACCAGCTTTGTGCCCCAGACCCTTCCCCAGCTCTGCTGCCCTTCTCTGGACACGCTCCAGCCCCTCAGTGTCTTTCTGGCAGTGAGGGGCCCATAACTGAACACAGGGTTGCAGGTGTGGCCTCACCAGTGCCCAGTACAGGGGGACAGTCACTGCCCTGCTCCTGCTGGCCACACCATTGCTGGTACAGGCCAGGATGCCACTGGCTTTCTTGGCCACCTGGGCAACTGCTGGATCATGTTCAGCTGCTGGGGACCAGCACCTCCAGGTTCTCTTCTGCTGAGAAGTTTTCCAGATACTCTACCCCTAACCTCTGACATTGCATGGGGTTATTGTGAACCAAGTGCTGGACCCAGCATGACTTTACCTTGCCTTACTCCATAGGAAAAACCAGCCTGCTCCATCTTTGCTCAAAAATCACCATAAATTACTTCTAACTATTTGAATTAGATCAGCTTGGCCAAGGAAACTCTGAAAAGCACTTAGACGTCTGGCAGCAGGAATAAGCTTGCCAGTGAGCCTTTGTTGCCAGCGAGTCCAGGCTGCAGACATGCCCATGAGGAACACAAGGAGACATAGGAGGAAGCATTCATTGTTCAAAACTCAATAAAGGCATGGAGAAACAAGGGGTGTGTTTCAGAGATGCTGGTTCCTTGTCCCTGAGCACAAAGCCACTGTACCAGCCTTTAGTGCAAGAGACTCCACTGAGCCCCTGCAGCTTGTCTGGTGTAATCAGGCTAATGAAGGGCTCTGCAATGCTGATACAGACCCACTATACAGGAATGCCTGCTTATAACCATTTATCTATATGCACAGTTGAGGTAAACTGTAACTTTCTGACCCTTTGCATTCCCTCCATGGAAGGCCTAGCCACCATGGGCCATTTTTTTAGTAGCTCTGGTGGTCAAAGACAATAGTGACTGTGGGAGCATATTTTGGCACATTCATGGGCAGATTTTAATATTTTTACTCTCTTTCTCTCCTCCTCATTTACAGGCATCTGCAACAGAGGTCTAACTTGGCACATACACAACTCCAATGTACATTTCTATCAGGTGCCCTTGCCATGGATGGCCCTTGGCATAGCCTTGTACAACCCTGATGACTCTGTTAATTAAATAGAGTTGCACCAATGAAAAGCAAAGTAACTTTGCATTCTATATTATGAAGATTATTTGGTGTCTCCAGCAAACAACTCCTAGTTTGAAGTATGAATCACTGGATTACCAGTGAGATTTAAAAGTACCTTTAATGTATAAGCTTCTGAAGAAACTCCTAAAGACTGACTATTATTGAAAAGCTTTTGTTGAAGTCCTGAAATACCTTAAATGATGCTGACTATCCACGTGGCAGTGAATTTGCTTTTCTAAAAAAGTCTATTTGGAGAATTATAAAATTCTATGAGCATCCTGTTAGCTGTCTTCCTGCCTGCTGCTCTGCCCATCTCCAGGTCATGAAAGCCTTTGTGGTGCACATGCATATT
Organism: Phainopepla nitens; assembly: GCA_013400175.1. NCBI lineage: Eukaryota > Metazoa > Chordata > Aves > Passeriformes > Bombycillidae > Phainopepla > Phainopepla nitens. Next base: position 770,630 of record VXBQ01007740.1, read on the forward strand.
TGATTTATACACCTTCTCAGGAAGGTAATCCAGCCTGAATTCTCAGCTATGCTGGATCCCCAGGGTCTCTCTCCATGCTTTCAGCCTCCTCGTGCAGAGCAGAGCATCTCACTGTTATTTTGGCTGGCTGGTATCTGCAAGTGCCACACAACCAAAATCAGTTCATGAACATACCCACACGGTCTGGCTGCATTAGTGCTGTCCCTGATAAATGAGGAAACAAGGCCAGCCCATCCCTTGTCGTCCCTCTCAAGTCGATGGTGTTTCCTTGAAAATGAACCCCATGCATGTCGTAGTGACTGCCCAGCCCAATGAGGTGCCAGGAGATCTTGTCATTCTTGCACATGGTCAGGCCTGGCAGATTGCCATACAAGTAGCCATTGACAGCTGGAGGAGAAAGAAAAATCCTAGTTAACGGCAGGTCCACAGAAATGCATCAGAGCCTCCTACCACCCACCTGGCCAGAGACTCATGACTCAGCAAGTCACTAAAGGGGCATTTTGTGAAGCAAAGGTAGCATTGGAGGACACCAAATTGACATCTAAGTGCTATTCCTATAAACTCAGAACTTCTACCTCTTTGGATTTATCCTGTAAAATCTTGTAATAGCCCTTTGCAGAAATTTAAAATACTAGGGAACATTGGCTTCTTCTGCAGCTGATGCCTGTCTCTGGCACTGTGCCTTTTTATAGAACTAAGTATTGTATCTAAAAGCAATGCTCTGTTCCCTTTTTCCAGATGCAGTTGGTAGATGGATGCATTCATTGCCATTGTGACTGGGGTTTCAATGTGTACTCCAAGGGCATCAGGAGCTGGCCACAAGCTGACTGACAGCTTTCCAGCTCACTCTCCAGTGCAGTGCAGAGAGCTATGAATGGTGATAAAACCTGCCAACTCATCTTCCTAATATGGTTGAATAAAAGATATCATTAACGGATATTAGATATTTTATACCATGCATTTTGTTGGATTCAATGAAATCAGGATCATTTGCATCTACTTTTGAAGGGTCGCCTGTAAATGCTTCAATATTCTTGTTCAAATACCAGCTGTCATTCTCATCAAAGATTGAAAAGAGGAGGTAAAATTCTCTGTCTATTCCTTTCTGTAGACAAGAAGGGAGACAAGACACAAAAAAAAGTCTATTCATAAAAATGAACAGGTTTTTGTAACAAAGCTTTCCTTTCCCTGAAGCCACCTTCTTACTAAATCTGCATAGAGACCGGAATTGGCACCTTTTCATCAGCCAGAAGGATAAATAAACTGTCCGTTACATGGTGTGAAAAGAGTCATTATTTGCATGGAAAAGACAGAAAAGCTAGGGAAGAGCCAGGACATTAGGAAATGACAATTTTGTCTTCTTAACCATCCCCTTAGATCAGCTTTTACCCCGCGGGGTGACATTTATTTAATCTCTGTAAACTGAGGTGAGAGCTGGGCAAGTTGTCTGTATGGGAACCCCCAGTGCAGCATCTGCTCTTAGGGAAGGGCAGATCTTCCCGTTGGGCACCTGTGTCCCGTCATGATTCAGGGTGTTCTTCCGACAGACCAGCAAGGGTCCCACAAGGCCAGAGTTGGTGTCCTTGACAGCATCAGTGGCTGAATAGTACAGGTAGGTCAGGCACGGGGGGTCACTCTCTGCTGGACCTCCATTTTCAGGCACCCTCCATTTGTAGGTGAAGGTTTCACCTGGTTTGACGTGGGCTCCTGGCTTCAGGTAGCCTGCAGAGAGAAAGGTGAGATGCACCAAGATTACAGGGAGGCTTTGTCTTCCTGACTATGAGAGTTAGATGGAAGTCAGGCACAGCTACTGATTTCTGTGGAAATCCCATAGTTTGGGCAGTTATGCCATGGGAACATCTCACCTGAGCCCCGTGCCACGGGGACAACCAAGCCCATTCCCCACAGAATAAGTGTAGCTGCTCCACTCAGACACCTTCCGACACTATGTTGGATTATCTGGATTCAATCAGACGAGACATGCAGGGCTCATCCTGGTGTTTAAATGGCTTCCTCTAATGTTTGTAGCTTACCTGCCCCAACATGGAATTTATCTGTTGCACAAACTCAGACTCTGTTTTTCATTAAGCACCAGCAAATCAATTACATTAGTGAGTGAAGCTGGAGCTGTGGCTCTTCAGAAATTCAAAACAAATCTGATCCTGGTAATTGTTTCTTTTTGATATTGTAGCAGTGCACAGGAGCCTTTGTCAGCATCTCCAGAGAATGGGTGATATTGTTCTTTGTTGGAGGCTACTTTTAAAGGATTTGGGCCATTGTCTGCTGCCATGCAAAGAGCAGATTTAGATTTTCTTTGACATTTAAGCATCCACTGTCTGTATTCTGTCAGCAGAGTCAGTCTCTAGAACTCCAAGAGAATCGTAGAAACTTAGACCCAAATGAAAATAGCAGTATTACATCTGAGCATAGCTATTTGCTGCAAACTGCAATAGAAAGCAGAGTACAGCTTCCACAGCATCCGATACTACTGGATTCATCCTGCAACAGTCATCAATGAGACAAACATTGACTTGGAGTCAAAAGCCCTTTGAGACTGACAAGTGTAAAATGCAACATGCAAGGGTATTTCCTGAGAGTGCTGGAAAAAAACATATATCTGCAGACATTTCTAGATGTATTTTTATTTACAGCACATTTACACATGAGTAAGCTGCACTTAGTCAAAGCACAACCTCTGAAAAATTATTCACCCTCAGCATAAACCTACAGCCTCTGCCTGTATACCTACAGGATTTCTGCATGTATACACTTGTAGATAGATGTAACAGAAATCCACAGCACAAGAGTTTAAAGGAGAGACAGGACAGAAAGATTATTGATGAATCTGGAGTCAGGTTTCTCTCCAAAGACCCAGAGGTGTGCCAGCTCACATGGCTGCGGAATTGTAGCTTTTGGGTTGATTTTTCTACACACTAAAGTGTGCAGTGCTGAAGGGCACTGTTACCAGGGACTGTTAAATGAAAGCACAACAGTTCTGCAAGCAGGAAGCTGCACCTCCACTGGAGAACTATGTCTGACATGGGGGGCATTAGGATCTGCGCAGATAACTTCAAGGCTGAACTCAAGCCAGTTGTTTTTTTATGTTTTGCCTCCTGGCAAATCTGTTAAGTTGCAAGGTCAGGAACAAGAGACAACAATTTAATAAAGCCTTTTGCATCGATTTTATTGTATGATGAGTTTTACATGTTGACCTAATTCTCTCTCAGCATAATTTTCAAAAGAGGGATTATGTCCCATGAGTTTCTTTTGATGCATTGTAGTGGAAACAAAGCAGTTTAGGCAGCAAGAAAACTACATTTTTTTCAGTGCTGAAAATGATGCAGCAAAAACTTTTTCAGAGACCACAGCACTATCTCTGCAGATGCTATAAATGGGATTCATCTCACCTCATCTCAAGCCTAGTCCCTAACTCAAACTCTATTCCTTCTGTGGTTGGTGGAGACACAATCACATCTCCAGAGGGTCTTCTTGTCACTGACTGTGAAAGGTGCTTACCAATTAAACATGATATTTAACATTCAATAGTTAAACTCAGATGATAAGATCCTTTGTGTTCTTGCACCAAATGAGAGGAAGAATTTAGTAAATGCTCCATTTCAGCATTTATGTATTTATGAGACCTAATAAGGATTATCAATGCTTCATGTTCCAGGGCAATCAGATAAAAGCTGCCTTTGAAACTGACTATCCTGACAGTAAGGCAAGGGCAATGCCCAGCCTGGATTAGAGAACTGGGAGACATGCAGCTGAGACCATGTGGATAGCTATAGCCAGACTCAGCAGGGCCATCATGCCAGACCCTCAGAGTCATAATTCTGGAGCGTGTTCAGAGCAGATCCACTCCTTGCAATGGAGCAATATTAGATTAGAACTGATAGAAATTGGATTGTGCTTGTGACTTTTGTTTAACACAGACCTCAGCTAGTTTTAGATATCTTGTCTGGCACATGTCCAAGGAGAAGAACCATCACCTTTGCAGACTGTGGAGTCACCACTGATTGACATGAAGGGTAGATACAAACTAATCAAATCATCCTTTCTGTGCCTTAGCATCCACCAGAGGGCAAACCTGCAGAGCTCAGCAACAGATTTTGGCCTCAAGTATTCTGGATGTGACCATACCATAGTGCAGCCCAAACTTACCATCTAAGTAGGGAGCACCTTCTGACAGCTTGCTGAAGCTTACACCATGGGCCATAATGCTATAGCTTCTTCTGGCTTTGTTGGCAAAAGTAACCAGCACCGTATCTCCCACTTCAGCTTTTATAACAGGGCCTTAAAAAACAGAGTGAGGGAAGGTGTTAGAAGGACAGCTCTCCAGCATATTTCCATCAAAAGCAGAAAGAGTGGTGTGCACTGAATTCCCCTCTCAGTCCAGATAGTTCTACATTCAGATCTGGTGTGATGACAGGAGGGGAAAATATTCACTGTACCAAGTATTCCCAGGTGCTTCATGTCCTCTGACCAAGTCTTCTTACTGAATGTTGCATCAGTATATCCCACATAGCGAACTTTCCAGTATTGCCCTCCTATTCTGTCAGTCCCTTGTGTGAAATATGTTGCAGATTCACTGTGGAATTAGCAAATCAGATTGGTTAAATAATGGAAGGTTCAAGCAGAACTCTTAATTTCAGACAAAGTGATTACTCCAGACATGGGAGAAATGACCCCCCAAGTTACTAATGTGCGTACAATTTTCTAGCACATAAAGAAAGATATTACTGGTTTGAATTAGCCAACAAATGAGCATTCATTTTTATGTTTATGGTTAACCCTGATTTACTTAGCGAGACATCTATATCAACTTACCTTAGGGCAAGAACTGTGCACAATGTGCATCTAATCCTTGTTGGCTTTTCTGGGAGACACTATAATGCAATTCGTCTCCATCAATAATATCAGGGGGGAAAATTCTGCCACTGTGGCACATCTGAACTGCACTGATTGTAAGTGTGAAAGCTGCCTGAAGAGTCTTGATGAAGGGTCATTAACTGTGTTGAACTTGGCGTGCCTCACTTTCCCCATAGGTTTAATGGAGTAAGATAAGTGCTTCCAGAAGGCACCTTGAAGTGTCACACTTACACATCTAGCTTCCCGACAAGGCTGTTTAAATCCATTCCTCCTTGCCCCTTTAAATTAAAATTAATGACAGTGCAGGACCTAGCCCACATGAATCACTGGGGCAGTGTCACACAGACTCCTGAAATTAAAGCGCAGCGGGAGCTGACAAGAAACCTTACCTGCCAGTGGCGTTCAAACCCTGCCCAGTGAATTTATCATAACCGTCAGGTCCATAATTCCAGAGCGCTTCTTCAGCAGCGATGTAATATCTTCTCTTATGACTTATTGGTGAAGAGTGAGACAGGTTTTTTTGGCAGATCTGAACATCATATAGCGCCTCCATGCCACCTGGGAGGAGAAAGAGTCTGGAGACAGTCCCTGACCAGCTGCAGAGTCAGCAGTCTCATGGATACAAATGCATATTCAAAACTCTCTGGGAGGTACATGGATTGGAAACAGTTACTACAGTAAATTTCTATGTCAAAATACATTCTCTACCTACAATGGGCCAGATACCAACACGCTTCCTTTGCAAGGCGATACGCTTCATGCAATAGGTGAAACCCATGGACATCAATGACACTCTTTAGTGCACTTATTTACTGAATTTCTTAATCTCCATAAGGATGGTAGAATGATTTTGGAGGTCAGAGTGCCTCCAGAAATCTGCAAAATAGCATCATCTTCCCCTGACTTCCATTGAAGACTGGTTATTTCTGCTGAAGGTATTTGTTTCTTGCTGGAATCGAGTCTGTTTTGCCTGATGCAAATCCCACTGGAATCAATGTATAAGAATTCTTCCAACTCATCTCTGCTATGATAATTATATATTGTCTGCTGCCATGACACCTATTTTATAATACATGCTTTTGGGGTCTTGCAGCAAACAAATATCACAACATCACCATCAAATTCCTTCACATAATAGTTTCTGAAAACACTGCCAAGTTTTGCCTGATTTCCATAAAGGAAAAAGCTATTAAGCGTTCAGCTGGCATGATTTTTTTTTTATGTGGAAGTACTTATCTACAACCGAAAAACTGTGTCGAAAAATTGGTGTTGAAAGCTACTCTCATCAAAATCTCGGGTTTACCTAGGAAGCTTGGTGACAGTGCTGGGTCTAGCAAGTCTTCCTCACATGAGTTACATGGCCAGGTCGTTCATACTAGCTGAAGATTTGGCCCAACATGTATCATTTCTGGTGCCTAAGCTCATAATCACGATGTTTATCTGGTGAAACAGTTGCAAATCATTCTAAAGTCACCAAAAAAAAGTGTCAAAGCCTGCTTTCCCTGGAAACACCTCCCAGTTTTCTCTTCCAAACACAGCAGAGGCTGATGAGGGAGATGTAGAGCAGCGTACCTCGTAAGTGCTCGTTGACCTGGCAGGTTATCAGCCACCTCCCGGGGCTGCCGGGAGTCATCTCCGCCGTGATGAACGTGGCCGGGAAGAGGCCGACGACGTCTGCTCTCTGGTCTCTGCTAGTGAACGTGTGGCCGTAGAAATAGGCAGCGTGGATATCGATCTCGCTTCCCATGCCAAACAAGTGCCAGGACATGGAAGTGTCAGCACACATCTCCAAGCCGGGGAGATTGCCGTATATGTAACCGTTAATAGCTAAAAACAAAAGTACGGGTCTTTATGAGAGGTGAAAGAAAAGCGCCTCTGTTCCCATTTCTAAGGATGATCCTTTCCTGGCCCAGAAAAGAAACTACCTGGATGTTCACACTGAATAAGGCCCTCACAGGCTCCTTGACGAAGAGCACCATTTTGAACATATGTCTTACTGCTCTGGATGATCAAATGCCCCAAATTCTCTGTCTGTGTCTGTGAAAAACATCCTGGGTAATATCAAGATGTTGCAAAGGCCAAGTCATCACCAAAAAGACCTGATAATGAAGTTAACTTGTTCTGCAGCTATTTAGCATGGCTGAAATCTATTTCCTCTTGTCCTAAGTCATAAAGATACCATTATATGCCAGGCTTAAGCAATTTAGATTTCAAAATTATATCAGCCAAATCAGTGAAGTCATCTCTGTCTTCTTCAGCTTCCACATCTGATAATATATCAGGACGCTAGAAGAATGAAACTCATATTTTGCAAAATATTTTATTTCCTAGGCTCCCTGGAACAAACAAAATATCCAATCAAATATCCAAATATCCAAACAAATTTCCAGAAATATCTGGAATTAACTTCTTACACCAAATGTTCAAATAACACAAAGTACCGTGAACCAACATATCTCTGAAGGGCAGGAGTGGTTATACCAGCCAGCCCACCATCCACAAGCCTTTTGAGAATTCTTTCAATACACACATCTCAAATTGCTCTGCAGCTTTCTTTGCTCTTTTCACAGCTGGACAAAAAAAAAAAAAAAGGCTTAAATCTGTTGCCTAAGATAAAATGCTAAACAAATGTCAGAGCTGGGCATGAAAGCCAAATCTCCTTTCTGCAAGCATCATGCTGTTTTTAGGGGGAAGTTTTTTATCAGCACAGTACTTCAACATTCTGACCCATTTCTTGCTGACACAGATAAAGGAGAGACATCACAGGGGACAGAAAGTCCTACTGAATTGAAAAGAGCCAGGTCACTGCTGTAGGTCACCATTTACTCAAAAGTCCTTCTCACCATGCATTCGGTTGCTGGTCTGGAAACCTTCATCCTCTTTGTCAACTGTATCTGGTTCTAAGCAGAAGGTGTTTATATTCTCATCCAGGTACCAGCTGAAGTTTTCATCTACAATGCTAAACATCAGGGCAAAAGCATTAGCAGCACCAGTTCCTTCTAGTGTGGTCTCATCTGCAGTTCCTAAATTGCAAATGAAAAGGAAAGTGATAAAAAAAGCCTGGGATGGGATTGAATTTAAAAATTACAATAACCTTGGCACACTCGAGGAAATACAATTCTTTGCCCACAGTCTGCAGGGCAAAATGAATTTCACCTAATTTTGGTCTTCTAAGGCATTCTGACCCCCCTCCAGCAGACTTCGAACAGATGAGTGCCTCCAGAAGGCAAAGCTAAGCTAAGTCAAGCTGATATTTCAGTATCTCTTTGGTCTGACAAGAGCACAAGCACCTGCCAATATCTGTTGTCCCATTTCCCCACCCTTTGTCCCATTGCACTCTACCCTACCCCTTAGTTGGTGTTAGTTAGCATTTGTGTTCCTGCACAGCGAGCAAGGTCATGAGCTGGATCTATCCAGAAACCAGTGACTCGTGGTTTGGGCAAGGAATTAAGGAGTGAAGAGTGGTAGCCTGCATTTCTGTTGCACCGAAATGAATGCTGAACCATACCCCCAAAGTGGCCCTCTAAATGTGGCTCACTCTCCACAGACTGACAAGGAATCCATGAGAGTTATCTGAGACTAGATACTTAAATTTAAAAAGGCTGAAGACAGGATGAACAGAATTTATTCCAGCTACGTTAAATATCTTTATCCCTATATCTGTTTGGGGAGCAACCTGAGACTATAGGACTAGTGATACTGAGTAGTCTGTTATTATCCACTGGCCAGTGTAGACTTCATTCCAATCAGTCTATATCTGATCCCAGGAAAACTTTTCCTATGGGAGAAAGCTCAGAGTTTTGCTCTCAGTCCTGTGTCCACCACCACCATCTGGAGGACTAGAGCAGGAACATCGTGTAGATATCTGCCTTCATGAATTCAAGGCCAAACATGCAGACAATCTGGCCTTTCAGGCTAGGATTGTTTGGAATATGTTGTCTCCTAGCTTCCCATGTTTGTTGTCTCATAGTTATCAGCTCAGTGTCACGTATTCAGTTTTGTGGATTTCAAAGGCTCTCGAGGAGAATGTAAGTCCGAGACATTTTAATAGTGTGAGTTAAGCTGGAAACCAGGCCTGTCTTTTCCACATTAAAGTTTTCTTCATATACAGAACCTACTTCACTTAGAAGTACTGTATATGAAGTCAGGGCTCATTTTGCACTCTGGGAGTTACTGAAAAGAGGTGGCAGAGTTACATGTGCCCAGGGGAAGAGGTGGCAATGACTCAGCTGATAAAGAGGAGAAGTCTGGTTCATGATGGCTCCAGCAAAACATTAGCAGGCTATAAAATACAGAGGACCGGCTGTTTGTTCAGTGCTCATCCCCATATGGTTGTGAGATATAACTTGCAAACAAAAATAAATACATACTCTCTATGTGGAAAAAATTACAAAGATCAGGCTTTCAAATATGTAAACACTAACGCCAAATTCATCCACCCAGCTCTAATTCGATTTCCTGAGCGATAAGTCCTTTGTTCATCCTGAAACTTCCCCAGTTTGGGAACACTTATTTTTGGTCTCAGCCACGACGGGATGGTCACAGAGCATGCTGCAGTCCCTCCACCAGCCGAGGCAAACCTATCGTGAAGCCAAAGGGGAGCAGGAAGGGGGCTGTCCCAGAGCTACAATACCTACCCTGGGATGCTCCTGGAATGGCCCATCTATTCCTTGCCCCTTTTTATGGGCTATGTAGGGATAGACTCTAGACCATCATGTTTAAACCTGTAAGTAAAAATGACTGTTAAGATGCCAAGCTTGGCAGAGGGGCTTGCTCCATCAATGTTTCTAGCTCAGTACCTTTTTTACACACCAGCAGAGGCCCAATTAAACCAGATGCAATATCTCTTGGTGTGTCAATGTGAGAATGGTAAATCCAAGTCAAGCAGTTTGAGTCTGCCAAAGTTGGGGAATAATTTTTCCTTACTGGCCATGTGTATGTGTAATTTCCACCGGGAACAACAAAGTCGTCCTCTTTGCTTTTACCGCCAGTTCCATCAGGGTAAAGTGCTCCTAATACATAAAAAGGAAAAAGGAATATTTTAACCATCCCTTAGCAGATTTTGTTAAATAAATATGTAATTTATTCTATTCTAACTTGCATTTATAAAATAATAACAGAGGTCACAAATACAAAATCACTGAGAAATTATGAAAAAACTCAGAATTTCTGTCAATCTCACCACAAATATATTGAGAGTTAAAATCTGGTTTTTATTGGTAGATAAAGCTTTAAAAATGTATGAACAGGTTTATTTTTTTCCTAGTCTCTTCACTCTTATCAGTCATCTAGAATTTTGACATCTAACAGGTATTTTTTCACAGGAAACTGATGAAAATACTGACTGTAGGCACATCCACACAATCCTCTAACAAAAATACACATGCATAGACCTGGGATTCTGAAAATTAGATCATGTCTGTTACAGGCCAAAAGAGATGAAAACAGTTGCAAGAACTCCATCTATGCAAGTAGACTAGAGGTAGAAGGAAGGAGGGAAGATGTTTTGGTGACTTCTGATTCAGAAAATAATTCAGGCAAAAAGACACATCTAACCTGTTTCAGTACTGGATTTATCCCAGGTGTCCAAAGCTCGTGGCAAAAAGTTTTGAGATGGGGCTGTTCCTGGCTTTAGCCATCAGCTGCAATTACTGATGTGTTTAGGAGAGGGTGATCTAAAGTCCTCTGATGTCATTGTCAATAACAATAAGTACTTGGACAGACTTGTAGCCATGATATTAGTTACTCCAGGGAAAGAAAAGGCAAGCCAGATTTTACCTTCAGAGTCCTTGTCATAGAAGACCCCATGTGGGTGCACAGAGTATGGACGGGAAGCAAAGTTTTTCAGATGGATGATAAAGACATCCTCTTCTTCTGCCTTCAAGACTGGGCCAAGGAACCCCAGCCATGCAGCTTTGGGGATCTCCTGGGAGTAAGTGTCATCTGTGAATTGCCTAAAAATAGCCTTTTTGTACACACGTCCTATCCGGTTGGCTCCTCTTGTTGCATACACGCTCGCAAACCTAGTGTCGGGGAGGGAAAATTTGAGAGACAGTAAACCTATCTTAAGAACTGATCAAATAACTGCTAGCTTGCAGTGCAGATAACTAGTTCCCTGGGACACATCTCATGGCTGGTGGAATTAAAGCTCAGGAGCACATCGGCACAGGGCTACTTTCTGCACAGTAACAACCATCCCACTTGCAGGTCCGGTCTTCAGCACAGTTGCTCCAAGCCTTCATTGAGGACCAGCCACTCAAGCCTCAAGCTGCTCAATTTTAACAGCTTCTCCCTCTTTTGAAGGTTTGAAACCTCACCTCTAAAAGCATCACTGTTCAGAAGGAATATAAAACCAAATTAAGATTTTTCAAAAGCCAATAAGAGAGATTCTAATCAACCAGCTCGACTCCCTGAAGATTAGAATTAAATGTGGTTTGCATGAAATGTATAACTTCCACATTCCAGAGTCTATGTTTATTATGGAGAATCCACCATATGGTCAGTGGTTAACATATTATAACTTTTAAATACCTGCTCCCTTCGAAGACTAAATTGCATTTGCAGTCTAATATCATCCAGCTCCCCACACCAACCGCTGGTTCCAGTCAAGTTCTCTCTCAGATCAAAGGAGCCATATACCATTAGAAACTTCTTTTCTATGCAGACACTTGCATAAGTTTTAATTAATTGACTAAATTGCCTCCTACCCTTCTTCTGGACAAACCAAGCACACTGACTTTCTTTATGCCACAAATCTTACACAAAGCTCTCTTTTGAAAGCAAATATTTCTCTATCTCTGTTGAGTCTGAATACAAGAACTCGCACAACAGGCAAGTAATATTCCAGCTAGGGCCAGAGATGCTCCCAGTCAATGTTTCCTACATAACTGGGTATCAGTTTTGCCCTTTTAACTGTAACATCATACTGATGACCCATGTTCATCCTATCTGTGATGATATAAAATCCATTTTTGAATTCTCTCCATGTTACAGCTGGAAAATATAATATACAATCTTCATCCCTAATTATAACAATCAATGAAGGCAGAAATTAAACCCTTTGCTACACAGCAAACAGGGGATTGTATGACCAATTTCACCGTAATTGACCATGAGCTTTTCATCCCCTGAAGATTGTTTGAACTTTCATGCTTCCTAAAAAACTCATTAAAAATTTGAATTAAATTTTCCTGAAGTATCACTGGCAGAAATAAAGCAATTTCATATTTATTGTGAGGTTTTTGACTGGTCAGTTCACTTGCTTAACCAATTTTGTTTAGATTCTTTTGTGAAGTGCAAGCAACTGAAGTGGTGGATGTCACATAAGTTGAAAGGCATTATTTGCTTTAACTTCTTCACTACAACATCCACTTCTCCCTTTACCCAAACCTTTCTATGATTCTGTGATTTCTATGACACTTTAGTACACAACATCCCCCACCTGTGGTCATTACACCTCCATGATCACTGTCTAAAACAGACCCCTGGAAGTGATCCAGATATAAAAGCCTCCCAAAAATACACTCTTTCATTTGAAATGTGCACTTTATAAGAAGCCATGAGCTTTGGCAGCAATTAAAACATTGCCAATGATATTGCTGGGCAGAAACAGTGAGGTAGGATTTGGGGGGAAGGGAGAGAAGCCTCTCATTCTGCTTCTTCACAGAATAAGGTATGCTGGATAAATGCATCCCAAAAGCAAGGTTAAGGAATGAGTTGTCAAGAAATCTGGATTTTCACTGACTTAGCAGGTCTGTAGTCTGTGCACATAGCAAGACCTGGCAAGTCATACCACATTCACCAAGGAGAAGATATCTTCTGTTGCCTGTGGGAAGAGCTGCTACCAGAGTGTTTACCACAAAGCAGGAGGTGGTGTCAGTAGGAGTGCAGTGTAAATGCACATCCTTCCTTACCTCATGGCAATGTATTCACATGGCTATGCCCTAATTCAAATTATGAATTGATTTTTTTAAATGGTTTATAAGAAATTTTATCTAGAAAAATATCAAATTTATTTTTTCAGAAAGTCCCAATTTTCAGGAGATATTTTTCATCAAGTTTTTTCAAATTTCACCAGACAACAAATATTTTGGTGCAGTGGCACCATGCTTTCACCATGATGACAGTGTCTTTATGTCCAGACAACATTGCACACTCTCTCATAACACCCCTGGGATACACTGTCTCTTCTGAAGAAGAAGTGTACCCCAGAAAAATGCACTTCTTAGTCAAGCTTTGTTAAATGCTTCACATGAGCTGAGCTCCTTTAAATGTATAGATTGTGATCCCAAAATCCAGTTAGTTATCAGAGTTCAAGAAATTACCATGAGAAAACCCTCCAGGTTTAGGCACTGATAAAGTCTCAGTGCCTAAAGTTAGGCTACAATCTCTGGATCTATGCTTGCCTCCTATTTAAAGCCATCAAGAAGTCAGGAAAAGAAGCCTTTTAGTGGCAGCTTTCTGAAAGGAGAGGACTATTCAAATGGGAGCAATGGGTATCAGCTGCAGCCAGTCACAGTGTAGGTCATGCTCTGTGTGTACAGAGATGTGTTTTCAGCACATCCTTTTGGTTGCCCTCAGTACCTGAAAACAGAGCACTCTGGTTGTTGTGAGTCCCATTCTAGGTGCCCAGGCTGCCCCATTTCATCCAGGAGGATTTTGGGGGCCCACCTCAGCCTTTCCAAGTAGCTGGTAGCTCCGTGCCTCTTTACAAGTGTTGCTGTGCTTCACACTACAGTGCTTAGAGTCCTTTTGCAGAAGGAATATCCACGTTGGACCTAATGCCAAAATGTTTCCTGTCTGTCCTTCCTCTCTTGTCACAAGAAGACAAAGCTTCTCCCTGCCTCTTCATACTCTCCTGCTCACTTCTAACTGCTTCATCCTCTTGGTGGCTTTGTGATGCTGCTGTCTGAACCTCTTCCGTCTTTCTGATCTTCTGCAGATGTAAGAGCTGCTCCTCTAAATTTTAACTATCTCCCTCCAACTCAGTGGTCAGCCTGCACTTCATGTACATAAAGTCATGATGCTCAGACAGCCTTTCTTCCTAGAGTAAAGGGGAATACTCCATCCTCTGGGACAGTACCCATGCAAACTTCCTAAATTCTTTCCTTCATCTCCTGCAGTCAGGCCAGTTTTGAGGTTAGAGATAAGCAGGTTTGCAAATCAGCATAAAAAGTCTTGTTCCAACTAAGAAAATTTCTGTGTCTGATTTCATTTTGGTGCTTGACCCCTCTCAGCACTTCCAAAGCTCCAAGAAAAATTGGAAATGCACCTGAGTGGAACAGGGAATTATTAACAGGGAATTAATTCTAGTTCTTTAAAATAAGTGTAAGCATAATTATAGACATCCAGCTCCCTCCAATGACAAACAATACAACCCTTCCACTGAGAGAAAGATTAAAACAAGAGTGTCACGTAGACTGTACTTCAAATCAAGACTAGACATGCAAACAATCTGCCATTTCCAGGAAGATCCATGTGTGAAGTGTAACTTCTACACCCATTTCTTTTATCACACAGAAGAAGTGCTTTGCCATAATTTTTACTGCCTTTATGTTACCTTTGATCTCAAGGCTACAACCTAACAGAGGTTATGTTTTCCAGGAGGGGCTTGCATGAGCACTGTGTTACAGTGAGCAGTAAAGAATGGGAAGACACTTTGCGTATGGCCACGCAAACAGCTCTTCAGTAGCCTGGAGACAGATCCTCGCAGATACCATTTCAAAGCCTCCTGAGTTTGTTTGCTGCTGTAATCATCACTGAGTGCCAGAAAACAGCACTCAGAATAACTACCAGATGTGGAGTCCCAAATTTTCTCCTTTGGTTAACATTCCCAATAGCTACTGGACACTCCTGGGTGCAAATGTATGCAAATGCAAAATTTCTTTTTATTGTCATTGTTCCATTTAAAGTCCCATAGACTTTACATTTGTAACCATTTAAACAACCATCTTTATGGGTTTATTCCCTAAAATCTGTAGACAGTTAAACCTTCCTTATTCTCCACCCTCTTTACATACTCTGAGTTTTGGTTTATAACCATTTTTTTTCCTCAAAGTTACTGACTTTTCCTGTGGCTGAAGTAAGCCAGAACAGTGCCAGGACGGGGCTCCAGACTGCTCCAATTGTTTTAACCCCTGGGTCACGTAACCTGTTCAAGGTAAGCCTCCAAGAAACCATGATTCCCGTGCCCAGGCCAGTGCAATATCTGTGCTTGAGGGATGGCCAGGGAAGGGGGACCAGTGGCACCAACTCACCTTTCTAGATGGCACCCTGACCACAAAGCGTCAAACAACAAAGCTGAGTGTCCTCAAAAGACAGAGGCACAAAGCCCTCGAAGGAAAGTTTTTAGGCTTTTTCTGACCCACATGAGCCACCGAGGTCAATAAAATCCGTAAAATCTTAGATGAGGCTCTGAGGTGTCACTGGTGTGTTATGATGACTTCCCTCCTGCAATAAACTTGCCCCTGAAGTCAGTAACAAAGCTCCTCTCAGGCTTCATTAGAGCCTGGATTTCACCTCAAATACTCTTTTGATGTTGACCCTTCCCAGAATGATCGTCTCTGCTGTTGCAATTGGGTTATTTGGCCTCATAATGAGTCAGCCATTAGTGTAGCCTCTGTGACTACAGTTTCACTGTCATTGCTCTGGGTGGGATCTCCTCACAGGCAAATTGCACAAACTGTGTTTGATGCTGTGGTAAAAAAAATCACCTGTTAGTGTTGGTGGGTGCAAGACTTGGCCCCGATAAATGTAGGATTGGTGGCCTAAAGAGAAGGAATGAGCTGCTACATCAGGCAAAACTTACTAACGTGTACCACCAGCAGAGCAAGATTTCAGTCTCCAGCATATAAACTAGTATCAAGTTAATTTCAAGGGATTTTCAACTGAACTTTAATCCTGATGTCTGAACTACAGTGGGGAAAGAATGACTGGTGGATGTCAAACCACAACTCCTAGGTATATTTTTCTCTTGAAAGGCCATTTTCCATGTGACCATTAAAGAAAGCAGAAGACATCCAAGCTCACCCTCCTGCAGCAGCAATACCCATGCCCTAACACAAAGTCTCGTTGAGATCTGAAGCACATCCAGCAGCACTGACAGAACCTTGCACCCTGTGTGTCTAGTCCAGTGGTTTAGTGATGTCAGCTCTTCCACCAAATATGTCAGGTGGGAAGAGACACTGACCACCTTCACAGCTCACCTATGCTCAGTGGCCATAATCTGAACCTGCAATTTCCAAAGCCCTGTGTGCTCCAGAAAATGTAAGTTTAATTTCTGAAGGGAGAACAGAGAGTGAAATGTCTTGGTTTTACTCAAAACACCCCAAATTATGAGAATTAGTAGAACAGCTTGAGGCCTCAAGCTTAGACAAGGCAAAGGACAGCGGTGAACAGCCTCATTAGTCTTTTTACTTTAGAAGTACTGATGTCCAGCAAGATATTTATTCTGTGCAAGCAGCAGGCTGGCTCTGGAGCACTGCAGTAAGATAAGGCATGATAAAAATTACCATCCAAGCAGAACAGTTCTGCTAAGCCAGGGCTCATTTGGGCTAATCAGCTCTGAGGAGAGGCAGTCTTTTCAGCTCACACCCAGGCAGGCTCTGATGCAGCACTAGGATTCCTGGCTCCAGAGGCAGCTCACTCAGCACCAGGACAGTGGTAACAGAGCAGCATTGTCACGTCTGGTGCCAGAATCAGCTCACCTGGTTTCTAGCCCCATGCTTCAGCTACCAAAGCCTCCTTTATCCTCTTTAATACTAAAAACTAAAGTTTGAGGAAGATATTATTGACTTTGGCAAGCAACATTGAAATTCATCTCTTAAATGTCACTATCTGATCCAGGTAATGTAATATCTTCCATTGCACACTTGCTAATTCAGGATTTTCATTAAGTACTGAAGAATAAGTGGTTTTGATTATATCTCTGTGGGCTAGCTGGAATCAAAGGGAACATTCCTTTTGTGTATGCACCGATTTTTTTAAAGATAATCAGCTTGTCTGCAACCTCTTTATCTTCACTTTGTTCTCAATAAAACTGGGATAGTGCCCCATCAGATGGGTCCCCGTGAGGATGCCTCACAAGGTGAGAAGTGCTTGGCTCAGCCAGCCTGAGCATTGCTGCTTGCAGAACAGAGCTGGCTCAAAAGGCATTCTTATCCCTACCTGGAAACCGATACTTAAACTTTGCTTATGGAACTAATTTTTTTATAATATCAGCAGGAACCAATTTATTAGCTGAAAAGTAGCCCATTATTATACTGCTTTAAATTTACAATAGATATTATCCTAAAGAGCTGAATAGTCAAAATAGCTATTTCTGGTTGACTGGTTAACCCACATGCTTGTGCAGACACACTATTACTCCAGAATACAGCACTTTATCCCGGCTCAACTCAATAGGGTTTAAAAATGGAGTAAAATAACAAAAATCACTTAATTATTCTGTATGTGTGGAGTTCATGGAAAACATCTCCCCAGCCTTGAATGTGTAGTCTAGATTAAAATCCTCTGTGGGTAAACCTTTTGTAATTAGAATTCTGTAATTATTACATTGCTATGATGACTGAAGACATAAGGTATCTTCCATCCCTGTGCTGCCATTTAGTAAAAAAAAATTGCGTTTATGTCACAGGCTTAAAAGTAAATGTGCCACTTAATGTTCAGGGAGCACAAAGCACAGACAACTTCAAAAGTACAATTTACAGAACAGATTCCAATCTCTCTGTGGTATCTCTCTAGTGAATACCTCTCTACTGAAGTGAATTTATGAGTAGCTGCTCTTCAGTTAAAGCTGAATTACTCTATAGCGAGAGGTTTTCTAGTTTAGTGAGTAGAGAAAGTTATCCTCTCCTATTAAGTCTAGGAAAGTGAGAAATTCAGGTATTTAATATAAAAGAAGAAAAATTTTGCCAGTAAAGCTTGTTTTCATGGGCTGGGAACAAACTATTACCCGTAATTCTACCTATAAATGTAATACCTATCGACTTGGATGCCATCTGGGACCTTTAGCTATTGAAAGTTTAAGCATAAATTTGTGTTGAAAAATAAAACTCTTTCTCATCTCCTTCTTGTGACAAAACAGTTTCTTTTATGAAATTCATCTGAGAGTGATTCTGAAATTACTTACCACTAGAGACATGTCCAGACTTGCTTGGGATTTCCTGAAAAGTCAGAAAGTACCTTTCCATTTCTAGCTTCTGGGACGCAGCATCTAGCTCCCAATGAGTCTCCAAATCTGGTTCAGAGACCAGGACCTCCTCACTTACTCACAGCTCCCACTCCAATCCCAAGCCTAGACACTGAGGGAGGATCCCCCAAATTCCTCTAATAATATCCATGAAATGTTAAGAATATTCCCACTCTTTTGAATCCCATGATGTAAGAAGCAGTGGTTTTAAACAAAAAGAGAGTCAATTCAGATGTAAGGAAAAAATTTTTAACTATGAAGGTGGTAAGACACCAGCACACATTGCCCAGAGAGGTGGTGGATGCCCCACCTTGGGGATTCCTTTCAATCCCTGGAAGCATTCAAATTCAGCTTGAACATGGCTCTGAGCAACCTGACCTAGCTGAAGGTGACCCTGAACATGGCAGGGGAGGTGAACGAGAGGACTTTTAAAGGTCTCTTCTAACCCAAATCATTCTTTAGACAGGCACCAGGGATTGGAGCCATCTCTATCTAACATCCAGGCCAGCTTTCCTCCTGTGGGAGGAACACACAGCCCGCCCCAACCGTGTGGACCTGAGAACAGACACCTGTTTTCACTGGCCAAGGCATGATTCATCACAGTGCTCACCTACGCTCCCCAGTTTCAGAGATCACCAGGAATTCTGTCTGACCATTCTCTCTTGTGTATCTAAGCACTTAATCTAAACACATTTCCAAAATGGAAGTCCCCACTTCCAAATGGAAATAGAGATTGCATGGATATAGGATACATTCGTAGGTACTATACACATCTGAATTTCATATCTTACCAAGTTCCCCAAATTTTATCAGGGAAAATACTTAAAATGACATAATATGCCAGTAAACAGGGTTTTGTGTTTTACTGAGTGTGCTTGATTATAGAAAAGTTGCAGTTTCCTTTATGATACCAAGTCCCAAGGATACCTGCATCTCTGTGAAATACAGGTAGGAGATTTTGAGTCCATATCTGATGCTTTCTTGACAAATATCAGTTCATTAACACCGTCTTCAAATACACACTAACTATCACCTCGTTTAATCAACCATAATGGAAGAGAAATCAATCAAATCTACTCTTGCCTTGAAACGGAATTCCCACCTGTGACAACATCATCAGAATAAAAACAATGAAAAAGCCATCTTAAAACATTTGCAGCAAAATTACCACATTAACCAATTTTGTTCTGGAGTTGTTGGTACATCTCCAGCTGATCAAAGCCCCCAGTCACTTACTTGTCCTCTAAGAGGCTTTGCCCTGTGATCAGATTTTTCCCAGATGGTGCATAGTCCCAGTTCTCCTCCACAATCCCGAGGTAGTAAGTTCTGGTCCTTGCTTCCCCCAGTGCCCACAGCCAGAGGAAGCCCAGGGCGCGGAGGTGGCCACCGCGCTGCGCGGGAGGCATTTGTGGTGGTGACTGACTGCACGGCTGGCACGGGCAGGCAGCAGCAGCAGGATGCACCACAGGGAGCTCACCCCTCCCTCCCTCCCAGCTCTCAACAAGTTATAAATAAGGAAGGGACAGAGCAAAGCTCCTCCTTTCCAGCAGGTTAGGACTGGGATAGGTAGAGAGCCAGGCTATGCAGAGCAGGGAGAAGGTTGCTGTCATGGCAGGACATTTGCCAATCCTTTGGTTAATGAGTAAATTACTCACCTGTCCAGGCTAGACCCAGATGGTGGTTTTTAGAAGTTTGGATGCTTTTAATCCTCCTTTTTCCAGACTAGGTGATATGGCATATTGGGGCAGAGGAAGGGTTAGTGTTTTTGACATCCCTGTAAAAACCATTTTTAATAATTTTTATTTTAACTTCTTTATCATGTCTGAGATTTATAAAAATAGCAACTTGTTGCCCTCATTGTTTGTGTTTTTTTTTAAAGGACATAACACTAAGGTATAATCCAACATTCTCAGAGAGAGCAAAAGAATTGGCCAGTATCTCTCAGCATTTTCTGATCTATTTATTAAGACTGCAATTGATTTGAATATATTCAGTTTTAGAGTGCCCAAAATGAGGTACCTTTTTACAAGCATTCCAGGAAATTAGAGCTCTTATAAAAGTCTTTCCATCTGGACACCTAAGAATGGAGGCACACAAAGATCATGCTTTTATTAACCTTGGTAATTAACATGCCCACGTAGCTCTCTAGAAAATCACTCCCTCGCTTTATAGCTTAACCTCTCCTGAGAGGATATCTGTGTTACCATCTTGGCAAAGCCCAGTGTGAACATATACTGGATAGGATGATTAGGATAGGATAGGATAGGATAGGATAGGATAGGATAGGATAGGATAGGATAGGATAGGATAGGATAGGATAGGATAGGATAGGATAGGATAGGATAGGATAGTTTAAACCACTTAAGAAATGTCCCAAAAAATATCATCTAGGTGAAAAGACATTTTGCAAAATCATACTGCTCTGTTCCTAATTTTTAAGTGACTACAGGTATTAAAAAAGTTGCAGTTCTGGAATACAGTTCTTGAGACTCATTGCAAGCTTTAACAGTTGTGAAATTCCCCCTTCCGGTCCAGAATCATCTGACCTCTTCCTGTGGAAGCTAATGACTATCCATGACTAGGGGTGCAGGAGGCTTCAGAAACAGATTTGGAAGTCACAGGTTTAATGCTGTCCACCGAGACGTAGCTCAGAGATGTGAATGAGGTTTTACGTGGCAGTTGGGTGAGGTTCACCCTCTGGCACGTGGCAGTGATGGCAGCACCTATGGTCAGCTGTGCTGAGCTTCCCTCTCCTCACTGGTGTGCAGGTGTCTCTGAAGTCACAGAGAATAACTCGAAAAAGCAGGTGCTCTTCACAGCAGCCCAGCTCCAGCCACCTGGACCTTGATAGACAAGGCACACAGGCACATGCAGTATCATGCTAAAGAAGCTTTTGGTGGTTTTAGGCTATGCTTTCCATCTCTTTAGCTATGAGGACTGAAAACCCAGTATATGTGGGTTAAGGATACTGTCAGACAAACTGCAAATGGTCAGCTTGACACAGTCATAAAAGCAGAAGTCCCTTGGCCCCCAAAATTCTCTCTGATACATGCTGTTGTTCATTTTCTCAAGTGAGTTAATAGATGGACAATGAGAAAGAGGAGAGGTGATAGAACAACACGGGTGTTTTGCAACAGGACAATACGGGTGTTGTAGAGAGATCCTGATCCTCAGAGGCAGCACCTACAGACTTCCTGATATCCTTGACTCTTGCTGATCTCTTCACTCTTCTGCTGCAAACCACAAGGTGCCCAGCCTCTTGTCTTCTCACGTCAACCTGTATCCTCTCTTCCAAAACACTGACACTTAAAAGTCATCTTCCTTTTCCACTGCTTTATTGTGTCACCCGGTTGCATTACTCAAATGATGATGACTAAAAGCACTGGGATTCTAACAGGCGTAATTAGAAAGCAAAAGAGAACACAATGACAGTGGGACAGAGCTTTGCCAGCCCGTGGCACAGCCATCGAACATGCCCCTGGGGTGGGACAGACAGGCCAGCTGCTGGGCTACAAACCTGTGAAAAGGCCAAGGTAACACTTGGAGGTTAACAGGATCCCACTCTCATCTTTTCACAGGGCCTAGGAATACTTCCACTGCCCAGAGGAGCTCTCCTGAGCCCAGGGGAGTTACAATCTTCATCACCTGTCACTCAAGCACCTGCATTTACAAGAACTCATTTACAAGTGCCTGTTATGAAAATATTCATTGTCATAATGTAGCAAGCATTTGCATTCGAGTAGCAAATATGTTTATTTATAGGGCATTGTGCACTTTGAATGAGATTGTGTGGAGTTCCATTGCTTAAATCAGCCATTTGCATGCCATTAGAGATATTTAAAGACTGGGTAGAGGGCAAATTTAATCTAGACAGTGTTGTTATGACTTTCTGTCTGTGTGCTTTTTTGTAACTCAAGAATTCTGTTATATGTTTAAATCTCTGTATATGAGGACTAAGGTAACACAAATGCATCAAGCTAATAGGGAATAGGAAGGGGGAGTGCCCAAATTCTGAGCTGGCCTCTGACTGCATTATAGTTATTTAAATAATAATGGTGCTGTGTCCTAGTTTTTCTATTGCCTCTCATGCACCTAGGATTGGGTCCTGGCTGCTTTCTTGTTAGAATAACTCTTTAAAATTCAAATATGAAGTTAATTTATTTGTCTATTACTGTAAAATTTACTTGTATAACAGGAATAATGTGTAGACATTAGCACCCTATATCAGTAATGCATTGTAAGTCTGGTAAACGCCTTAGCTTGGCTTCAGCACTTAGTAGATCTGGCAACTTGTATACCCTTTGCATCCACACATTAACACTTAATTACCTTGTCACATCATTAAACCCAGGCACATTTGCATTCCGGGGAGGTGCTGTGGGCGTGACTCAGAAAAAGATGAAAGAACAGCTCTTTTGCCCTTGCATCAGGAAAATTTCTGGGAAGCTCCCTTCCAGCAGTGAGCTCATGGGATTAAATTTATCACTTTGTCCAGGATCCTTTCAGCAAAGGGGTTGGCTATTGGTTACTCTGAGACTTTCTGTCTCTCTGAAGGCTAAAATTAGAGCATGGCTGGGTTTCAAAGTTTTGCAGCGAGAAGCAATGTTCGTAGGACTGAAGGGTAAACATCTTGAATACCAGTTTGTGAATGAGCCCCAAAACATCACCAATTGAGCTTCCTTTTCAAGTAAATCAGGAATTATTGCAAGAATTAGCTTAAATTAGTGCACTAAAGCCCAGACTTGCGCTAACAAATGTTAGTGATTAAACTAAAATACCTAAGTTGTGATGGCTGTAAGATCAATGAGGAGAAATGATGGATGTGCTGACCTTTGTCAGTTCCTTGAAATTAAATGATAAACGAGCACTTTATTCAGACTGCCTAGGACTGAAGCCCAGCTTTGATTCTCCATTGAGTAGATGATGAGCTGATGTTCATGCAGATTGTCTACTCTATGACTGTCTACTCTGTTTCCTCTGCTTCTTCTTGATAGTAATAGTTCCCATTCATAGCTGATCCTTCCTGGTGCCTCTTCTGCGTTGGTTTGTGTATCCATTGCAATCCAGGTCAGGGAATTAGTCTCTATTTCCAGCATAAGATTACCCTCAGCTAGTATTGCCACCAGCCCTGGAGCTGTGCCTCTAGCAAACATCTCAAGGTGACAAAGAGTGTCTGTGATACACCTGGGAACTGAACCCTCCTAAGTTTTGCATCAGCCTTTCAACCAAGACATCCTCTCCCTTAATCAGTTGTCCCATACTCTCCAGACACAAACACACATTAAATATAAAAGTGTCTTTGTACATCACTTAAAACCAGTTTCTATTGCACTTTCTAATCATTTTCTGAGTTGCAGCAGTAGTGAACAGAGTATAAACCTCATGTTATCTTGGGTAGTCACACAAAGTGCATGTGAATTACTTGAATCTTTTGAGTTCACACTGGTAGGTTGGAAATCTCAAAAGGCACTCAGAATTTCTGTTTGGAGTTCAGGATAGGACTTTGGTGAGAAAGGCTTCCTTGGCATACACAGCATTTCCCTGGAGCATTCCAAGTCTGAGTACTGAAACTGTTGGAAACGGAAGGACAAAAAAGCTGCTGGAACTCCAAGAATAACAAGGATCTACAATCAGTGAAGATAGTAGAAGTGCAGCCATATCCCATATTACACGTGACACGGTCAACCTGACTCACATCTGCCCAGAAACCTTTGTGGCAGGATGGAAACTGAACCCATCCCCCTAGATTCCCATGTCAGAGCCTGCATGTCTCCCTGGCGTGTCCTTCCAGCCATTTGGGCTCAGTCCATGCACCCAGCTCAGGGTCACAATTGGGCATTTACCGCAGTGGTTGTCAGGAGATCATTAGAGCAGAACAATTTTCCCTGTACATCTCTGTGCAGACGGTCTCTTTGCAGAACAGCTACTTTGGTACATTACCAGTTGTTGACAAATCTTGAAGCAAGGTGTGAAATGGAGAAGAGGGCCTCTGTTGCATCAGAAGCAGCACACAGATCCTTTCTTTTTTGCCAAGGTTTTAAGCCAAATCCAGTATCTCTCACACCATCAACAAAGTACGATAACATAGATTAATTTCGGTTTCAGAGAAACCAATTATACATTTGTAAAAAAACCCTAAAGATATTTCAATTTGAAGGATGCAAAGGAATGCAATGATGAGAAGAAAGGCATTTAACTGTGTACTGAAAGGAACTGCAAGACTGAAGAGATTACAATAAGTTGCCAAATAGGCTGGGCAAGTAAAAATTGTTCATCCTTAAAAGCCATAAAAAGAAAGCTAAAAAAAAGTAAGTTTTGATCCTAATTAAGAGAAGCTTCTTGTGTGTGGTAACTCATGTAAATCTGCACTGTTAAAACAAGGTTAATACCTCGACAGAACTTCAAGGTACATTATTTATGAGTTTCTACAGTGCTGCCTATTGTAGCACTTAACAAACATGAAAGAGCTTAACCTTATGTCAGCACTGTGGGACGGAACATGTTTATTAACCCTATTATACAAATGAGGAAGGAGGAAGGGTACACAATGTCCAGATGCTCATGAAGCAAGGCTGCCTGGTCTCTTGACTCCCTGTCCAGAGCTGGGAGCAAGGCAACAGCCCTCCTGGCCCACAGGCTTCCCCCTGAGCACAAGGCTGGTGGAGAGCAGGGTCTTGTTGGACTTCCAGGGTTTGTGGAAGTGATGCTGTGATTGGTTGCATGGTGAAACTCTTTCACACACACCTTTGCTGCCTGCCAGCAGGAGGGCCAGCGCCAAGGTCCACCTGAGCTCTCCTCCAGGCAGCTCTGTCGACTGTCCAGCCTTTTCTAGTCACCCTGTGGGCATCATGGGATCCTCCTCCATCACGTCGCCTGGTACTGACCTACTTACTTACTCTAGAGGAAATGTGACCCTTTTGTTTTCCTCCTATGAGATCATTGCCTCATTTTCTCTCTGGGTAAATAGGGGAGTTGTGGTAATAAACTCCAGCACTGGAAACCCAACCAGGACTATTTAAAGCAGGTAGCAGAAAAGAAGGTATCAAGCACTGCGGGCAGAAAAGAAAGAATTTATGTAATTGCATCTGCACAAGTGGCTTCCAAACTCTTGCAAAATCGATTCTGCCAGTCAACCCATTCCCAAACGTGATATTAAGCTGCATATTCTCAGCAGGATTGTGACACTTTGCTTAGGGTCCATTGATTAAGTGGGAGGGTGTCCTTGAAGTGGAGGAGCTGACAGGAGTTACCTGATGTCCAAGACAACTTCTTCTGGCCAGTTTCTCGGCTGGAAAGGAGAAAATGTGGAAAATGTCACAACCTTGTGGAAACCTGGACGATTGCCCACGGTGAAATCATGTGATTTATGGGATATGCTGCCAACACTATTGGTGTCTTTCATCTGAGTCTACAACATTTTGCAATAAGGAACAGCCCTACTGGTGTTCAGTGACTCTGGTACTTCCTATTTGAAGGAGCCTATATTACAGCCAGAGTACTATTCCTGGAATAGAAGCCTCACAGGTATTATAAAGGAAAATAATTTCTGCAGCATTAGAAATTCCATAATCTATGGAAAAAACCTCCCTTGTCCACCAGCCCAGTTACCCTTTTGAAGAGCTTGCTGTGGCCTTTCAAAACATCATCTGTCTTTGGTTTATAATTTCATGTCAGTACCAGATCCTACTTAGTTGATACGGACAATTTCTTCCCTTCCCCTCTGAGTACAGTCCTGGGAATTGCAGAGCATCCTTGTTTTAACAGAGATCTATTTCAGACTCCAGATCTGGGTCAGGACTCTCAGCATCTTTCTTCGCAAGAAAGGGCCATGGCAGGGCCTGGTAAGCCCCACACTATGTATAAAAGGCTGATCAAATTTGCCATTTCTGGGACAGATTCCTGTCCAAAAGGGTTAGGAAGTGAAAGGCAGCACAATGCAAACCTGCACCACCCCTGGATCCAAGCTGAAGGGTTTCTATGCCGAGGGCCACTTACATTTCTAAAATCAGGACTAACTCAGAGTCACTGGCTTTGCCAACTTGGTGTCAGCAGAACTTCCTTCTTTCCAGGCCAGGTTAGTAGTTCAAATGGTAAACTTCATGAATGACAGTGCCTGACGTGCATTCTCCAGCTCCTGCAGGGCAGATCACAGCTCCACAGCCTGTATGTTTTGGAAGTAAAAAGTGGACATAAAACCCCATTTTTGGACACCTCAAAAAGCAGCCTGAGCCTCCTAAGTGCTGAGCAAGCTCCCCAATGGAAGAAACATGTTTTCAGCTGACTAACTGTAAGCACTCAGTTAGCCTAGCTTCTCCTCCTGTGTGCTCATCTAAAAGAGGGGATGATTACATCTGACTCCCTCTCCAGGTATTTGGAAGCTAATTTAGTTAATGCTTGTCAAGCACTTTCAGGTCTTCAGATGAAAGGGGCCGCAGATAGGCAAAGCACTGCTATTACTATTAATTATTTCTATTGTGCAAGGAGACATGAAAGCAGCAAGAGTGATGATTACTCGCTTCCTTTACAAGTGTCAAGACACAGCGAAAATACACAGACGGGGATCCTCCCTGCCCTGCAGTGCTCCTAATCTCACCAGCCAGATCAACCAGACAAAGAGCGGGGAAGGGAGCACAGAGCCAGACAAAAGCAGTGCATGTGGTGACTTAAAGCACAGGGGCTGGGTTTTGCAACAGCTGCTTTTTACAAGTGTCCTGTTAGCCAAAAAAAGCACAATATTACTGTTCTGAGATATTTTAAAAATCTCGAGTCAGCATCTCAAAAAAGGAGAAGTCTTTTACAAAAGGTAGTAAATGTAAACTCTCCTTTTTTGCCCTCTAACTTTTTGAGCAAATCAGACTTTGAAGTTTTTCTTTGCAGCCATGAGTACTGAAAATCTTTCATTAACAAAGAGGAAGTCAAAACTATCCACGAACAATTTGAAATATTTGAATAGGTAGAACAAATTCCTGGTGGTAACAGGTTGCTGTCAATCAATTGTTCAGCGGGAAGGAAGTGAGCATGGGCTTGGTCACAGCTCATCCCTCTTCCCTCACCTGTACCCAGTGAGTCTCTCACAAATAGTTTTCATTCTCCCTGAAGTGCCAGGGGGCTGGGTGTTAGGAGGAGCTTACATGCAGTGATGAGGTGCTCCACAGTAATTTGTTCCTTTATCTAATGCCTGACTAGACAGGCAGACAGATACAGAAGTAAAAAACCCAAGTGGGTCCCAGACAGACGCTGAAAACTCTCACACATGACTATGAAAGGGCTGGCACTGTCTCAGTGGAGGCAGAGGGAAACATGATCAAGGCCACTAGCATAGCTGGAGTGGGATGCTCTGGGATAAGATGTGCCAATCTGAGTCATCACACCTTTCTTTCAGAGTGTGAAGGGTTGCAGAGGCAGATCGTGGTCAGGGAGCACCAGGCTAGCCCAGGGGTCAGGCACCTGTATGCCTCGCCTCCTTCAGAGTTTCAGCCTGTCGGTGGAATGAGGTCGTAGCTGGACCTAAAATGTCCTGGGTGAATCCAGCAATTGCTGAACCTTCCTCTGACTGCTGTATGAACCTAAATGGTATTGTTGTTTGCTTTTTCCCAAGTGGAAGCATCCAGTCCATTTAACAACAGCTAGTGAACATGCTTGGGACACAGCTGCATTTTTTTTTTTTTAATTTACCATGGGAAGAGGATGCCTGATGGAAGGCACCACCAGACATATGCTTTAATTAAACTATTGGACTATTCTTAAAAGAATCCCAGCCTCTTTCAAAATGCAATTCTTCCAAAGTAGAGGCAGCTATATTTCTTGGAGATCATAGGAAAATGCCTCCTTATCTCATTAAGCATCTCAAATGCTTAAAATGCTGAACCAGCGGTCTTCCATACACTGCTTCTGCTTTCCAGGGCTTCATTTCATCCTTGGAGTCCTCCAAGCTCCCTCTGATGGCCATCGACCTCGTGGGTCATTGTCCCTCTGTGCCATTGCAGGGGAATCACACAGGGCGAGATGTGACCCCTGGAGGAAGCCCTCCAGGCTTTTACTTTGGTAATGTGTGTGGCTTCATCTCTCACCTACCTCTTTTATGATCCTGTCTCCACCCAATACTTTCCCTCTTATCACTTCCAGTGTTCTTACCTTTCTCTCAGCCTCTGGAGTCTTGCCATCATCGCAGAGTTAATGCAGGTCATGCCCTTAGCTCAGTCCAGGCCCACACCTAACATAAAAAGTGGATTACACCACCAAGGAATGACAAGAGCATACGCCAGATGGTTTGTTCATTTTTTTAAGTCTAGTTTTTGGATGTCTTCCTCATGCAGGCTCAGGCAGGGCTGCCTGGAGCTGGCTACTCTGGACCATGCCCAGACAGCTTTTGAATATTTCCAGGACTGGAGATTATGTATCTCCAAGGATGGAGACAGACAGTTCACCCTTTCCAGAAAGGACCTTTAATTATGTCTGCCTAGTTTTACACATGAAAAAGATGCCTGCAGCCCGCTTTCCTCAACATCCCCTCACCCTCAAGAAAGCCTTGAATCTGCCTTTCAGTAGACATAGAAACAGAAAAGAATAAATAATTTGAAGATGAAGATTGCTTAATTTCTGGGAAAATCTGGGATGTGTTTGTCTGTGAAAGCAGAGAATCCCCTTCAGAAACCCATGCAGTGCTAAGAAATGTCCGAAAGCACTTCCCACTTTGGGAAATATTGACTTAACTGCCTCAGGACCCTCTGCTATGTATGTGGAGATCTTAAATATTATTCTGTCCCATAATGGATGCAAACAACTAACAGTTTGGAGTCAGTAAGGGGATGGATTGTCCTTTCTTCAACCAGCCAGCACCAGCTGGAAAGAAACAAACCTCAGGATCTGAAAACGAGCTGTATTTCCAAAGGCTTATCCAATTTTCCCACATATGTTCATTTCTCTGAAACAGGCAAAGTAAGTAGTAAGTACTTCTACGAGCAAGCAGTAATTCTGGCTACAAATCTGACCTCATGTGCATGTTCAAAACATCACAACTACGCACACAGAGCTTGTATTGATTTTCCTTTTTTTCCTTTTGGCACAAAACCAGGTGGAGATGGTGAACAAGGCAACAGTGCCCCTTGCAACAAAAAAAAAAAACACTTTATGGTCACTTCTGACCTCCTGGGTGTTGTCCTCCTCTTTCATTCTGGTGGAAGTCACCCCCCAGGTGCCTCAGCCTTGCATGGAAATTTGTAATCTCTTTCAAATGACCTGGATAAACTACATCTCTCAGTCTAACCAAAACCAGCACTCTGGATTACAGAAACCTTCCCTTCTGACACTGTCAAACATCTATAAAAAATACCATGAGCATTTTTTGACAAACCACATATTTCTTCAGCATATTCCCAATATTTGTTCTTCATTACTGAGGACTTCCTAAGAAACCTGGACCAGTTCAGGGCAAAAGAGGAAGGGAGGAGAAGGATCACCAGTATGATTTCTCCTGTTTGCTCAGGTAAAGAGAGGCATTTTCCAGTCAGTACTGCTTCTAGCTCCTAATTCACCCTTTCCCTAAGTACATTCTTGGGCAAATCCCAGTGTCAAAACATATGGATGAGAAATGCCTTTCAGCCAAAACCACAAAGAAGTGTTGCATGAAACCAGCAAAATGAAAGCACAAACCTCTAATTATTTCAATATTGGATAGTGGCAGTGTTGTTCTGTGTTGGGAGTACAAACAACCCTTGGCCACAGGTCATAGTTCATTGCTACTTTAGAAAACATTGGGGTTGGTACAGTGCTGTCCCTGGGCAAACCACTCAGGTGATTAAATAAAACAAGCTTTCTTATAAATCAAATGAACATACATACACACAAGCAAGCAGTGGATAATGCTTTGTCAGATGGGCAGAGCTCACTGGGTGTTGTCTCAGGACTATTCTCCTCACCCCAGAAGGTGCTTCTGCAGAGGGTTAGCTGTGCCACCCTGGGGTGCCCTGGGGTCACAGAGTAACTGATAATGATGGGGTTTATTCCCAAAGCACTGTCTCTTTGTAGTGGTGCAAGTGTCCCCAGGGACAAAGATGTTTGTGCTGCCATTGCAGGGGGAAAAGTGTGCTTTGCAGGATGTCATCTCAGGGAGCAGAGAGAGTCTAAGTATGTAGGAAAGGGAACTCAGCATAAAAGGAGAGACAAGAGAAAAGAAAGAAGGGTGGGGAGAATGAAAAATAGGTAAAACAGAAAAGAAAGATGCATCCATGTGACCATTGTTGCTGCAAAGTGCAATGCAGTGAATACATCCCCAAGGAGTGCAGAGAGTCTATTTCAAAATTTGTCCAGAGTAACTTCTGTTCCTCCTCTTCAGACTCACAGGTATCCTTAATATAAAAACCTTAACTTGCACCACTCAGTCATTAAAAGTAGTTGTTTTCTGACTCTCTCTGATCTGGTTCAAGTCATGGGCCTTTTTGTACTAGGCTGTTTCAGCTTCCTCAATACTCTTGCTGTGCAATCAGCTCTTTGTGGCCTGTGTCATGGGGGTCTTGGATCCTCTAGACAAAGGAAAACCTGGATAATGCTGGTAGTGCCATTTCCCTCTTCCTGTTTCTACCTTAACAGAGCATCTGCGTGCTCCTGGATACAGGCAGGCGGGTTCAGCTGGGCACCTGCTGTAAGAGTAGCAGGGGCAGCTGGTGCTCCAGGCCAGGTTACCTGCAATGCCCAAGCGCATGGACCTTCTCAGAGCCAGCTCATCTTGGAAAAAGCTTCTTAACAGCAGTTAAATTTCCTAACAGCAGTCTGATCTCAGGAAAATCAACCTCCCTTTCCCTCAGTTGAAGGGAACATTAACAGCAAAGTGTCACAGGAGACAGCAGCAAGAAATAATTTGTGTGAAAATGGAATAAATTAAATTGAGTGGAGTGTCACTGTGTACTCAGAATAAAGCTGTGACTTCAGAGGAATCATTTAAGTTTTGTACAAGAATAGATGGGAACAGAGCTGCCTTGCTCCTTTCTCCGCATCATATCAACAGCAAAAAGGCCATTTTTCCTTAGTGCACAGCAGCCACGCTCCAAATGGGGCAGATCAATTAATAAAGTAAGTGGGCAGTCAGATATGCCCTTCAAAAACCTGCATGGGGCCATAATTCTTCAGTTTCTCACATTGCACCACTCAGGGAAATTGTGGGACTGGAACTGTTTTCATTCCTATCATGATGATCAAGATTTTTTACATATTTACAGTTCCTCTGTCAGTTCCCATGCTACTACATGTAGCTGGAAAATTAATAAAGAATTTATGGCTAAAAGGATAGAAATAAAAGGAGGATCAGAGCTGGTGTACAGTAGGTCAATATAATCAGGAGGCATTGATTAGTGGAACACAAAATGTTTTCATTGCCTTAAAAGTCAATACTGCAGGGGGGAAAATAGATGTACACAATTGTATACACTCAGCTTAGCCACTAAACACTTCATAGACAAAGCTCAGTGTTTCTAAGTGATTTAGAGCTTGCTTGCTTTCATTTCTTTTGGGTGAGTCTGTTGCTTTAGAAAAACAGGTAGGAGTCAGGATGCCTGGTGTTAATACAGATTTTTATTATGTTCTTCTTTCTAGCATTCCTCCTGTGCCTCACAATGAGCAGAACTTAGCACGGAACTCACCAAAGACTGAATGTAGACCCTACTCAATAATGAGCACATCTAAAGATATTCTTGAACCAGTAAGAGAATAGTGTTCAATACAGCTCACTAGTATTATTTTTTTCTGTAGTGACTAGAAGCACTAGTCTTTGGTTAAGCCCCTGGGCACATAAGTGTTATATAAATATAGATGAAAACACTGAACTTGCACCAAACAGTTTAAAATCTACATTGTTGATAGACAAACTTTGGAAAGTGCAGAGAAAAAAATGAAAAGGGTCAGTAAAAAATGTGGAATGCTGGGGACACAGTACAGGTGAGAAACTACAGAGGTGAGGTTTGCACATCATCCAGGAGGAGCATGAGCCAGGCAAAACCAGAGAAAAGCAGAATCAGAATGAAGGATCCTGAGCCCAGCTTAGGGTGTTGGGTATGTGAAGATGGGAAAGGTGGTGCCTGAGAGATATAATGGAGTTTAAGTCCAAAAAAACTCCAAGCAACAGGATATCAGATTTAGGGGCAGGGTTCATATCATTATTAAATATCATTATGAAGTTCCCTCATTTGCTTCTTAACTCTCTACATAAGCTGGCAGGTCCCTCCAGTTGTTCCAGCTGTCACTGCAAATTGCTGATGGTCTTCAAGTTGTTCTAAAGTAAATTCTTTAACTGCTTTAAATCTCCCTAGACCCGGTACCTATCTCCTGTCTGAAGATTGTATGACACTTACTTTGTTCCTTTCCCTTGGGGTTGAAGCACTGCCACAAAAGAC
Organism: Phainopepla nitens; assembly: GCA_013400175.1. Taxonomy (NCBI): domain Eukaryota; kingdom Metazoa; phylum Chordata; class Aves; order Passeriformes; family Bombycillidae; genus Phainopepla; species Phainopepla nitens. The sequence continues at coordinate 803,075 of VXBQ01007740.1, forward strand.
ATGGTTAAAAGCTGTTGCTGCTGATGTCAGTTGAAGGTTGGGGCATTGGATTCAGTGAGTTAGTTCAGTTTTCCTCCTTGTTACCATCTGCATTTTAATGAAGGTTCTTTGCCTGCGATCCCTCTGAGATCACTAAAGATTTTCACTGGCTGTGAGTCAGCGATTATTTGATAGTATGATTTGTATTAAATATGCAACCAGGGACTCAAATCCTGGTGCTTTTGTAGTCACTCTGCCATGCTGGTAGTCCTCATGGATGCAATTCATTTGACAACAGATTCTGACATCTAGGTCTGAACAAGTGGTGAGATTCTTTTACCATTAATGATTTACTGTAACCCTACAGTAATTCCTAAAATAGATCTTGTGATTCTTTTCCTTAGAAGTGTCTGTTTCTTTCACAAGAAATAAGCACAACCTAGGCTAACATTTATGCCCAAAGTCACATGAGATTAATTCCACCCTTCACAACCAATCTTTCCTGGTGACTTTAGAGGATGAAGGTGAGAGATAAGGATGCAGATGCTTGTCATAGAGGGGATGTTTTCAGTTGAAGGGAAGTATCTGGGTATCTTCCCAGCACAACTGGGGCCAAATCTGACCTACCAAGTAACATATATATTTCTGTGTTTTAAAGTTTGGATATATTTTACCAGTTATTATTATCATCACATTTTCTACAAAAGGAACTCCCTTTCTCCTCATTATGAGTCTTCTCCCAGTCCAATTTTAATGTCTTAATACTCTTCATTGTATTTGACTTTCTTGGATTTCTAGTGTCTCTTCTTCCTTTATTTTCTCCCCCGCCAAAGCAAATTTTCAGTTTCCCTTCTATATTCCCACTCTCTCCTCCTTGGAATAGTGTGTTTTTTTGTTTCCTTGCTCCCTCCCTTGGTCACATCTCTCTTTTCTCCCCAGCCTGTCTGTCCTTCTTTCTCCTTTTGCTCCTGTCTTACTGTGAGTCTTCTTCCCTTCCCATCGCCATTCTCCTCACCTAACTCTCCCAAGAGCATGCTTTGGAGCATGTACTGAATTTTAACAGCCACAGCCTGGTGTGCAGAAGATGATGCCATACCAATGGCCAGACTTTGCTGGGCCACCACCTTGTGCTCCAGCCACATTTTCTGCCAGGTACTCATTGTTCCTCTGCCATCTCCTGCCTTTCCTCTTCTGCCACACTCCACACAGTTGAAATGGTTTCAGCTGTAAAAACGTCTCTGCTGCTCCAATCCACGTGTCCCAGGGGCTGAGGCATTGACCATTGGAACACTGCCTTAAAATAATCAATAACCACGGGTGACTTGCCAACCTCGCGCTGGCCAACCAGGGATAACTTGAGGTATTTCCTCATTCTCAGAGAGAAACAGCTATTTGTTTAATAGAGGCCGTCACCCAAAACCATCCCTGTGCCTCGCTCAGCCAGCCGCACTCCAGGAGAGAGGAGCTGGCAAGCCTGAAGCCGGCTGTGGGGAACTCTGGAGGCCATCTTAGCCCTGTTTAGAAGGTAAGCAAAAGTATTTACATGCTTACTGCAGCATTAAAAAGCAAAACTTTCTAAAAACCTCACTAAAAATTAGAGGCTTGCTGTAGCCACCTTGCTTAACGAAGCTGTAGAATATGCTTTTGTTTGGTGAATTAATAAAGTGTTTTAAGTGCTTCTGGCAAACTGGAGTGTTTTCCTAAGCTATAATAACACATGCAGATCCTCTGATGTGCACAGGTGGCAAAGCGGCATTGATTTTGGTGGTAGAGGCTCCCACTAGGTCTAGTGATGGCTGTTTAGGTAAGCCCTCGCTGCAGTTTGAAGTGGTATTGAGATAGGTCAGAGAGAATGGGCTGGAGCCCCCAGTTCTTCCAGCCAAAGCAGCGTCAGGTTGCTTTGTGCCGTACAAGAACTGGGCCCTCCAGCAACGTACAAAAGATGCAGAAGAGACTTTATAACTCAACTTACAAGGCTTAGCTTTTGTAGAAGGAGGCTAGGCTGTGCCTGTGCTTGTTTGCTTCTCTCTGGGGAGGGGAGGTAGGTGAGGTTGGGCAAACAAATGGAAAAGCTAAAGCTGGAACGAGATGGGAAAGCAGGCAGGCAAGAGTCAGTGTAAAAAATAACCTAGACATTGGTTATTTGAAAGACAGGTGAAATATCCAGTATTCTTTCCATTTTTCTCCATTCCCATTCCCCACTTCATCCTTCACTTGCACATTGTTGGTCTGTTTAGATTTTTATCTCTTTGAGCTAGGGCTTTTTCCAGAGGCTTGCAAAATGCTTTACCAAGTTTTGAGCACTGTGTAAACAACAGGTAATGACCATAAACACAGAAGCATCTCTGTTAAAATTGATCCCATCTGGAATGGTTTAATGCCAGTTAGCTTATTTCAAAGATGAATTATAAAGCTCAACATGACTGCAAAGTGCTCAGAAGAAAAGGCATATAAGCACAGTGCTCTTGTTGAACTCATAGCAGCAGAGAGTGATGCAAATTTTTGCTATAGAAATGCAAACTCAGATAAGTGTCTGGCAGCCACAGCTGCTTCACAGCAATATATGGCACCCCATAAAGTCTTTCTGTTTTTCCTCTCAGCAGAAGAGGTTTGAGGACATCTCACCTGATATCTTACCTTATCTCTTCGCTGTCTTCATTCTGTCACCAAAGTCTGTTTTAGCCTGTCTCTGGCTTTCTCAAATGGCTTTCACCTGGGCCTTTTTCTTGCTTGGGAACCCAGCCTTGATTGATTTCTGTGTTCCTAGCCTGCTTAATACCTTCTCCACACCAGTCTTTGTCATAAAACTTTCCAGATTAGCCAATGCACAGGAGTTAATTGAGGTACATTTCACTGCTGACTGCCTCAGTTATTACAAAAAGTATTTGCACATAACAAGCAAATGCATCTGTGTGTGCATGAAATGGTGTGTGTCCATGTCCTTTTCCTTCTCTTGCATTTGGTACTTATTCAAAGTAAGGAGAGCAAAGCCATCTTTGTCATAAACTGACAGTTCTCTCTGAGGACAGAAATCCACAGCTTGATATTTTGTATTTTCATGCACATTTTATATTTTTATGCATTTGAAAGCCTTGAGCTGGAATGAAGCGATGATAAAACATCGTGAAGAAGTTGTGATCAGTTTGTGCCATAAAGTTGAAGGTACTATGCAAGTTTAATAACCTCTGACCCAGTAGTCTGAAATTTCCAAACTGACATGGAGATAAATCTGTAGATCCACTTTGGTACTGATCAGGCTTTTCTTTCTGGCTGTAGATCACAGCATGAGTGCAGCATGAGCTGAGGATGTAGAATTTGGTGAAGAGGGGTCTAATAACAGCCTAAAAAAAAACCTGGGGGTGACAGAGGTGATAGAGTGGTGTGAGAAGATATAATGATGAGCAACAGCCCTGTTTACAGCTTTGGAGATTCAGATTGGACATGAGAAGAGACTTTTTCATCAAGAGATTTGGTCAACCCTGCAACAGGTCACCCAGAGAGGCAACGATGGCTCCATCCTTGGGGGTTTTTAAAGCTCAGCTACACAAAGCCATGGCCAACACAGTGACCTAGTGTTGGTGGTAGTTCTGCTTTCAGCAGGAGGTCGGACTGGACACCTGCAGAGATCTCTCTCAACCAGTGCTTCATTTATGTTGATTCTTTGATTTTTTAAAAAAGAACCTGAATACTATGAACTACTAAGCTACTGTATGCTGTGACACACCTGTGAAAATGAGATGGGATGGCATTTTGACCTGCCCTTAGCAAAACAGACACAGAATTAGACAAGATTCTTTTGAGATATTTTAGGGTGGGTGCCAAACAAGCCCACAATCTACGGTCTTATCTACCCTTACGTGCAGAATAAGCATGTCACAGTAAACAGCAATAAATATTTCTCCAATTCTTGCTGAGGGTGTCTTTTTGACTAAAATAGAGGAAATGCAGCTGGTAGGTACCCTGGGGAGTCCCTGCTTGTCCCAGTGCCTAGGCAGGGTTGAATATTCACATGGTATCCTTGGTAGCTGTAGTGGGTCTAGGGCTGGCCAAATGCCAGCGCACCCACTAGAATTATTCACTCATTTTCTGCTGTGATATAAGGATTAGGAGGTGAGCAAAGCAGGCCCAAAACTTCAAAGGGTAGAAAGAAAATTTTATTAACAAAATTAAAAGAAAAAATAATAAAATCAGAATAAACCTTCAGACCACTTCTCCCCTCCACACACACTTTTCTTTCCCACTGACAACATAAAGAGACAAAACCTGAGCTTTCACTCAGTTTACCACCTCTGAAATAATTGTTCTACAGTTCACTTAGGGAGAGGAGTCTCTCTTGCCATGCCATGGACACTTCTCCACAAGAGACCGTTCTCTCCTGGTTTCAGTGTCACAGCAGATCAGCCCTGGGAACCACCCCCCAGCTGAAAACCAGGCTTTGTTAAACCACAACAGCCACCATTTCCTGCTCCTCTAGACCTTCAGGGCAAGACATTTCAAATCAGCTTCCCAAGACAGTGGTCTCAGAAGACCCAGGGCATCTACCTCCCCTTCCACTCAAGACCTTAGCCCTGACTGCCAGCCAGGGTACCTGTTTGTGGAGTCATGTTTTTGTTACTGATATTCCTAGTGGGCAGACAATTAAAATGGAACTAAATTAACAACTAAAACAAAATTCTCTGGTAATTTCTTACTAACAAAGGTTTAGTCCTACAATTTAAAATAAATTCAATTAAACACCTCAGCTTTGAATAATTCAATTTTAAATAAATTCTCTGAAGGGAACAGGGTCTGTAAGGGAACAGGATTAGCTGTGTAAGTCTTACCTGGAACACTTCTTTCTACCAAATGGATTATTCTTTCATTAAAGAATAAAACTGCTGAAATCCGGTGCTCCCTGCACTGCAGTAACCCAAACCTCGCTGTATCTTTCCTGAGCAGAGAGCTGCCATGTGCACAGGGAAGTGTTCAAAGTGCATTGGGATCACCCTCTTCCCACTGGCAGTATGTGCCATTGTCTCCAACATTCTCCTGTACTTCCCCAATGGACAAGTACTGCAGCTCAGCGAGATAACTGATTTGGTCTGGTTTTTCCATGGCATCCTGGGAGCTGGGATACTGGTAAGAGATGAATGTTTCTTGTGAGTTTTGTTCTGTTTTGTTTTAAATTTTGGGCCAAGAAAACCTCTGTTACAAAAAAAAAGGTCATCAAAATGTGTTTTGCATAAATGTATGGACAGCTTAAATGAGAAGTTGGGTATGTAACTGAGAAAATGCATTTAAGGCAAAAAAGTGCCTAGTCAAAGAAATACAAAACATTTCTGAAATAAATATCAGGACTGCAAGTTGGGAAGAAGCGCTAGGCCTGACTACTCACTGTGGAGAAGAGTTACACGAGTGTTCATCCTCCAAGAGTAAAAGCAAAGCTGAGGACCTAAGCTCAGCTGGAGGTGGTGAGTTTTCACTATTGTCTGCACCCCCACATTTCTCCTCCAACTGATTTTATGTACACACAATTCACAAAAACATAAAGGGAAAAACATGTTTCAGCAGGCGTCAGTTTGAGACTCAGCTAACACTTTACAAATGTGGAGTTGCAAATGGCTTAATAAGGTGAATGCCTCCTATTCCCGCACTCCCACCCACCTTCTTTTGGGTCGAATCTGGTTTGAATGCGCGCTTCTATAACTAGTTCTCCATTCCAGGTCTCAGGAAAGATCACTTTTATGTGAATATCTATGGCTAGAAGGGAACATGTTGGGGAATACTTATCTTTCCAGTTCATCAGAAAGCCTGCTTCCTTTGTGCTCTTTCAATTATCTATCCAAGTGCAGTTAGAAAGCTGAGCAAGTAACATGCATATGACCACTACTGGGCAGATGGCAAACTGGCAAAGAGCTGGCCAAAAAAATAAAAGAATATTTAAGAATAAATAACTTAGAAAAAAGTAAATCTCATTCACAATCAGATTATGATGCGACTGCCGCTTTAAGTCATTGGAAAGCCTGCAGTGGATCTGGTTCATACTCATATTTCCCTAAGCAGAAACATGGTATAAGATCATTCAATAAACTGCCCTCCACCAGCAGCTTGTCTGCTTCTTCTTGTGGCTACCACTTGGGCCTATTACTCATGCTGAGCTTGAACATAAGCATGAGTTTGTAGAAGGAAGAAGTGGAACTACATGAGAGACCTTGTGGAAAATTCGTATCACTGCAAGCCCAGGAGTCATTGGCGTTCAATGAAAGGAAAGGCAGATGTTAGACGTGAGAGCGTCATCGGCTCATTGAAAGCGCGCCTGCTTTTAAGGCTTCCACACAGGCTTGCCTGTGGCCAGAGCCACATACATCAAAAATGAGAACAGCTAGTCAGAGGAGAGGAAAAATTTGCATTGACCTTCAAAACACGGCTTTAGGAATAATTATTGATCCACAAACAATGCTGTTGAGCGTATACGTTTTCCAGAAAACAGCATGAGAAATGCCCACAGGTAAGGGGAAAGAAAGTGTTATCATCAGCTCCATCTTCCAGGTGCTGGAAGCATGGGAAAATGAAGATTGGCTTCTCAGTGTCCTAAGGAGTTAAAACAAGGGACAGGATGCCCCACAGCTGGAGTCTGGTGCATATCCTGACACTACAGTGAGGAAAGACGATGCTGCAATACATTCCCCCATGCCCCTGGCTTCCTCCCAAAGGAAATTGAGGCAAGTCATGCCAACAGGTTGCCTGATCTTGGAGAATCTCTGCACAACTAGGATGCAGCCTCCAGAGTCAAGACTGTGGGAGAAACTTCAGAACAGCCTGGCTTAGCTCTGTGAGCCAGTAAACCTCCCTCCACGTGGGAACTTCATCTGTAGACTGACACATAGATTATCTCTTTGGCTGAGTAGCCAGCTCCACCCTTTCCTCCTCCTCTGCTGAATCTCTAATGGAAATTATATGACATGAAAACCTCTCAATTTCCTTATTTCAAATATTTAGGATGCAAAGAGACTAAGACTGGCTCTATGTGTCATAGTAACATCTTTCCTCATGGAAAGCCTGTGTGCAACAAGGAAATGCCTGACTGAGCCATGGCTCACACACAGCTCTTGTTTTACTGACAACAGCCAGACCCAGCAAATTCTCATTCTCATGTCAAAAGGCAGGTGTTTATAATGAGGCACTGCATAAAAAGAAAGCTGCCAAGCAAACCCTTCATCCTGAGCCAGGCTAATAGATGACACAAAAGTGTTTGCTGCTTAGATGGGAAACCTCAAAAGAAAAATGACAGCCCTGAAGAAAAAGGAGTGTTGGTTTGACGGGCAGAGGTATTAACTCTTCTTCTGAGTGCCAGACAATAGAACACTGGGGCTGAGGCTGCCTTGGGGACCATTTATGATTATTTAAGAGCGGACTTCTTTGCAGGAAGAGGAGCACCTCAATGCTCTACTTCTGCAGGCTTCCAGATATGGTCCAGCCACCACTGTAGGTGCTGTAGGTTGCCTCTGGGATGTGCATAAAAGGCAACAGAGACTAAATCCTTTGAAAAAAATTTAGGAGCCTACAAATGTAAGCTAGTTTCATAATACTGTCCTAAACTGTTCAACAGAGATATTCACACTACACACATAAATTCCATGGGCTTTGTTGATCATGGACATTCGACTCTTCCTGCCCTACATGAGGAAAAATCTTGCCAGCATCTAGTCAGGCCATTTTTACAGTTTTTACATTTTATGTTTGTTTGATTGATTGATTGACTGATTGATTTGGGTTGTCCTTCTTTCATTAACTTTATGGTAACTATTTCTTACTTTCTTAAATACTCCTTTACTTGTGCTGCTCTTTGAGATGCTTTAACCAGCACTGTTGTATAGAGACAAGGTAGTGGAAGTGTGCTGGCTGCACAGCTCAACCCATGAAATCTTTCTTGCCCTCTGGCTACCAAACTAAAGGCAACTTTTCCTAGCTCCAGAGTGTCTGTAAGGCAGCATTATATCCCGAGTCATAGATGGTTACTGACTGCAGTGTATCGGTCCAGCTCCACTTGATAATTACCATGGAGAAAGCTGATGTGAACGGGAGGGTCCCTGAAGATTGAAGTCCAGCTTATAGGTTTTCCAGAAGTTTAGCACAAAAAAAAAGAAACCCCAACCCCAAAAACAAAAACAACAAAAAAACAACAAAACAACTAAAAACCCAAAGTCAGATCTGTTTCAGGGAGCTCAAGGCTGATTTCCTAATTATAATCCAGAGCAGAATGCTCAGGAGGTTTAAACTGACATAATTTTTAGTCCAGCTATATATCTTTTCTGGGCAGAAATTCAATTCAATGTGTCAAACTGACACATTTTTTCCAAACAAAAACCCCCAACAATACTTTGGTGAACCTTTTTATACCCTGAAAAAAGTATAGCTTCAGCAATCAGAATTAATGTACCAGCAATTTGCTGGACAGCTCTAGCTGTAATCCCACACTATTTCTGAGTAACTCTTCAGCAGCACCGACATCCAAGCAGGTGGAACTCCCAGAGAAGAGTCAGAAGGTGACTTACATTTGAGGAACATGATGCCCAAGCTGTTAGAATTTAAAAACCACCCCAGAAGAAGTGCTGCACACCAATTCAGCCTGTGCTTTTCTTACAGGTTATTTTGCCAGCATTCATGATGCTGGAAGCAGGTGGAGCAGGATGTTGCGCTAACAGATGTGGGGTAAGTGGATATTTTTGTGTTGAAACGGCACTACAGAGTTTGTGCAATAGCTCTTTAAATGGCTGCTCAGCAGGTGGAAATGTGCAGTGACAAACCATCGCACCACTGTCAGCAGCCATGTCAGGGAAACATGGAAGAGGAGCTTGATCTACAGCGTCCCTGGGCTGGGGCTGAGAGCTCAGCTAGCCAACAAGAACATTATGATGTTGTAGCTTCTGATAAGAGGGAAATCAGCCAGGGCAGGTGCTGGAGCCCTTAGGCACAATGCTGAGGGCAAAGGAGACTACCTTACATAAAGTAAAACGTGGCTCCAACTTCCCCTGCTCAAGGCAATCCTAAAGACTGAGACAGTTCCTGTTCCTTCCGCTGTCACAGAGGGATGTTTCCTCTATACCCTTCCATGGCAATCTGCTTTTCTACAGGTTCATCCCTGCTTTTCTCTGTAGGGATACACAGGTCCCCTGTTTGCAGGTCCATGCCAAAAGCGTGAGCTGCTGCATCTGGCACTGAGAAGCCAGCACTGCTTCCTGCAGTTCTGACCAGTAGCTCGCATGTGCCCAAATGTTATGCATGTGAAATGTGAAAATGCAATTTAGGCTCTCTGACATCTAAAGAAAGGCCAGAGAGATTTTTTCCTTGATAATTAAGAATATTATGAAGCAACATGCTGTAAAGGCATCTCCATTCATCCTCAAGCCCTAGGCACAGACTTCGGTGTGACTATCATTACTGGCAAGAATAAACTGACTTTGAAATTTTTTTGAGTCTGCATCCTTCCCAGAAGCAGCCTGGAATGAGAGATTCCATGCAATAAAGCATGTCTCTCCTGTACTCTTCAATTAATATTTAGTCTGATTCATGAGAAAACCTTTGCCTCTTTAAAATACTTTACTTAAATCAATTCATTATTCATAATACCAAAATATCATTCTTTATTAGGGTGTCAGCAAGCGCATCCCAAGGGACATGCCATTACACTGATTTTACCAAATGTCATATGCACAGACAGGATGCTAACAATGGCCAAGCAGGCCAGTTGCAGAGCTGGGATGAGATCCTAGGCACCCAGCAAACAGTGCCTGAGCCAGCTGCTTTGCTTGATTCTGAGTGATGTAGAAAGCAGTGATGCAAAACAGCCACTGTAGCAGTTCCTCAGTAGTGACACTCACTGAATCTGGTAAGTCATGAGGGGAAATCCAGCTGAACCAGCCTGAGTTCACACAACATCTCAGGTGTCTCTTCTCTGTCCTTCATCCCAACCCTAAATATTACTGACCCAAAAGTCAAACTTCCCCAGGCTGGCTGGGGTCACTCCCCAGCCCAACAACACAGGTGGTAGCACAGTGTCACCCAGCAGCCCCCATCCACAGACCCACCACGACCCTCTGCTCTCCCCCTCCTCTTTCACTGTCTGAGCCATTCCTAGCAGCAGAACCTCAATGCCAGATACCCTATCTGCACCTTCCCATCACTGACTGGTTACCTACAAGCTGTTCCTCCCCCTCTTTATTTGCTGTTATGGAGGAATAAAATAGATGTTAAGGAAGTAATTTGATTATGCACTGTGATATTTTGTAGAACCAGGAGAATCAGAAAATCATTAAGGTTGGAAAAAACCTCCAAGTTCATCAAGTCCAACCTTCAAATGAATACCACCATGCTCACTAAATGATATCACAAAATGGCTGATGGCCAAGTGATGAAGCTACCCAAACCAAACTGGAAAATAGGCTCAGTGAGGACAGTCTGCCTATGAAAATGCTGTCTTTTTGAGCACACACACCTCTGGAGTCATACACTCTGTGAGGTAGAAAGGATGAAGCTCTAACCCCTATGTTTTAAACAGACTGTGGCTCAAAGTAAGGATGAGATGGGGACATGAGCAAAGAGTGAGTGGCTGTGAACAACACTAAAAACAAGTTTACCCTGCACAGCTCCTGGGGAAGAGTGTTTTCCAAACATTCAAAAAGAGGTGAGTGTTGCAGGTAGATCTGAAGGCTGATGGTTTTCTTCTTCAAGGGAAGAAACCTCAGGCATGATTTGCTTTGTGGAGAGTGAAGAAAATGCACAGACATCCAGGGGTGCTCAGATGTCCTGACTATAAGGGCTGCACATGCAAGGCAAAGTATGGTGTGAGGCCCTGGAGAGCAGAGGACTCCTGGGATTGGTTCAAACATTCACGATACCAGCAACCTCCCAGAGTGCCAGAGCTCCTTGGGAGGTAGGTCTGGATGGACCTGCTAAGGGGTCCCCAACTACTTCTGCCTACTGGCAGAGAAATAGTCCTCATGGAACTACTCAGGATCCTCTGTAATCCAAAGGCTACTTTGGGCACCTTTCTGCTTTGGAGATCTTAGGGATAAAATGATAACTTACACCGAATACTCAGAATTGCAGGATTGCTTGTCATAGCAAAAAAAAAAAAAAAGGTTAAAGTATTATTACTGATCAGAATTATTGTTCAATTAAAACATAACATTTTCTTCAGGGCAGGGACTCTGTTCCGTTTTATTTTGTGCAATTCCTGGTTTAATAATTTCAGACTTCGCCAAAGCCTTTACACATTGCCAAAGAAAGTGTCTTCAACAGCAATAAAAATTACTATGTTTCTTGTACTTTTTATTTTATTTAAACTTTGATGACTTTTCCAGTTCATGGTGATTATGTGCTACATTAAGTTTTTTCATTAATTAACTCTGAGTTATTACTTACAAACATACATAAATGGCTTCTTGTCCTTGCACTATGGAGTAACGAATTTGGAAAGTAATAGATTTAGAAATATTCATTGTCTTGCAGCTGAACACGTACACATCTGAGATCATCCACTGCACTGACGTGATGAGGAAAAAGATCCACCCAAAATGCAGCTTCTCTCATTGCATCAGCAAACATATAGTCCAGTATTTCTAAGTCTTCCTTAAGAGTCACTAGTAGAACAAGAACAGCCATAGCAGCTTTCCAGACAAACCAACCTAAGCAAAGACATCCAGATAACCAGACAGAATAACAATTCCAACAAAAAACAAAAATGAAAATACCACTTCCAAACAAAAAAAAAAACCAGATAAGAAAGAAATGTGTATGGAACAAGAACCATGGTAATAAAGAAGAGCACAAGCTGGGACTTGTTGAAGTTATTGGTAATTTCACCATTCATTCAAAGAATGAATTGTAAGAGTCTTCATCAGCTCACCAGGGACAATTCAATTGTGTGAAGGATAAAGCAGAGAAAATCAGCAAAAATGATCAGCAAAGTCTTGTCAGGACTACACAACAGGTCAGCATCATGGGAAACAAAAATTTCAACATACTCAAGCATCCCAGCTTAGCCTCTTGTTGCAATTAAGGACACAAATGAGGAAATGAAATATTTCAATGAGAAGTACAACTAGGGAAAGTTGAGATGATGAAACGGTTAATAAAATTCTTGGATTTTCACAGATTATGAGGCAAGTCTCCAGAAAAGTCTCCAGATGAGTAGATAAAATGAGAAAATGCCCCTGCATGTCTTGAAAATGCTGAGGAGAGCCAATCTAACAGCTGCAGCAACTTCAGACTGCTTTTTCAGTGACAAGTAAAGTCTGTCTAGATGATCTTGTACACAGTAAGGGAAATAGTTGGGATGGGATGAGTCATACAGTCAACAGATTCCAAATGAGACAACCACGTGACAGAGCACAGTCATCACAGATAGCACTGACAAGTACTACTAGTACTGCTATCATAAAACATAGTAATACCAAAAGACCTCTTGACGTTTTCTTCATAATTAGCTTTGGGATGCCCTGTACTGCTATGCTGTACTAAAATGAATTGTTAACATAATTAAGATCCTTCAACCAAGAAGCAGAATGCACAGTTGAAGTAAATGAGAAAACAAGTGGGGAAAAGTGATTCAGAATAGGTAGGCATTTCAAAGACAGTATCAGTCACTCAGCTTCACCACAAGGCATAGCTGGTGATCTTATTGTGAGACAGTGCATCATCTACAACCCAGACACTGTTTTGGTGCAGGACAATAGACTAAATTACCTACATTTTGCTGACAATGAGCTCTGCTAAGAGGCGATTCAGCCAACATACAGATAAAGAGGAAGGAAGGAATATCCAGCTTTGCAAGAAAAGACCGAGTTGTTAATCAGTTATGATTAAATAAATCCCATGAGAAATCCCAGCAACTTTGAACTCAAGGATTGCTTTAGAGGCAAAACAACACATAAAATTAGCCAATTCACATACCAGCATCGTGCAAGGTGCTACAGAAAGCAGTTGGCTGGCAAGCTGGAAACTGCATTCACCAGTTTGAACGTGTTGAGACAGTGAATAGCCTTTTCAAGGCTTTGTCAAAAACTCCAACATGGATGGTGGATATTTCCGTTTGACTCTGTAGTGCAGTAGTTTGTGGAACAACTGGGACTAGGAGAAGGTTTCTGTATGCCTTGTGGGCTGGTGGATTTCACCTGGTATTTGCTGGCAACAGGGAATTATGAGACTTGAGATATTTGGCTTCAAACCTGAGCCATGGATGAGAGTATTTTGTATGTGCTTACTTGGTCATGCCACTGGCCTGACTTAAGGCAGGCCTGCTGCCTTCTCCCTGCTCCAGGTCTTCCCCTCTATCAGTCTGCTCCAGAGTTTCTTCCCCCACTTGGCAGAGTTGTGAACAACCACAAATAGTGATTCATAACAAGACTATTGGGAAGCCTGTCCCAGATACACCAGCAGTAGCACCCTCCTGGGATTTTTGTTTCTATAGATAAATGGGATACATCCCATTCATTACTAGAAAACTACCCCAGAATGGAGTAAAGGGAACATTTCTGTGGGAGTGGCTGATGTAAAACATGAGTGCATCACATACAATTTGAAGTCACTGCTGGTTTGTTGCCACATGCAGCACAATTAGATTTCTCAACATGAGAAGTGGTAATCACATATAATGGTGTTGCACAATGAAGGAAAGCAATAAGAAAGGCTTTTTTGCATTCCATCAATTAGCAAAAACAATTAGTATATCTTCTGTTGCTTTCATACCTGGTTCAGAAGTTGCTTGCTTTTTTTCTGTTGGTGCAAGGGCCAAGAAAGGTGAAGAGTTGGAAATGCCAAGGTACATGATACAGAACAGATCAATCCAGGACTGCTCTCATACTGACTTATGACAGAAAACTCACCAGATTTTTTATAATTGATAGCTTAAGCATAAAGCTCTGAATAAGTTCTTTAACATCTGGGACAGCTATAACAGCCAGAAAACATAGACTATTTTTTATTCCCACAAATTTAGTAGCAGTAGTAGTTTCAGCATGAAGTAAGAGACAAGAAAGAGATTTCTTTCTCCTTCATTATGAGCTCTCCATGCTACTCAAACCCCTGTGCACACAGTGTTGAAGGTCTTTTCCCTTTCAGATGCTGCTGTCAGTGATCCTGTCTGTGCTGGGATTCGCAGGAGGAGCATATTGTGTGGTCGTCTCTTCCTTGGGGCTGATTGGGGGTCCTCTGTGTGACACAGGTGATGGAGAATACATCTACCCTTTCAGGAACGACACTCTGGAGTGAGTATGGCTTACAGGCTCCTCCAATTTTGCTTTCCCTGATCCCTCCCCTATCTCTTTAAAATTAACTGGGATTTTTCCAAAATGAACTGATGGTTCACCCCGTGTACACCTAAACTCACACTTCTCTGAGTAGCATGTTCCAGCTGGTCACCTCTTTGCCTGAGTTTCATCTGCTGTGCCCCTCGTGCAATTTGCACCATGCCTTCAAAAAGCCTGTGACTGGAGTCAAAAGGAAATGTTTTGCTTACTGTGCCACATTAATCTGTTAAATTACCAAGGATTCAGCCTGCTCTACGTACTTCTGAAAAGAAGTAGAACAGAGAATGTGGAGACACATTTTAAAACCATTACGGACCTTTCTCTTTAGTTATTAACATAATTTTGCCATACAATAAAGAGAGATTCTCGTGCATGCAACAAAGTATGGATGTGGCTCTCTCTCCTAATTATCAGCTGCATCTCTGCAAAGGGAATTCTGCGGAGAATCACCAGCTTTGACCAACTATAGCACCATCTGTGACTCACTTTGTGCAATCAGGTTCAGAAAATAAAATGCCAGAAAACACAGAAAGCATTCTCAGGTTTTTACTTTCTAATACCTTGCCAATTATTTCCCCCTGTCACAGAGACAATTATTTGTTTAACCAGACAACATGGAGTATTTGCAAACAACCTGAAAATATCATCCTTTGGAATATCGTCCTTTTCTCTATTCTCCTGACCATCGGTGTGATTGAAGCTATTCTTTGTTTCATTCAAGTCATCAATGGGCTCACTGGCTTCATATGTGGCACATGTATGAGGAGAAGAAAGGTTAGTATGCAGTATAAGTGTGCTTTACGTTCTTTCCAGTTTTACTTTTCAGGCTCTGGTAATGGTACATGAGCTGAGAGATCTGCACAGTCCCTGGACGAGCTCCTCTGGGCAGTACAGATGGACTTGCACACTCTCTTTCTGTCTGTCACATTACAGTCAGGGATAACCTGGTCCTCAGATTTTTCTAAGCAGCAGACCAGCATGATATATTGACATACTCATTACATGGTTCTGTTCCTATTTAAAAAATTTTTTTGATAAAGTGTAATGACCCTCCCCAGCATATGTAAGTGAGAGACAAAAAGTAGAAATGTTTTAAATAGGTCAAACATAGTAATACTGTTATTTTACAGTATGGAAGAAAATATCTTCCAAATTTCATTTATCACTATCGCTTCCTTTTCATTGTTTATTTTCAATGTACAAGATATTTGCAGTAAGTCATGTATCCCCTGGAATATTAATTAACCATCTTTCATTCATTGCCTTTCAGACAAATATTTCTGGAATGTGAATGACCTACAAGGAATGCCAAGACAAGCCCCAAACTGCCAATTCACATACAATAAGGATAGTGCACTGTACTGTTTTATTTATGGGGGGGGCAACAACAACAACAAAAAAGTTTCGGTATTTCACAGGGTAAATTGATTTTTTAATAAAGAAGTCAGGCTGGAAAAGGGCTAGATCTTTTCAGTCTGAGACTCCACATTTTCATCTCTCTAAACATACCTGCTAAACCTCAGGTACTGGCAAAAGCAGAAATCTATCAGGCCCTTACTGCTGTACTGGTGTATAAAGCATAACAGCCCTCAGATAAAAGATCACCATTCGCCCTCTCATGTGTGTGGGAAATGGAGCTGTTGTTACTGTATACTTTTATCAGCTGCGTGAAGCAGGCACTCTCTGGCTGATGTAAATAACATCCTGTCCTTCCCAAATCCCTCCTGTCTGTTCCTATTAATATTGAAATGGGGCACTCACAGATTGGAATGAGGATGAGCAGAGAATACATTGAGCAGTGTTTGAGATGCTGCAGAGGCAACTGAAGAACATTGCTTTCAGCCTCTTTCTGCCACCCTGGAGCCAGATTCCTTTGCCAAATCCCAGTCCACTTCTAAATCAGTTCTTCAGGAGCATCTGAGAGTTGTGGCAGCCTTAGAGGAGCATTTGAGTCAACACAGACAGCAGGGTTTGCAGCAAGAGTTTAGAATATCTGCTTAAGAAAAGGGTGAAGAACCTCACCACCAATTTTGCCTTCATGAAACTGCCTAAGAATTTCGCTAACTTCCACCCAGGTCTATAAGGCTATTTTAGAATAGAGCACATGGATCAAGGAATTAACCTGCCACAGATAAACAAAGATATATGTAGTAATTATGTGCAGCTTAGTAATAAATAGAAGATATAATCTGAAGGTAGCATATTGCATCAGCTTTAGTCTTTTAGCAACAGTAATACCAACCAGGAACTGCATAATTCCCCATCATCACTCAAGAGCAAGCTAACGTCCCTGACTGGGAAATTCCAGAAAGCTCATCATTTCAGTGACTTCCTCAAAGGTTAATTCTTGGACACAAACTCTCATTCCTCTGTCAGCCAAACCATGAAATAATCTTTACCCATCCTGAATGCACGCAGGCAGCTGTGAAAACCTGAATATATTTGAAGTAGTTGGAGCCGATTTTTCCTGATTTATGTTTTCTCAAAGTTGTTCATATTTCTGCACTGTAGGATGGGAGCAAGCTCTTTAAATACACTTATTGCAGACATGGCTGCTTGTTCTGTCCTCTAATGCAGCACACAAAATACTTCATATTCTCATTTATATAAAATGGAGAAGAAAATGTCAGTTGCCTAGATGAGGAGCATATGCACCTTGGAGCATAGTTTCACCCCTAGAAGCAGGAAATTGAACCAATAAAACTTAAATGCAACTTCTGTAAAGAAGAAAGCATAAGATCTGTTGAAGTTTGCAATCCATCACTAGGTGCATCCAAACCCGCCATGTGGCTTAAAAACCTCATGTTCATTGCCAGCAGTGAAGCATGGACAGTGCTTCCACATACAGCAGACTGCAAACCAGGAAAAGAGTTGAAGAGGCAGTGGAAAGTAAGGATATTCACATGTAGTCAGGTGGAGAGAGACCTTCATCAGCACAGGGGCTCTGTGAACTCTTCACTCTCCCTAAATACCCGCCCTTCCTCATCCCTTAGTTTTGACTCCCTGACTCTCATCTTTGGGATAAAGGCAACTTTGGCTGTGCTAGCACCAGGAGAGGAAGAGATACTCAGTGGCACACCTCCAACACAGAAAAACAAGTACACTGTGCTGCTGCCACCTGCTTGTTCCAGGCTGTCCTTCCCTGGGGATGTCTGTGTGCTCCTGGGAACACCCTCTGTCCTGCCAAAACTGTGTGACCACTGGCCTCACTGATACATGTAAATATTAAATATTGCTATTCTGAACTTACTTTCTGGCTTGATTTGTGTGGTCTGAAGGACTTGCGAGTTCAAACTACCTCCAGTAGGAAGATAAAAGGTGTAACAGAGAAAGCAGAGTTAAATTGTCTAACTCGAATCACCATGAAGAAGTCTCTTCTAGGGTAGGCATCAAGATACATAGGCCATGGGGAGAGGCAGCCTTCCCCCTGCCCACACTGGAAGAGATGCCTAAGGCAAGTGGGAGGCACTGCCTTTCTGAGCAAGGTTCAGTTGTCCACCCAGGACAGGAACATCTGGTGCCATTTGAATTGCAGCAAAGAAGACACTCACAGATGTCCAGAGACCCAAGAGTCTCATCTGGAGCTAACAACACAAAGGTGTGGATGACCAAAGCAAATAGCTGTCTCTTGTAAACACAAGGATGCTAAAAATTCATTGAGTGAAAATACATAAAGATGACTAAAATTAGAGGAAATTATTTCAGCTCATGCTTTTTTGGATCCCCCAAATCACCTTTTACATGAGTCAAAGCCTGTCCTCTCAGAAGCGTCACCAGAGCCTTCTCCAGGGGCCAGCCAGCAGCAGGGGCAGCTCCTCATGCTGAGCACTGCAGGGAGACCTGCAAACTCAAGGTCTTCTGGTGGGCAAGGCTTCAAAAGAAAAGGTCTACATAATAAAAAATATAATAAAAACTTTGATTTGAACAGAGAGTTGGCTTGACTGAAGATAAAATATTGTGCTTCAGAATTAGAATTACTACTAATTAGGATTACTACTGATGTAGGATTACTGGTTTGGGTTTTTTTCCAAAATGGGAAGAATTCTTTCAGGGGAATCCCCTAGCAAAGGAAAATAGCCCTTTTGTCCTTGAAATGTTTTTTTTTATTGTATACATGAAAAACTTAGCAAAACTAAGGAACTCATTTTTCTATATCTAGCTTTTCTCTATATTCATCCATCTATCTATCTATCTATCTATCTATCTATCTATCTATCTATCTATCTATCTATCTATCTATCTATCTTTTCTGTATCTATCAACTTTAAATAATTAATAGTCAAAAACTACCCAGACATAAAGACAAAATTATTTGTGTAATTTTGATATTAATTCACTATGCAATCACACTACACAGGCTCTGATTGAAGGACTTAAATATATTGGGTTTGCATCAAATTATCCCTCTCTGACCTGCATCTGAAACTCATGCAGGAGACCAGCCACTTGCAATTAGAACTAACTTGGTATAGGAATAAAACTTTAGACCAAGGACATCATCTGAAAAATGTAAATGTTTGGAGAACAACAGCCCTGTGTTTCAGCTGTCAGAATCAAGGACACAACCCAAAAGCCTGGCTGGACACCACAGATTAATTCATACCCTCTCATTTCAAGAGGAACTGTCAGTTCATTTTGATGCAAATGGCTTAGATGCCTCAGGCCCCAGCACTCGATGTTCTTGATTTTTTTGGCTTGCAGAGCAAAGTAAACCAGTGAGAGGTGGATTCTTGCAGACCTCAGAGTGCCATGGCCTCTGCTCTACTGTCCCAGTCCCAGTCCTGTGCCTCTGCTCCCAGGTGAATTCTTCTGTGCAAACAAACTTAAAAGAAATCCCAAAGGGAATTTAAAAAACCTCAAACCTTTCCAGACTCTCAGAGTACTTTATTTCGTCTCCTACAGAGCACCAGCTCTTTGGGCTTGTCCCTTTCCAGAGGAGTGACAGCCACACTTCAGAAATGCCCTTCCCTGTAGGACCTCTCTCACCTGGAAGCACCCTTTTTGTCCTGAGCCCATGGGCCACAGAGAGCCATCTGAAGCCCACCAGCAATAATGTAGCACATTTAACCCAGAAAAGCAGAGCAAAGGCGTGGTCTTAGGCACAGAGGCCACTGCTTTGTCCATCTTTATTTCTTCCTGTTGGTCAGTTCAAAGCTGAGTAGCTCACTGCAGTGCTTACACTTATAAAGCTCTAAGTGCTCACTACAGTGCAGATCATCTCCACAATACATAGAAAACTTCACTGGTACATAGCAGTCCTCACTTTCTTTCAGGTATTCCTCTGTTTTTATCCACAATCCATGTCAGAGTCTGTTCCATCAAGGTCAATTACTAAGGTGTAAGAGTTAAGAGGCCAGTTAAGGTGTAAGAGTTAAGAGTATCCTAGAGTCACAGAACGTTTGAGTTAGAAGGGACCTTCCAATCCGGTAGTTCCAACCCCCTGGCATGGGCAGGGACACCTTCCACTAGACTGGATTGCTCAGAGCCCTGTCCAATGCTGCCTTGAGCACTTCCAGGGATGGGGCATCCACAACTCCTTTGGGCAACCCGTGCCAGTGCCTCACCACCCTCACAGTAAAGAATTTCTTTGTGATATCTAATCTAAACCTACCTTCTTTCAGTTTAAAGTCATTACTCCCTATCCTGTCACTACATGCCTTTGTAAAAAGTTACTCTTCAGCTTGCTTGTATTCCCTTCAGGTACTGAAAAGAACTTGTATCCCCTAAGCTCAGAACCATTGGAGATATACCAGAATATCTTGGCTATTCCAGGAGGGCAAGGTGTCTCCAACAGGGACTGTAACCTCTGCTTGGCAAAGTGGACATCTCAGAGGTTTTATGGCATCAAGGGACACCAGCCATCTCTATGTGAGCACTCAAATCAAGCCCTGAAATCTGGGTACAGTGACACTGCTCTTAGAAGCAACCCTGAGTTCCTCAGTCTGAGACCTGTCCTCACTCTGTCCTGCCTCACAAGACATTTAATGGCAAAAGAGTACAGTAACAGATTCAGTGAGGAACTGGTCTTCTTGGTATAAGCTTGTATTTTTACAATCTTTCTTCCTTGCACTGCATATCAGCAAAACCACTCCAGATTCAGCTGAACTACCTTACATATCCTCTTTCTCTAAGTCTCCTTCATCCCATCATGTAATGTTTTCACTTACATTGTATCCTACCACATCTGCCCTCCACCCCTCTGGGTCTTTAAATGAAGATTCTCTGGAGAACTTTATCCTGACAATTTTTTTTTGTTTTTTTTTTTTTTTCCCAAGAGAGGGAAAAAAAGCAGGATCATTCCAGATATTCTCTGCAGATGTCAAAGAACAAATTCAAATCTTGCTTTGGGCATGCTGAATTTAGTTGACCCTCACATGAAGGGTGCAAGGTCGGGTATGTCCTCCCAGGAGTGTCTGATTGCAGAGCAGGCTGAGACTGGCTGCATTCACCCTCAGTCACATGCATCTTCAATCTTTTCCTGTTCCTGCCTACAAAATATGCTGCAAAACATTTGTTCATAGAAAAAAAGACTTAGTATGTGTATGCTGTTTTAAAAGTTTGTGGAACACCGATTTTGAGCAAGGAAGGCAAACCAGAGTAACCAATGGCTTCACTGCCACTGGCAGTGGAGCTGCAGTTCCTAGGACCTTGTAGCAGGTTCATTTAAGGTAGAAGGGAGTGTTTCTAATTACCACTCCAAAAAATGTGCCTTTAAAATGCACAGTGTCCCTTTTTGTATTTAAAAGAATTGAGTCAAATTTAAAAGTCATTACTCAGGGAAAACAGTATTTGATTATAAATATAAACAGGAGAATATTTTTCCTAAGGTAGCTTAAGTAACCATCTGGTTGTCAGGCTTTTTCACCTCTTTTAATTTTCACTTCTTTTTAAACACTAATTATAGAGTCTGCATATCTTACCAAAACCTTTATTTCCTCTTGTACAGAGAGGTGTCACAGAAAACATGCACTTCTCCCCTTTTCTTCTCACAGCCACCTCTTCTGTGTTCCTACCATGTCCTGCTGATGGGATATGCTTAGCCTGTTCCACGCACAGCTGCTCCTGCCTGTCTGCAGGAGCTGGTGCACTGCAGAAACCCTTCCTTAAGATTCAGCCTTTCACTCAGAGTGCATCTGAGAAGAAAACATCTGAGATTTCCCTGTGGAAAGGAGCTACCCACTCCACGGATGAACAGAGGTATCCAGGAAAGCCAGACTTGGACTCTAAAATGGGCAGATTTTACGTAGAGTTGGTTATAAAGAGCTATATATGGACAGATGGTAAAGATTGACAGAGCAACTAAAAAGGTTTTGGTGTGGCAACTCTAAAATAAATGTGCAATAAATGTCACCAACTTAATTCCGTAATGCATCTCTGAGGTTTTTTCCCAGAAAAACTCTGTTTACAGAGAGTTTCACAAAGTTTAATAGTCTGTGTCATTCCTGTAGTTTCACTGAAGTTCCACTGAACACCACCTCGCTTTCCTACCACTTTCCAATGATTGCTTTGAGTATCATCATGTAGCTCCTTTCATTGGGCAATGGTAAATCTTTTTTAACTGTCTCCTAGGTTTATTTTGATCGTTGCTGAGTTTAGTCTAATCAACTTTAAACAGACAAATTCTTAGCCCTATCTTCTGCTTTAGCCTTGTGGCTAGAACCCAGAGAAATATGGATTATCTTCATACCATTTCATATCAGACAAAATATAACATTTCCCCTACTTTAAGCCAATCTGGTAATACCCGTCACATCAGTGTTCCATTATGCATATCAACACTAATTCCTATGCTCTTATTCTTTGCTCCTCACAAAATTAAGATTGGATATCTACTGGAGAAGGGGGAAAGCTGCAGAATTGCCAGTGTCTTTCCAAAGACTGAGAGTCTGCAGCCGGTTCTCCAGAGTTTTGGGTTTATTGCTGTTTCATACTGCTTCTTCTGTTGCAAAGTCCAGCAAATACTCAGCAGTTTCTTTACAAGGCACCACTATTTCCATGGATTTTTTCTGATTGTATACTTGATCAAAGAACATTATCATCACGCCATTATTCCTCTCTATAACCTAAATTAAGCAACAGAAAATGACTCTAAATATACCAGGCTTAGTATCTCTGAGTGTATTTTTTACATTAACTTTAGCTACTGGAATTTGGGCTTCTTGGAAAAGTAGAAAGGATCAGCAGAACAGAAACTCAACAGAGATGGCCATGGTTGGAGGCAGGAATATAAATGTTTTCATTGGATTGTTTACTGCAACAGGTAAGTTTTCTTAAAAGACTTTAAAAAATTCTTCTTAAAACATATGTATTGCACAGATCTGGGTGACTTTTCTTTCAAAGGAAGTGAACTCCTTTAATGTCAGGGTAGATTTTGCTTAAGTGTGACTTTAAAGGAGTATGGTTTCATGAATCATTTTGGGATGGATTCTTACAAAGCTCTTCACACTGAGCAGAACCTAATGTTTATGTAGATTCTCTTAAATTAAAGAGATTCATTTAAGAGTTTAGTTAAGAGTTAAGAGCTTAATTTAAGAGTCACAAAAGAGTACAACATTTTTCATTAAGGAGGACTGTGGTCTTAATTGTGAAACAGTTTCTGTTATCCCACATAACAGGAGAATTTTACTCACAGAAAAGTCCAGTTCTGTGTGAAATAAATTATCACTCATGGTGAGCATTGGTCTCTCTTTTAAAAAGAGAGTTTCCCTCAACTTCCCTTTTCTCTCCTTGCTGCCTGGCACAACCTGAAATTAGCTTCCCTGACCTGTTTTTTGTAACAGCATCCCCCAGTAGCATTTGCCTGGCTAAGATACTTAAATTATTGTTATAGGTTTGTTATCTGGCTGTACTGCCTGCTTGTATTTGTTTTCCCTAATGTCTATTCTCCTAGGCCCTGTAAGTGATGCTCTTGAAGGAGGGCAATTCTACAAAGGCAATTCTTGTTTCCTCTAGCAAAAGTCTTCCTCTGAGAAAAAAATGTAATTAAAAATTGCCTCTAAATGTTTAAACATTGAGCTTTTCCATGCACACACAAATATCCATTCTTGAAGCTGGAAAAATTATTTAGAGTGAGATTCTAATACTATTACCTATAGTCAGCAGCACGTCTGCATGGCAGAAAACTTTGCAAAGAAAATAGAATTGTGATTAAAAATTTGTGTAAGAAAAATGTTTACAAGCTCTCAGAGTGTTCTCCAGGGCTAGTTGAGAATACGTCTTTCAATTCTCACCTTTTCATCTTCCATGATTACAGCCACCTGGGTTGGAGGAGCATATATCAACAGCACAGCTGAAATTGTCTACCTGCCTTCAAAAGGATTGCTGTGGGTCCAGGCACCTGTGGGATTTGCCTTGTCCCTTGTTATTGGTAAATAATTCATGTAATTAGGACGTGTGAGCTTTAAAAATATATCATAGGAGTATATTAAGATATGTAACAGAATATAGGGCACATTTTAAATGTGATTTTGTTTTTCAGTTTTCCATATATCAAGAATAAGCATTTATAATGCTATCTTCTGAACTGAAACATAAGTTAGGGTAGCTTGGAGCTAGTGTACAGTGTTGCCTGTTTGTCGTCATCTATAGGACAAAAATATTATCTGAGGATTTAGAAGAATGTGTGTATGTGCATATTGCTTTTTTTACATGGTCTCCAATTCACAGACCGTTGACAGTATTGGTATCTAATTTTTTTCCTTGGAATTTCTGTGTGATTAAGTGATAATATCTTGATTTTTCCACTAAAATGCATTCTTCTGAGCAGTCGTGTCTCAGGATGAATGTGTCATGCATCCAGCTTATGCCACTTTATAGCTGGTCACTTTTTTGTTGACACTGAGCTAAGTGTGCAGTGTTCTATACCTGAGTTGCCATTTCTAACTCTGAGAATTACTGGACTCATGCTGAGGTTCAGCTCTCTTGCCAAGACCAAAGTTGCTTTCAGGCCACATTGTGTTATACCATAACTCTCTGGGGACACAGGATGATGAAAGCAAGGAGACCTGTGCAGACCTTACACAGGAATTTCTAAAAGAACAATAACCTTTATTCTCAAGTCAAAGAAAAGAGTCCAACTGACGTGAACATGAATCAGGCTTGGAAATATATTGCCAGCACTGCCTATGTGAGTAATTCTTACTAATGAAACTGAGCAGTGCAGGTCTGATCCTGCAATCTTCGCTCAGGTCAGCAGTGCCCAGACAAGCAGTCCTGTTGGCTTCAGGGTTAGACACAATACGTATTCTTTGTTTTTAATGAGATGGCTACACATCTGAGGTCCATATTTAGATGAAGGTGGGTGGGACTCAGCTCAATGTGCAGATTAAAACAATATAGTTCTGGGAAGAGACAATGAAGCCACTAAAATTAAAAATGTAATCAGAAAAGGACTATATCTCAACAGATTGCATCACATGACCAAGGACAAAACTTTGCCTCCTTTTTAGCCAAATATTAGTCTTCAATGCCTCACTCTGTCTACTGACATCTTCCACAGGATGCTTCTCAGAAAACTTTATGTGTCAGATTGGTAGGTCTCTGAGGATGCAGAGGAGATTATATACAGGTATCCACTGAGCTGAATTCCTGTTACAGTCACACAAGTATTTTGTGTCATTTGAGGTGCCACAGGGGGTCCTCTCTGGCCTCCAGTCGCCACTCCAGAAAATCTAGGTGTGCCAAAAGTGCACGGTCATATATATCAGCTGTAAGCAGATATCCTTTATAAGATGGGACCTCTCAAATGGATGAAACCCCACATTAAGCAAGTGAATTTAAATCCTAGTGTCTGGTTGGCTGCATCATTCTCTAGGGTCCATTAGGTACGAATTCCACATTCACTAGGTGGGTCTGGTACGCATATACCATAGTACTCTTACTTCTTTTTTTTCCCTGGAATAAAAAACATGCAAAATTTGACCAAAATGTCATTACTTTCTGATAGGTGGTTTCTTCTTTGTAAATCCAATGAGATCAAAGAATTATGTGACCGTGATGGACCCTCTTCAAGAAACTTATGGGAACACGATGGGAACCTTACTCTTCATTCCACCACTGCTAGGAGAGGTGTTCTGGTTTGCAGCTATCCTGGCATCCCTGGGTAAATACCTGCTTTCCTGTTTTATCTGTTAAAGGTCACGTGGACTGACAGAATGTAATACATATTTGGGAATTTTGGAAAGCTGTGCTTCATGTCTCCTTTTGTGAAAGGAACAAGCATTTCTCACTTCTAGAAAATATATTTTCAGGTTTAAAACAGATAGTGTTGTACATTCATTATAACAGAGAACACTTCCAATGTGAGTTTGTACCTTTCTGTTGCCTATAGGAGAGCAGATGTAAAAAGGCAAAGTGCCTTGGCAATGGCCATGCAGCAAGGTGAAGCAGTGAGAGCAGGAAGGAATCATGGGCTCTCTCAAGTTCCCACTGTGCATGCTCTCTGTAGACTGCATTTTTCATATAGTATGTTATACTGGCACCAGTGGAATAACATCCTTATTTATCCTGTATTCTGCACATATGAAACCTGGCTTGAAATACTTGACTGCTGTCCTTGTCTGCAGGAGCAACAATGAGGGTAATCTTGGATATTGGAGGCTCTTTGGCTATCACCATCTCGGCATGCACTGTCATACTCTACACTCTGCTGGGAGGCCTCTACTCTGTTGCCTACACCGATGTCATCCAGATGGTTTTCATTACCCTCAGCCTGGCAAGTCCTGTGCATTTCTTTGGTACCACTTTTCTAACTAAAGGGAAAAGTCCTGCTCTTCCTTTCAGCATGCCTCAGACCAAAAATAACTTCCTCAACCTACCATTCCTCTTTAGGAGAACAGGTTTCCTGAAAAATGTTACGGTCTTTATAAGTCTTTGTACCTTATGCATTTCAGACAGTGCTCACACAAGCCTCTGGCCTTGCTGGGTGAACACAAAAAGCTCTGCATGAAAGTGAACATTTCAGAACCTGTCTAGAACCATCTTGAATGGAGAGAGATCTGTCTACAGAAAGTACCAATTAACCTGAATTACAGACTCATGGTCTTGGTGATGCCATGAATCAGAAACGTGTAGATTTAGCGTAAGGAAGGGAGAGAAGGGAAGACTCTGTGCCTAGGCTTAATCCTATGTAACTCTACATTCTACATCTACCTTAAGTATCTGTTCTCCAAGAACTATGGGAAAATGGTTAACAACTTCCCTTTCTATCCTAGTGGATCTGTATCCCCTTTGCCCTGGTGAATTCTGCCACGGAAAGTATTTATTACACTGCAACCCATCAATCTTACCAAGACCCTTGGATTGGGAAGATAGAAAAACAGTATCTTGGAAGGTGGCTGGATGATTTCTTCTACTTGGTACGGAGTATTTCTTGGACAAGTGGCTGGGAGGAGGAATTGTGCGGGGACTTTCTGTCTGGAAAGTCTGTGAGTTCTGTCAGCCAGGAGCCCTACATAGCAAGGCCAGTTGACACGGGCTGGAGGTGTAAAACTGTCTCTTAGCACCCCCTGCAGCAACCTAAATGGACTGGGGAGGCCCAGGGCTCAGCTGTGGGATGAAAAGAAGCAGTAGGGATACTCCATCCTTTACCCGCATGGAGTAAGACCATCCAGGCAGCCACTTCCTCTCCTGGCACCTAAATGAGTAATTTCTTGCCTTTTGAGACTCTGGTCTTGCAGCCTCAATAGTGTCATGTTAACATAAATATGTAAAATTCTCCCTACTTGAAAAAAAATGATAAATTCAAATGACATGACTGCAGGTCATCAGCAAGGACAGTGAGACTGGCTCCACAGCACAACAAAACTTTTGAGTTACCAATATAACCAAGACTACAGGAGGTTGTTCTGCTCTTACTAAACTTCATAATAGGGACACACAGAAGCTTGTTTGGTGAGGACAGAATCTTCAGATTTTATCTGATTAATTTTGTGTGCTAAGAAAGTGAAAATTATGGCTTTAGATTTCATTTTAAAAGCAGAATAGCTACATTTGGGTAGATTTATTTACAAAAGCTGCATTCCTGATAAACTTTCCTTTCACTTCCTTTTTGCCTGATTCACAATTCCAAACAACCATTTTTCAGCTTTCTCCATCTGCCAAACCATTAATCTGTTTTCATTAAAATTTCACATCCATTGCAACAAAAACAAAGGAAAAGGGAATTCTCAACTACCATAAATATTATGCTCAAGATTTAGAACTGTGCAACATTTATGCATTTGAAATGAGAATTTGATAACACTAGAGATTATTATGGATGATACCCCAGTCAGGCCTGCAGCCTGGCGGGTACCACTGGTAACCAATGAACGTTTCAGGTGCTTGGGAGCATCCCGTGGCAGACTTACTTCCAAAGGGTGCTCTCTGCTGCCTCGACAGGACAGGCAAGGCTCGTCTCCTACCTCTCTGGAGTCGGGTGCTTTGCAATGGCCATCCCCTCAGTGCTCATTGGGGCAGTCGCAGCATCAACAGGTAAAATGAATCATTTGTCTCTTGAGTAATCAACGTGGTTTTGGCAAATAGGATCCAAATATGTCCTGATAGAGACTTCAAATTACCCTGTCCCATGGTCCTCGACACCAAGATAGGTGATCCATACCAGAAAATGTGGAGCCCTCTGAGGTACATTGCACAACTACTTACAGACATTTAAGCAGCCCCAAGACCTGTTTAAAGTTATTTCCTTATGATGAAATGACTTTTCCCAGACTTTGTGTTGAGGAAAGAGGAAGGCAGACTCTCTAAAACCTTGTATAATCCTATTTTACGAGAAATTTTATGCTTCCTTCTGCTCATGTCTTAGACATGTAAGACCCAGCAATATTACTACAGATTGTTAATAAGGCCCTTGCTTGAAGGAATCAAGAAGTTCAGTTCTGTAAACTCACAGGCTCCATGCAAAGAAGCAGTCCTGCCTTGGCTGTGAGCAAGGGTAAAAGGGCAGCCAGGATCACTGAACATTTAAGGAAATCAGCTGAAGTCATGACTTCATCCAATTGCCTTTTCCTCATGAGCAGTGTGTAGAGATTGACCTTTAATTGAGCCAGTCTGGAATCCCACAAAACACACCTATTTCTATAGATGCTGCCGAGGAAAAGGGGAATTTTTGACCTAGAGGGAGCTGCAGCATGCTAAGGGGAATCACAAAAGTTCACAAAAGAACCCCAAAAAATCAACCTAAGTCCTAAACTGAGTGGATTTCAGCTCTCAGCCCTCCCATGACTGGCCCCTGTGAAAACACAATTTCAAAGCCAGTAGAAACGTCCACAGTGGATTTGTTGTGACTTCTCCTCGTTTTGTTTTAAAGACTGGAATCAGACAAGCTACGGTCCTCCAAGTCCATTTGAGAGAGGGGAGTCAGCGATGATACTACCACTTGTTTTACAACATCTCTGCCCAGTGTATGTCTCCATTACTGGTTTGGGAGCCATCGCTGCTGCTGCAATGTCTTCTGCAGATTCAGCTCTTCTCTCCACTGGCTCCATGTTCGCTCACAATATCTACAGGAAAATCCTCAGGAAAAAGGTACCTGGTTGCAGCATTCAGTAGTTTCGGTGTCAGGAAAGATAGCCTTGTTTCAAGGCTATTTCTAAACCAGTCTGTGACCAGAGGTGTGTGTCCTTCAGCAGCTAAATGGTTTCTGGAGATAGAGCTCCAAACATAAGGCAGGGGTGTTCATACCCTTGTTAGGGGTACCAATACCCCTACTGGTGAGCTTTGCTCATTCTAACATAACCAGTATAAAATTTGGACTAAGGTATTAACGGAAAGAGCATAAAACCATGACCCTTAAAACCAGAGGGCTCCTCCAGGAGTGCCTGCCTTTCCTGGCTGCTGGTGGCAAGAGGCGCCTGAAAGCATCAAGGGCTAGGGGAGAACCAGCCCAGGGCAGGGCAGTGCTGGCCATCCTGCCGGAAAACATTGTGTCTCTAATGCTGCAATCTCTGCTTTACAGGCTTCAGAGACAGAGGTGTTGTGGGCCATGAGGACCTCCATGTTGGTGTTTGGGGCCGCGGCTGCTGGTCTGGCTTTTTACTCCAGCTCTGTCTACGAGCTCTGGTTCCTCAGCGGGGAGCTGGTGTACGCCCTGCTCTTCCCCCAGCTCTGCTGTGCCCTCTTTGCACCCAGCACAAACACCTACGGATCAGCTGCCGGCTTCCTGGTTGGGCTCCTGCTGCGGCTGCTGGCAGGGGAGCCTGCCCTGGGCATCGCCCCCGTGATCCGCTACCCAGCCTGCTCCCTGGTGAACGGCACCTACAGCCAGCTCTTCCCCTTTAAAACATTCACCGTGCTTCTCACCTTGGGCACAATCCTTGCTGTTTCGCACCTGGCCAAGGCTCTGTTTCAGAGAAACCTCCTCCCTCGAAGCTGGGATGTTTGCAATACCATGGGGGGAACCCCCATCCTCATCCCCTTGCAGCAGGTGGAGAAACAGGAGTGTTTGCCAACCACTGCACTAGAAGAGAACCACAATTAAATGTGGGGCTTCATTTGAAAGGCCGTGGTGTGTTCAGCAGTTAGAGCATGGCACAGACAGCATCGCTCTTTGCTTTCTCCACTAATGATTTATTTAAATTCCTTACCGAGAAATAAAGAGGCATTCTGTTCATCCAAGGAGAATATGTGAGTTAGAAATCAGCAGGGATTAAAGTCACATGGTGATGGAGCACAATCTTGTGGTGGTGACCACGGGACACCTTGAGCCCCAGCAGGGGTTGCTTTGAGGTGCTCCTGGTATTCCACCTGAAAGCAAAGCTATAATCCTGCTCCAACACTTAGGGTGTTCCCAAGTCACATACTTTTCTCACCACAAAGAAGACAAATTAATGTCCAATAGATTGGGTATTCTTGATTAAAAAAAAAAAAAAAAAAAGAAAGGTGAGCAGACCTGTTTCCATTACACAGCAAGGAGTTTAGCATAATCATCCTTGGGGAGCACATCAGACCTCTGAAAACACAAATTGCTGACAGCAGTGCAACTGCCACAGCAGTGCAGCTGTAACAGCAGTTCTGCATCATTCCTTGTATGCTTTACAAAGCTTTCCTTCATACTGCAAAAGTTTTGGCAGGTTTCTCCCCACCGCAATATCTGCCAGTGGATCCCTCAGCCTGGGAATGTGCGAGACATCCCCTCTATACAACTCGGTAGGGCAGCAACAAGTAAGCAAGATAAAGTAATAGCTCTTAACTGTTCACTAAGAAAGCTTTATATAACCACTATTTACAAAAACATAATCAGATAGAAAAACAGACATGCCAGACAGACTATTGGATGAATTTTGTCTAAAACCTGTTAAATCATTTGTGTCAAGGTTTTACCCTAGCACAGTGACAGGATGGTGTGTGACATACATACTGGTGTGTGAGAACTCAGAGGACTGTGATGACAGAAAGGTGCTGGAAACTGATCCTAAACTTTCCTGCAGGAACACAAAATCCTAAAATCCTAAAGGCAAGATTGTGAAAGATTCAAGCCACAGATGAGTACAGGAAAGCCCCCAATACATTGTTTGCATAAATTCTTAATGACTTGGAAGACAAGAAACCCAGATAAATAGTGAGTTTGGACTCTAGCCTGAAGTCTGATGGACTGAGAACATCCCCGAGTGAGATGGATCAGGTCATTAAGATGTAAGCTGAATTAAACATTCAGGAAGATTCTATAGTAATGACTCACAGATGGCTGTCATTTTATACTTCCCTCAGCAGCTGTGCAGCATCTTACCAGGGTCATCTGCAATCCACCCATAAGAGCCAGCAGGAGCCACACTCACAATACCTTTCCAAAGTGCTTGTGGGAGCTGCTGTGAGTGGAAACACCTGACACTATTGAAAAGAAGTTATTTACTGGCATAACCAAAATATCCTACAGCAGAGTAATCCTCACAGCCAAGTGAACTGCTGAGGTGAAAACAAGGTGCTGCTCTGTGATTTACTTCCAGCATGTGCATGCATAAGGTGAGAGGCTCCACTGGTGCTACTGTGCATTACTGCAGCAAGCTCAGCAAGGAGCCACAAGATTCTGAACTGTACCAAGGCAGCTGCCTTGGCTCAGGAGGGGGACTGTCAGCTCTAGATATAGCTTTGAGGACTCTGCTCCTCGTGGGGGATCATTCATCTCTTTTAAAATATCCATCCTCAGCAAGGTGGAGATTCTGCTCCTCATCAGAAAAATATCACATGATATCACATGTTTTATGCTAGTGCAAGTGAACACTTGGGCACACTAACCTTCCAATGCACAGCAGTCCTGTTGATTGATATACTTTGTTAAACCAAGACCAGAAATTCTCTCCTGTGTGTCTAGAGACTGTAATGAAATATTAATTATAACGTGTCTAGAAAAGGGGAAAAAAAACCTGCTTTAAAAATCCAAAGCTTTGCCACTGATTATGGCCCTAGGTAGTCACCCACGGGAGTCTTTCACACAGCAGAGATTTGAGTGGGAGCGTGTGAGGTTGTGCTTAGGCAAGGGAGGCACCAAAGCTATCATTACCTCAGCGCCAGGAGAACAGCGCTCTCGTTAAATCACAGCAGCTGGATGCTGATTCAAGCATACTCCCCTGAGAGATTTAGGGGTGACCTACTTTGGGGACCTGTCCATCCCCC
The DNA here is from genome assembly GCA_013400175.1 of Phainopepla nitens. NCBI lineage: Eukaryota > Metazoa > Chordata > Aves > Passeriformes > Bombycillidae > Phainopepla > Phainopepla nitens. The sequence goes on from VXBQ01007740.1 coordinate 834,952, forward strand.
TGTGTGGAGCAGATCAAAGCTGACATGCTGCATTTGAACCAGAGCACAGACCTGTTGCATGACCCAGATAAGAATGAAACCCCAATGTCCTCAAGCCAAGGTCATCACACTACTTCCTGACCATAGACTCATACAATGCCAAGGGCTTGGAAGAGACCTTAAAGATCATCTAGTTCCAGGCCCCCTGCTATGGGCAAGGATGCCACTTACTAGGTGAGGTTTCTCAGGGCCCCATTCAACCTGGCCTTGAACACTTGCAGGGATTGGGCATCCACAACTTCCCCGGGCAACCTGTTCCTGTGCCTTACCAACCTCAGAGTAAAGAATTTATTATCTGCTCTAAAAATACCCTCCTTCATTTTAAAAATACTGCCCCTTGTCCTGTCACTATCTTTACATACAAAAAGTCCCCTTCCCTCCTTTTTATATGCCCCCTTAAGGTACTTAAAGGCTGCAATGAGAACTCCATGGAGCTTTCTCTTCTCCAGACTGAGCAACCCCAGATCTCTCAGATTGTCTCCATAGGAGACGTGCTCCATCCTTCTGATCATCTTTGCAGCTTCCTCTGGACTCACTCAGCACATCTTTCCTGTGCTGAGACCCTAGATCTGGATGCAGCACTGCAGGTGAGGTCTCACCAGAGCAGAAGGCCAGAATCCCCTTCTTTGCCCAGCAGGCCACACTGTTTTGGATGCAGCCCAGGATCCATCCCACACAGCAGCTCTGACAGGCACATGCCTACATCTGGAGATACCTTTTCACTCCATTGTTGTGCTCAGCTTCCGCTTTTACGCTGCAGAGACCCAAAGTTTGATATTGAAGCCTTTCTGTGCTAACAGGCTTGGCATGGCAGGCAATAGATCCGCAGCTTCCTGAGAGAGCAGTGAAGGACACTGCTGGAGAGTGTCACCACCACCACCACCACGTTACCACCCAGCGTCACCACAGAAACTCACAGAGACTTCAAACACAACAGTCTTTGCCGTCAGGGGTATCTGGCACACTCAGCCATACTTGGCCCTTGCAAAGCTTCCCTAAATTTCATACCACTAACAGTGCTCTGCTTTGTGTGAAGAGAGGAAAATGGCAAAGACACAATTACTGTAACTCTCATGAATGTTTACCATTTTCCATCCTTATATGACTCTCTCCTCCGAACATCCCCCAGCAAGCTTAAAAAGAAAACATTCATCAAGGTTGGACAAAGTTTTGGAAGCAATTAGCTGCAAGTAAAATAAATACAAAAGTACTTCTGTCCTATACTTAATGCCCAAATGCCTAGTTGTTCCAGTCCAGCAGACCCAAGGTCCTTGAGGTGTTGCTAGCATGAGGGATAATGACCCAGCTCCCATGAAGCCATTCTGTCTATGGGTTACAGCCTCCAATTCAGTATTCCTTTATTTTTCTTTCTCCCCTTTATAAAAAATTCACTTGGGCACTGGAGGGCTCCAGTCCATGACAATGACTCTACAGTTTCAGTTTTCATTAACTTTTCTCAGCCTAGACAGCTGCTATATAAAGCAGCAAACACCAGCACCCAGCAGTATTCTATTGTTGCCTGGGCTGGTGAGATCCACTGAGATACCCTGACGCTTCCGTTGTCTTGCCTTTCTTTGACATTTTTACAGCTCATCTTCCGAGCATCTGAGATGGTATCAGACTGAAATATGATTAAGAAAGAAGAACCATACAAAATCAATGCCATGTGCATCAGGAAGATTAACAACTGGCAGGTTTGAAATGCAATTACAAGTAGGAAATGACCATCCAGTATCAGAACCTCTAGTGAGGGTGACTCTTGGCATTGTGCCATGGAATTGCGCTTACCAGTGACTGGGTGGGCCGTGAGGAGCAGTGCACATCGTGTGCTCAGCTGGTCAAACGAGCTGCAGGCCCGTGTGGGCTCATGGACAATCTAACACAGGTGTCTACAGACAGATCAAGTGTATCACAGCCTAAAACCAACTGTTGGCTATGTTGTCCTCAAAGGAAAGTCTGAGTGATGCTATGCACTGCAATGTCAAGATGTAGGTGAGATTGATCTTACCCAGAGCATGCTCCTGCTACTTTGTCTCTTTTTTTTTTCCGCATAGGCAGGTTTTATGACAACATCCAGCATCTGGAAGTTAAGAGTGGACAAATTAAGACTACAAATGAGGCTCAGCATTTTAAATGTAAAATCCATTAAGTAGAACAAGTTGGCAAGGGCTGAGGTGGATTTGCCATCACTAAAAATGCTGCAGTGAAAGTAGAAGCTTTTCTCGACGCTATCCCTGTGTTTGGAGAGGAATCCATTCACTGTAGCCCTAGGGTATCTGATGTCCAGCTCAGAGATCAGACTGACAAATCTCAGTAATGTTGTTTGTTCCTTACTTTTCCCCGCCCTGCTGGAAATGAGCAATCAGGTACCACTGAGGTAACCACTGCCACTTCTGTCTTAATGCTGACATTGCTCAGAGCCCTGCTTGCCACCCTTGAACTCTAACAATAAGAAATCAAGAACACAGTGTGATTTGGATTTCTAAATCAAAGCTGGGTCCTCCATCAGCAGACTCTCTCTATCCTGAACCCCAAGAAGTCTGTTCAAAGATGAGGGACGAAAGTCTCCTTCTCTCAGTCAAGGTGCTGCATGACCTTCTCCAGCAGCCACCTACCCATCCGGCACTGAAAAAACAAGTTTCCGTCCCTGGTGTGTTGGGAGCAGTTCCTAAGTCATCAAAACACACAGGCTGAGGTGGGGCATGAGGCCAAGGTTATAACTGGTGTTGTGATGTCCCTGTGTGGTGCTCCAGGGGAAACCACTCACTGTGCCATAATTACACCACCACTGCTCAATCACAGTCATTATTTGAAAGGCCACATGCCTGACATGCTTCAGCAGCTGTTCTGCAGGGCCAGATGGGCTCAATTCAATTCACTTCAGCCTCATTCCCAATCACTCCCAGCTGCCTTGCAGGTGCTGTGTCCAGGCACATGAACCAGCACATACAAGGAGGTTCCCTGCAGCAAGGATCATCGAGTCTGGCTCACTAGAGAGACCCTGCTCAGTGCTTCAACAAGCCCATAGTGAGCCAAATCACTGGAAGAAAAAAGAGTTCTGGTTTTGGCAACTCAGATGCCAAGAAGACACAGCTGTGTTGACAGGGCAGGTCAAAGTAAATATCTTGCACCAAATTTAGGCCAAATGAATTGGAAAGCTATTTAGGTGATCCACATAAAAAGTGCGTTTAAGACTGAAGTGTGAATATTTAAACAATGCATTTCAACTAGACCAACTTAATCATGCTTAATTATTGCCTTTCCTAATTATTACTCATGTTTCATTTTACTTGTCGCCCAATCTGTACCTATCAGATTAAGAAACAATGTACATATCTTTCATCTTAGGACAGTGATCAAATCAGAGATGAGAGACAGGCTTGAGCACCTGGAGCATCCCAAGATTTGAGATGAAAAAAGCTTGTGCTATTCTGGTAATGGACAGCAATGGAGAGAAAAAAGGTGGAAAAATGAGGGGGAAAAAAAGGAAAGACACCCTTTTGCACTCGTCCCTTCCCTTTTTGAGATTATTTTCATTTCTGCACACAGTGGAGAGATGTGCCATTCACCTTTCTGAATTCTGCATTTGAAAATATTTATATTGCTAATGAGCAACAGTGAAAAAATACCATGGGTCAGCAAAGTTGAATTATAAACTCAGAAAATGGTCAAATGAATCTCCCTTGTGATAAAGGCTCCTCTTGTATATTCTTTGTATACTATAGCACTAACCAATAGACAGTAACTTGGGACGTAGATGTGAGGTGGAGAGTTGTAGGAATGACTAAACTTCTGGAGTCCAAAGTGGAACATAATTATTTTATTTAATTGGAATTGAATCATTATTTTACTCTATTTCTACCATCACAACACGAGTTAATCGGTGACATCAAGATTGGAGGCAGCCTGGGCTGCAGTGATAATACACTAGCAGAGTTCACATCGTGAGGGATAAAGGTCAGGTGAAGAACAAAAGCAGGACCCTAAATTTTAGAAAAAACAAGTTCCAATCCTTCAAAGAGTTAGTCAACAGGACCCTCGTGGGAAACTGCCCTCAGGGGCAGGGAAGCAGAAGAGAACTGAGAGATATTAAAGGACATTGTTCATAGAGCACAAGAACTCGCAACCCCCAGGTACAAGAAATCAGGAAAGGAAGGCAAGAGACCAGCATGGCTGAGTTGAGACCTGCAAGAGAAACTAAAGGGCAAGAAGGAAATGCACAGGCAGTGGAGCAGGAACAGGTATCCTGGGAAGAGTAGAGGGACACTGCTCAGGTGTGTAAAGATAGGGTGAGGAAGGCCAAGGCGCAGCTGTAGTGAAAGGAAAAGGGGTATTGGTTTTAAATTGGAGGAGATTCAATTTGGATCAGATATAAGGAAGAAAATTTTTACAGTGAGGGTGGTGAAATACTAGAACAGGCTGCTCAGAGAGGTAGGATCAAGACCACCTCAGAGACTCAAGATAGTGAGGATTTATTTTCTCTGTTTTGATATAAACTTCCTAGAAAAAAAAGCAACTTTGTGATTTGGTTTCCCATTGAAAGAACATGGGGATATTCCACTCTCTGTGAATAGAGAGGGAGGATATTTCATCTTGGAATACATTTACTGCCACAACAGCACCCCATGGACAAATATCAGCCATCCCCACTCAGAGGTGTGCTTTGAGCACCTCCCATTTGATAAAAGCTGTTTCCAAATGTCTCCCTTCTACTAAGCATCTGTGCATTCTCAGATAAACATTTCTGCATCATTATTTGATTTTTCTCCTCTATTTCCCTAACCTGCCAACACACTGGCCAAACCCACAAGAAGATTTAGGCAGTCTAGATAGCTTAACAAGTGGATGAATGCTGACAGACCAGAACTGCCTATTGTCTTTCTTCTTACACCTATTGATTGATTTGAGGTAAGGAAGGGTCTTTTTGTACTGTGCCTCTGCAGAAAAAATAAAAGGCAAAAAGAAACCCTTGACATGCAAAGGCAGATTTGACCAGGTTCTGCTTCAGATGCTGAAAAATCCTTTTTCATCTTATACAAATGGAAGGAACTTTTTACACACCAAGACCTCACAACCAATGTTCCTCTCACTTCCTCAAGACCAGAAAAAGCTAAGCCCAGATTACTAACCTCGTGTGAAAGAGGTGGGGCCAGCAGAATGTTACCCATTTTTTTATTACCCCTGTGCCAGGTGCACATTTCTTTGCTGGTTTGGAAGCCTGCAGCTCTCTCCTGCTCTCTGCCAGCTGTGTGCCATCTCACTGCATCATTAACCAAAAACAATGGCGAGCAGCCCCTGCAGCCCATCTGACCAGGCAGATGCAATGCCCTGCACTTGCTGTTAACATTTCTTCACTGAGTTTTCTCCTATGGTTTCTTGCAGGATGAAATTACCTCTAAAGGGCTATATCAGGTCTGTAATCTCTTTGACCATGTAACTCTGGTGGTTTTTATCTTTTCTCCAACAAAAGACAAGGTCAAGCATTTTATCAAGTCTGTAAGTCATTCCCAGACAAAATGGTGAGAAAAAAAAAGCAAACCCTCTGTATAAAGCACTTCAGTGTACTCAGGCAGCATATTAGAGAGACAAAGGAGCTTTCTGGCTCCTATCTGGCTGTTGTTGCTATCATTAATGTGGTTTTGTTCCATTATTAATGGCATCAGAAAGAGAAAGGCCCTCCAGACAAACTTGAGAGACTGTTGTTTCACATCTGGCAATGAGAAGAAAGAAAAAAAAAACGTTTTAAATAATGGAAATAAGCAAAGGGAAGAGGAAGGAATACTTAAAATACTGAGCATGTAACAGTAAAATCTGCAGATGCCTACAGCAGGGTAGGAATAGCAAACAATCTTTTGCAGACGTTGTAAGTCATTCCCAGAGCCTGGTAGTTTAAGGCCACTTTGTAATTAAACAAAGGCAACCTAATTCTTTACAGCGTGTATTATATTACTTGATACATTTATATTTCCTAGAACTGCTGAATGACAAGCAGAGAAAAATAAAATCAGAAGAGCAGCATTAATGGATGAAAAACCTACAGCCTGGCAGTGGCATATCATCAGCCTCATCTGAATGTGGTTGGACAGGATTTTAATAAAAAACTTTGTTAGGAAAATGCATCAAGAATATGCCAAGGTAAGTAAAATTAGGAATAACACTCCAATCTGGCTTTTCTGTAAAGTTACCCTGAGTGAGCTACCAAATCCTGCAGAAGAGCCAGGCAGGGTGCCTCCCTTCACTCACACGTGGTAGAAACAGTTCCCTTGTTGAAGCCTTGCACCAATGACCAAGCACCAAAGCCCAGGATGTCCACAGCATCCTCTTCACACTCCAGCCCAACAGCAGGTGATGCCTGCTGAAGCAGGTGATGTCTGCTGAAGCTCATCCCCCATTGCCTTTGGGGTGCTGGGAGGCAGGCACATGCTGGGGGGACTCAGAGGGGTCAAGCATCAAGGTTAAATTCAGTTAGATTGGTTGCTAATCAATAACCCAGCCATCATCAGTACAAGAGGAAATGACTTCAAGGTATGCCAGAGGACATTACCAGAAATTGCTTCTCTGAAAGGGTTGTCAACCACTTGAAAAGGCTGCCCAGGGAAGTGGTGGAGTCACCATCCTGGAGGCACTTAAAAGACATGTAGATGTGGTTCTTATGGGCATGGCTTAGTGGTGGACTTGGCANCAAGAGGAAATGACTTCAAGGTATGCCAGAGGACATTACCAGAAATTGCTTCTCTGAAAGGGTTGTCAACCACTTGAAAAGGCTGCCCAGGGAAGTGGTGGAGTCACCATCCTGGAGGCACTTAAAAGACATGTAGATGTGGTTCTTATGGGCATGGCTTAGTGGTGGACTTGGCAGTGCTGGGTTAATGGTTGGCTTGATGATCTCTTCCAGCCAAACTGATTCTATGACTCCTTGAAGCCAAGTGATTCTCTCTGTAGTCAACTGTTGATGGGGCTGCACCCCATGGCCTCCAGCACCAGCCCCCACCGTGCAGCTCATACGGCCACACTTCTCCACAGGCTGCAGGCAAGAGGAGTGCCCTGAAAATGGTCCCTGCCCTCTGCTGCTCCCCTGCCCTGCCAATGGGCCCCACACTGCCATTTCACACCCCACTGCATTTCTGCTTAAGAGAAACCTCCTCCCTTGCAGGGGGGATGTTTGCAGCACAGAGCAAGGAGGCATTGCTTCCAAGGGGCTCTTTGGGAGAGAGGAACCAGTCAGCTTTCAAATAAATATGATTTATAATAGCTCAACAAAATGCTTTCTTAATGCTGAGCACTTTGTGATATGTATTTCATGAGGTGTAGTTTATTGACTACAAAAAAACCCCAACATCCAGATATTCTATAATTTTCCCTTTAAAAAGAGGGCATTTAAAAGTTCTTTGCTGTTAATTATTGATGCCAGACACAAACACAGGACTTCTTTTTATTACAGGCCTGAACATTTGACCTAAGATAACCAAAGAGAGGAGCTCCAAGCCTGTATTTCAATTTCATTACTAAAATCTGCTTTTCCAATAGAGTGCATTTACTCAATGCAACCAGTTTGACACATTTGAAATAGGCACAGTTTAATTAATTTTGTATGAGAATATAGCTCATAAGTTGTGCTGCCAAAATAGTTCACTGGGCCACAAGCTTGAAAATAATTTAAATAAAGGCTGAAGAAAAGAAAAAAGGAAAATTACACAAAGTCACATCACCATGAGACCTTCTTTAATGCTCTGAGGAATAAAACTGCCATAAAGTGATAGGATCAGGAAGAAACTTTGTCTGACAGAATCTCTGCCAGGGGAAGCACAACACACTTTTTCACGCAATTACATTTTCAGCAGGGACACCCAGGCACAATGTTGGCCTGATGCAGCAGAGGGGATTTGGCAAAGCATGGGAGCAGCTCAGACAGATGAGGCAGAAGGGAAGCACTTCAAGGCCTGCCTCTGCAGACTGCAAACATGCTTCCAGGCAACCCCAGCACCACGGCAGGCTGCTAAACCTATTTGAGATCAAACATTAGGGAAGTACGTCCTCACTGTCCTCTCTTTCCCTACCCCTTCATCTGAATTTCATCGCTGAAGCTTCAGGAGAGCCACCAGAAGTTGGTGAAGCTGGAGATTTTTTTGCACCTGAACAAAATCTGGGCCCTGGAGTCCATGAAGCTTGCACTGTCTCTTGTCAAGGCCTGATTTAAGTCCTAGAAGTCCCCCCTGAGATGTGCAGGAAAGAAGTTGTAATGCCATATAGAGCATGGCAGCGCATGATAGCATCACACTTGGTTGAAAAGCCCCAGCAGGAGTGGGTCCCCTACAGCTGAGCCCTGCACAAGCCTCACTACTGCTCAGCCCCCCATCCAGAGCTGTGCTTCAGCCATCCCTTCTCCCATGGGACTCACCTGTTCTCCTCACAGACAGCCAGTACATAAGGAAACCTGCATTATTCCATGCAGTGCAGGTGGCTTGGGCAGATCACAGCTGTCCCTCCTCACCTGGATGATGGCCCTTTCCTCCCACTCACCTTGAGGAGCTTGTGCTGACCAGCATGCTGAAATGTCTCTTTAATCCACAACTCTACTAAAGAAAACTTGAGGAGGGGGAAATGCAAGAAAGAGAATGGAAAATTTGCAAAAAGGCTGATCTGGTGCATAACTCTTCCCCTGGTCACAGGGGCAGGTCTCCTGGGGATGTACATGGCTTCTGGTAGCAATATATAAGGATGCCTCTGAGCAAGAACGAATTTTCAGGATTGGGACGCTCTCGTGTTTTCTAATCACGTTTCTCACTATCTCACACTGTCCAGTGCTTCTGAAAGAAGAACAAGGATTGCTGGGGACCTCCTCTGGACGGCAGCAGAAAGGAGAGAGGAGCACTTAGTGCATGTGCCGGGTACAGCGGGATGGGAACCAGGTTCATTTTCCAGCCTGGTCATCTGAGATGCTTTCTGGGGACACAGAAATGCTGCTCTCCAGCCCTCCCCCATCCCCGTCTCACCTGCAGCATCACCAGACTTATTGGAGCAAAAAAGTCACATTTTTAACACCCCGAAGTGGAATTTTCCTTGCGGATGCCAAATCACACTTAAACCCAGCCTCCTCGGCCAGGTGTCCCGATCCCGGGCTCGACTCCCGGCTCCAAGCGGGCATCGGCAGGGCCGGGCAGGGCTGCGCGGCTCCGCGGCCGCCCATCGCGCTCATTTCCCGGCTGGGCGACGGCCGGCGGCCGGGCAGCGCCTTCCCTTCCTCAGCCAATGGCATCTCCAGCCCGGATCGGAGATGGCGGGCTGTGAGGCGGGGGAGCGCCCGGGGCCCGCGGCGGGGGGAGCCGGGAGCGGCCCCGGCGGGAGCGGGAGGAGCAGGAGCAGGAGGGAGAGGAGCGAGGGAGAGGCCTGGGGCAGGCAGCCCCCGGCGTCGGGCCGCGCCGGCCGGCCCGGCCACTTCAATGCAAGCCCCGGGGCATCGGCTTCCCGC
>VXBQ01007740.1:844536-865720 GCA_013400175.1 Phainopepla nitens
TGGGCTCTGCAGAGTAAGTGTCCGACTGCGTCCCTGCCTCCTCCGCTCCCTCCCCCGGCCCTTTCCTGCCGCTCCTCGCTCAGCCCCAGCGCCCGGCACCCGCGGGCGGTGCGGAGCGCCCGCCGACCCCCGCCCGCGGCCAGCGCTCTGCCCAGCCCGCCCGCAACCGGGAGCGCCCGGGAAGGGGCTGGAAACGGGACATACCGAGACTCAGGCCGGCATCGCTGCTCCCTGAGGGCTGCACATGGTCAGGGGAGGCTCGGCCCCGCTCCTGCCGCTCGGAGGGAGCGGGGTAACCGAGCGGGACCGGAGCGCCCCACGCCCGCTCCCGGCAGGGGCGGCCCCAGCAGCCGCCGTGCCCCGGTGCTTTTCCAGCCACCGAGGGTACCAGGGGTGGAGGGGGAAACAGCCCCAGGTAGTCAGCCCGAGGGGTGTCGGGTCACGCTGGGAAACGCGGCGCTGAGAAGGGAAGGTGGGTTCCAAGGCAGCACCCCACGGGAGGTGAGTGGGGATGGGGCAACCCGCGGAGAGCCGTCCGGTCCTCTCCCGGAGCGGCCTGAAGGAGGCTGCTGCCACCCCACCCTCGCCTGGGCACCGGGGTGTCAGTGCCGCCCGTGAGTTTGGTTTGGTCCCGCACTCCACCAGCAGAAGCGGCACAAGCGGGACACCAAAGGGTGGAGAAAGTCCGCAGGGTTTCAGAGGCCCGTTTTAGAGCGGTTCCTCCAGTTCAGAGCTCCTGCGTGGAGGCCCCTCGCTGGCAGCCTTCTTCCCCACTCACTGCCCAGCACGCTGCAGGCCCAGCCGCGTTGCCGCGGCCAGGTCTGGTACGCAGAGCCGCACTTCCCACCTTGACTCTTGGCCAGGCAAATACTTTAGAGGAGAGCAGCGTGCCAGGACGGCAAACTCCGAGAGCTCTGAGCAGCCCCTGGACGCTCTTCCCGGGGTGCGTGTTTTACCGGGTGTGAAGGGGCTGGTTTTGCGAGCCGCAGAGCGCAGGCACCTTGCGAAGGGCGCTGCGTGTGGGTGCGATGTTTGCTGTTCAGCAGCTCCGTAGGATTAGATCGGTTCAGGTGACCTAGGCACACTGCCGACTAAAAATATTCTTGAATGGTTAGATACTGCACTGGCTTTCTTAGCTTTGCAGGCCAGGTAGGACAGGACATACTTGCAAATAATTTAATGAAAAGATGTAAATTTTTAAATTCTCCTTTTTTTTTTTTTTTTTACATTTACCTTGCAATCGCAAATTCAAAACAAAGCCTCTGTAAAAACATGGAAGGGTCACTGAGGAGAGACACTCAGCTCCTGTCTGGTCAGAAACAGTGGGAAAGGCCTTTAAATAAACACATGGACAAGAAAACAATTGGAACAATTTGCAGCGATTACCAGAGGTTCCCGGCTGTTCTGTTTCTGTAGCTGGCACAAAGTCGTTTTCACAGCCCTGGTTAGTCTCTCCTGCACACAGGCTGAACAGCAGACCACAGCTCAGCTGAGGATGCACTGAGCTGCCCAGAAAGCATGATGTTCCTGCAGGGGACTGGGCAGCATGAGTATGACAATGCTCATGAAGGGGGAGCCTGGGAGCGTTGTCTTGGAAAAAGCCTTCATCCTACTTGGTACCATAGATGAGGGCCTGGGAATTGAACTGGCTTCTTGAGTTCCCCTACCTTATCCTGAGCAGCAGAGTTAGTGAATTCTGCTGCATATCCCAAACACAGAAGTCAGGTTGTAATTCACCCATCTCTTCCATTCGTGGTGGCTGTGGAGTTTTGGCCATAGAGGGCTCTTATTTTAAGATTTTTTAATTTTTTTTTTTTTTTGCCTTGGAGATTTTTTTATTTGCCTTTCTTGATCATTCTTATCCCTGAAGACTCTACAGAACCTCCAGGATCATCCCCAGCTGTCCTGCTTTGCACTCATGCGGTGTAGCTGAGGGTCTCATTCTCACTGCCCCACTGGGTTACAGACATTTACAGGTCAGCATTTCTTTTTCATTTTTCTTTTGCAGTCAGGCTGTTCCCACAGTAAGGGAGTAGAGCAGGTGAGCTGCTCCAAGCCAGACCAGGAAAAGGCATTCAGCCTTACTCTGTGCTTTATCTGCCTTTTGTCTGCTTTGATTTTTGTGGGTAGATAACAGGGATTTCAGTCTTTAGCCAAGGGTCTCAAACAAATTGCTAATAAAAAGAAAAAATGTACGCCAGTTAAGACTCTGATGTTGGCGTTCATCCAAATCTTCATGCAGACACACCAAATGCAAGCAGAAATTACTGCAGTTACACATTAAACTAAGCCGTCGGTTCAGTTTCACAGTGCCATGAACAGCTCCGTAATCACAGCAGGAGGAAGTAGGTGAGAATTAAACATTCTTTTGTAGGCATTTTTTGCCTGGATATCATCAGGAACATGAAGTCCCTGGCTTCTCATGAAACTGCATACCTTTGGTTACATGTGATTTATCTGCACTGGCTTATTAACTGGCCACCTTTAAGAAGCTGATATTTCTAATGCCGATTACACATCCTGAAAACATGACGAAGTTCTTGCCAAGACTTCACATACTTATGCCTACTGCAGTTCTTGCTTTTGGGGGATGGTAGTTAATGAATATGATAGATTACCTTGGACGTGGCGACTAAACTTCCCATGTAAATGCAGGATTTTTAAAAAAAAGCCAGTTACTGATGAACAAAAGAACATTGCTCAGTTTTCAGAAAATGTTATGCTTATCTATAGTCCTATGTGGGTGTTAAAACATTAAACACATGCAATTATGTGTCCTCTATGGTGAAAGCATTTTTGTGATCACAAATGATAAATGTGTATTTAGTTTTTAAGTATGATTTTTAGTCTTTAGGTAAGTTACTTTTATGGAAAGGAGAAAGAAAAAGGTATTGAAAAGCAAATTTTATCCTCTCTTAAAAGAGATCACTGAGACAGGTAGGATGAATCACCAGGATCCAGAGGTCCCAACCTGCCCTGTACAGCAGCATCACCTCCAGACTCATCACTCTCCTTTGTCTTTCAGCTCCCGGAGGAGTATCCTTAGTTGTCCCACAACCCAACATCAATGCAACAGTGGCACAAAACATCCTCCTCTCAGTTGAATACTCTTGCCGAGGCGTGGCCACCATTGAGTGGAAGCATGTGTCAAGCTGGGGCACCACCAGCATTGCTGAGTGGAGAAGTGGGCATTATGTCAACATATCCACAGTCTACAAGGACAGAGTGACTGCTTTTGAAAATGGCTCTATACAGCTTCGGAATGTGGGCATGAGAGATGCCGGCTACTACTTTGTCACTGTAATGGAGGAGCATGGAACCAATGCCTATGGCACCATCCTAGTCAATGTTTACGGTACAAACTGGACAGGACTTCTTGGCTTCACCCTGTGTTTAAGCATCAATCTGCTTGTAATCAATCTTATAATATTAATTTTTTCCATTTTCCCTACAGAGATTATCTATGAAGATTTGCATTTTGTAGCAGTTCTCTTTGCATTTCTCGCTGCAGTATCTGCCATTCTAATCTGCTTCATGTGGCTGTGTAATAAATCTCTGCATCTATTTCAGAAGAAGACAACACACAAACTAACAGGTATTTCTCTAAAAATGTAGTCAGGGTATAGGGTCTTCAAGCCAGAAATTTGAGCCTAAAATTTGTACCATAAAGGTACTAAACAGGGCCACTGAGAAACAAGACTGAAGGGCTCAGATCAGTTATCCTGTTCTAACTCCTTACTAGCCAAGGCAAATGAGTAACAGGTGTTTAGCTGAAGAACAATCCACAGGACATCTACCTTCCATGTTTCACATTAGAAATAATAAAATACTTCCCAACACTGCTGATTGCAAAACTCAAGGAGAAAAGGCCAGAGCTGCAATAACCCCCTATCAAAGGGCAGGAGACAAAGTCAAGAGCATCAGCAACTCCCTCAAAGTTCACATCAGCAGGGTGTATCCTAGGGAAAAATATTCAGATGACCCTTGGGAATGGCCCCCTCCTCAGCTCAATACTCAGTGGAGGATTGCATCTCCCCCTCTCAAACCCTCCCTTCCTCTGTTCACTTTTGATCCAGTTGCAGACTCCAGAGAGCACTGAGTTAAATATCAAAACCTGACACCAAAGACAACAGTCATGAAAAGCAGGTCAAGGGAACACAAGGGCTACTCTGAAGGGACATATTAGAGAATAAATTTCCAAGCCACTGCCAGGGATATTTGGCCTAGGCAGAAAGACAAGGTGCACGTTACAGGCCTGGGATCAAGCTCTTAGGCACATCTTTGAAATGGGAGGTTTCCTTTACCACCTCAAAATTTTTCAGATGTTTACCTCCCTTCTTTGTATGTGCAGATCACTTCTGGTTTCTCGCCCTCTAGGTAAAAGGTCTGTATTTCTTCTACAATAAGTGTTACATTACATCAAGCAGCCTAGCTGTCAGTATTTTGCTAGACCAACAAAAGGTATCAGGCATCCTAAGATTAATGGCCCAGACTTTGTGTCAATTCTGCAAAACCTAACAGAAGAAGAAATTAACTTGGTTTGAGCCTCTTCTTCCTTTCTGTTGCCCACCTACAGCTCTTAAGGGCTGCTGCTCTTTTCAAGGTACGTACACCATTCACAAGCTTCTGTAGCTACTGAAAACTTTCCTGTCATGCCAGAATATACAGGATTTTGTTTAGATAAAGCCTCTTCCTCCAGCTGAAGCCAGTCTTCCCACAGAGCTGAACTGAACAGACATATTCATGTAACATATGGCAGAGTTTAGGAAAGCACAGTTCTAGAAGCTTATTGTGTGATCTCCCAAGAAATGGTCTGAAGCAGAGACCTAACTTCTTCCCCAGCTCTGTCTGAGAAGAGCCCTCCTTTCAGAAGTCATGAAGAGAGATATAAGAACGGACCCTATGGACTTAGTTTTCTTAGTGCCTTTAGCCTTGTACTAAGAATTGTTGGAAGAAATTGTTGTCACTTGAAAGATTGTGACAACCTCTTTACACAGTTAAATATTTTGAAGGGATGTATTTAAAACCTAATTTTAGATGAGCAAGCTTGAGCTAATATTAAAAAGTTAAAAATGTCTCGGCACAGTTAATTTTGGAATGTTGGCCTTCCAGTCCATTTGCCAATCAATAACAACATCCTTTTATTTACAGCAAGTACAACGGAAGAGATTGAACTGGAAACCATTGAGTGTTAGCCAAGGACTGTATCATAATAAAAATAACAATTCTACCTCAGGAGAAAGTATTGGCCAAGAGAGCAAGAACCAACCTAGAAGGTAAAATGTTTATGACTACTGCAGAAGCATCCTGACTTGCAAAGTAATTAAATCAGCAGTGTCTGATGGAGCTGTTTTGACCTGTAAAGTTTTCGGTTCTGCTAATCAAGGTCAGAGTAAGAAAGAGTATTGCTTTCATGCTGAGCATGAACACATTTTTGTGGCTAGCTAATAAAATCTACAGCCTCTACCACTCTTAAAAACAACTAACCTACCGACCAAGCCTCTAAGATCAACCCATAAAGGAAATTATCATGGTCTTGAAGGACACCTGCATTTTGGATACAGCAAGTCTCCTATTACAGACAGAGTGTCCATTAGCATCCATCAACATAATAAATTAAATGTCTAATTACAGTATTACATTAAAAATTAATTGCAAGCATTGAATCCTGTTTATTGCACCTATGCTGCTACTTTTGGGTGTAAGGAACCTCCTGAAGCTCTGAAGACAAACTTCAAATTTTCATGAGACAAAACTGACTCTGAAAGAACGCTGAGCTGGTCAAAGTTCTCCTCGTGTTTCCAGTCGTTTACAGTGCCCCAGGATGGATATTAACAGACACTTTATGACATTACTAGAGCAGGTTGTTGTACAAGGAACAGTGCAGGCAGGCACTAAAAAGGACACTGTCTATAAAGATTAGAGGGGTCAGATAAAATACTGACACACAACACCAGTGGGGTGGCAAAGTACTAAACAGTTTTGTTGTGAAAGATGTCAAGTCCTTTGCAAACTCAGCCCAGTGATGAACAATCTATCTGAGAAGAAAAGTTAAAACAGCATTACTTTGAAATATTTACAAATACAGTTCTAAAATTGCTCCTGTTGAGAAGCCACCTTTGCTTTCCCTATGTTGTAAGAAACCATGAAGTGACCCAACTGTTTTCTTGAATCTGCATATTGCACATACTGCATTTCTCCACCTGTAGATCTGTTGGGTGGAATAACATTTGTGTTTGTCCATGAGAAAGCAGTAAACTGAGTTCCAAATTATTCTGTTTTGCTTTTGTAATGAGAATTTTGCAGTGTGAAATAAACTTGGAACTTGGAAGACACCATGGACTAGTCTACGCCTGTAGATTGCCACGTGGCTTTTTGAGTCAAACTGCTGCTACTACCTTTTTCACACTTCATCTCACTTGTTTGCAAAAACCTTTTACAGGACAGGCTGACAGAGCTTTCCCTCTGGTCAGGCACTGGGATGCTCAAGTGCAGAGGTACTATGGGCTCCATTTGGAAAAACGTTCAGGGAATTTCTCACCAAAGGCATAACCATGCAGGCAGGTGCCAAACAAGCCAAAGCACCCTGTGCACATCACCTTTAAGCCATCCCATACTGAGCTGGCCATTTGGAGTACAAAGGGCCTCTCTCCCACTCATAAACTGAGGTACCAGATTCAGCTGTTTGCTCCTTCCTACACCTAGAACAGGTCAAAAAAGGTGAGAAATGAAGTAAGTATCAGATACAGCACAGACAAATAACAGGTTTTTCAAATTCCTTTCTTTAAATGTATATTGCCCATCTTTTACGTCTTTGAGTGAATTAAGCTTTGACAATGGGGAAACTGTAAGTGCATCTATTTCAATCACCAAACTTGAATTACTTGGTAAAGTATGCCTACAGAATATGGAAAACATTGTTAGGGGTTCTTTTTGAGCCCTAAATCTTAGACTTTGAATGAATCTCAAGACTTTGAACGCAAAAAGCATTAAAACACTTGGAATGTGAAGCTAGGTATTAGGCTGAGCTGAATATATAGCAGGTGCTCTGCTAGACGTAGAAAGTACAAAAAGTGCAGCTTACACATAAAACCACTATTATCTGCTAACACTGACCTGAACACTGCAATTGCCAGAGGAAGTCAGGAAACGCATCCAGGCATGAATGACCATTCCTGTGCATTGCTGTGATTGCAGAGGTCACACACACATTTAAACCACAACGTCTGAAAGCTGGGATGAATGCAGGAAACGAACACTTAAAATTCTTCAGTTTAAAATGTATTACAACAAAAGAAGTTTACAACTCCTTTACAACTAGCACTGTTGTTCTACCTCTTTCAGCTTGGCTGAAGACACTGCAACTTCAGGCACCCATCCTTGGCTACTGAACCCGGTTCCAACCCCCCTGATAGGCAGGAATATCCCGTATGAACAGCAGGGATTCAAACAGTATTCAGTGAGAACATCCAGTACAGTTAGCCTGTATATAGCTTTCCTTATAGACAATTCCTCACCCAAGAATTTTACCCACAATTTAACATGCTTACTCTACACTGGTAACGTTACTTAAAAAATACTCACATTTTCTTGAAAATTATGTTTGTCAATATGCATTACGAATGTCACTATTTGAGGTACAGAATGTGAGGCCAAACTGTAGCAGCTTTTTGCTACCCTGGAGCATCTGAAGTCTTATGGAAGGTTGTTACAGTAGAAATTCAGAAACTGTTAGCTGTTCTTACTCTACTTGTAAACTCCCTGCAGAACAGCAGCAAATTGAATATTTAGAGCATTCTAGATGATCAATGGGATTAAGACATTTTACTTTTAAACTTGAATTAAAGAGTTGTCCAAGTTCACCAGATTGCTTTGGCAATCAATTGAAAAAGGTCCTAATCATTCACTAATGTCATCATTTCATATTCAAAGATGCACTACCAAGTTTCAAGACTGTCTCCCTGTTAGATGTCTAATCAATCTGTTCTCCATTAAATTAGGAATCCTTTTGTATTCAACATGAAAACACAATCCCAGGTCTCTATAAATTCTTTTCTTGTTGTTGTTATTATTATTATTCTTTTTTCAGCTAGACCTAGAAGTCTTGACAAGTGTTTTCATGCTAACATGCAGAGCTTGCCCTTCTGAAACACAGGAGGTGTCCTATTCAGGACAGAAGTCCTGCAGCCATGAGATTTTAACAGCTCCACAGCGATCTGATTACTTCGTAACAAAGAACTTACTTGATGAAAAGGCTATTGCTACATGCAGACTTGTCAATTTAGGTTAAGAACAATAAAGTATAAAGACATGTTCAAGTTTCATAGACTCATCTTCTAATTATTAGTAAGAGATTTGTTGTGTTGGCAGGATTCAGAACAGCCTCATCTAGCTGGATGCATGAACACATGCATCAGGCTGTTGGCTGAACTGTTCACCAAGGAACAACCCCCCTCTGCCTGTAATCACACAGTGTCTGCTGGCACAGCAACACAGGACCTGGCATCACGGGGGTTATATTAGGCTCAGCCCTGTTTCACAATCAAGAGACTATTTTTCAGCTAGGGCTTTTAATCTTCCTCAGTTGTCTTGGGTAACACATGAGCACCTGAAAGGAAAACCCTATCTCTCTCAGAGTTCAGTCGCACAGAACCAAGTGTGACTTCCAGGAACTAAAACAAGATACTCCGAGCTGGCCACCACCAATGTAAGCACAAGAACTACTTTGGATATGTGCCGAGCAGCAGCTGGCTGCTTATTTTCATACAATTATTCTTTATACTTGAGAATACAACAAAATAACAACT
Organism: Phainopepla nitens; assembly: GCA_013400175.1. Taxonomy (NCBI): domain Eukaryota; kingdom Metazoa; phylum Chordata; class Aves; order Passeriformes; family Bombycillidae; genus Phainopepla; species Phainopepla nitens. Next base: position 853,344 of record VXBQ01007740.1, read on the forward strand.
GCCACCATGGATGTGTAATGCTCCATCAAACATGTTTATGTGCAAGAAGTTCACAGATATACAGATAGACAGGCACCTCATAAGACAATACAGACATGAATATGAACCAGTTCACACAGACAGGTTGCAAAAAGACCCTTAGCACTTAAGCACCAAACAAAAATGAAAGCTTTGTTGATTACCATGCTGTAAGTTTCAAGAAGGCTACAATTACAGCCCAAACTATAAAAAATCTGACTTTTTTATTTTGAAAGATCTCAAAAGAGCTGCTATTTGGGAAGATATTATTATTTCCCTGGATGATAATCATGGAGAATGCAGGAGAAAGACCCAGAAGCGCAAGTGTGGAGGTTTACTGTGTGAGAGTTACCTCCGTCTGTCCAGTGACTAAGTCACAAGTCACCCACAAACTCAAACTGTCAGAGCTTTGGAATCCAAGTAAGACCCTTTCCTCTATATTCTTGTAAAAAATAAGGCCAAAAACCAAGCAAAGTAGTCGACATGACACAGGCCATCAGAGAGGAAAGACTTTTGCCACAGGCAGTGACTTTGTAACACTCTCAAGTTAAACTGCCAAGTAAACTATTTCTCAAAAATAAAGGGGTGACCCAGAATCCCCATCAACATACAAAAATTCCAACTCAAGAGTGCTTCAACTCAAGGACTACCAAATTTAATTCTATAAACAAAAAATACATTAATTACTCATCTATGTCACTCTGGACAGAGCAATTTTCAAAGACACAGCTGAAAGGAATTTTTACCAAAAGCTTTTATGTATTTGATATGCCACTGAAAAAGGTTTTATTACAAATACCAAAATGGCTATTTCTGTACAGGAAATAGATTTGATTTTGCTTTCTCGTATTGGCCCATAGCTCCCATTTCCCTTTGCTGCACTGGCAGTTACCACTGCACAGAGACACTTCAAAGCCCTCAGAGAGAGGCTGACGCTTCACTAGCAAGGAGTTAGGGCAGCCATGAGGAGTTCCATTTTATACACAAAGTTACGCCCCTCCATTTTGTTCCACTGCACCTCCTTGAAGGGCCCCCGGAGATGATTCCACTTGCTGTCCTGCAGGACATCGCCCTTGGGGAGATCCTTGCACTGACTCCGTGGGAACTGAACCATGACTTTGCTGCCGCTTTCCGGACCGTTCCGTACTGTGGTGAAAGGAGACTTCAGTGAGCATTTTTACACTCTCTGACTTCCTCATACTAAATATTCTTCCTTGTGTGTGCTATACTTCACTCCTACTCAATTCTGAACAGGCTGAAAGCCAATGAGGGGAATTTCCTTCTGTTCTTTTTCAAAGCTCTTGCTCTGCATTTTCTCTCTTGTCTCTCGCTTCTCCATGATTTTGTTGCTTTAGCACAGCATGTTCTTGGTTAGATCAACACAGAGAAACTTTTAATAAACCCCAAAATGTACACCTTACAAATGCATTTCTTTTTCCCCAGTGACACCAGGAAGGGCAAAGGCTTAATTGCTCATTCTTTCCCTGGATGTATTCCCCACAGTTCGGTTGAAAAATGTATCATTTCTGGTGGAAACTAGAAACATTGTCTACGTATTATAAATGTAAATATAAATGTATTTCTCTCAAACAGACAGGATCTAAGTCACTAGGCAGTTACTTTTAATCACAAAATTCTGCGAGACTGGTGGAGGGGTGATGGTGCTTTGTTGGCTTGGATGGGTTTCTTTGTTTTCATGTTGGACAGTGGTGTTTGTTTACTTTTTAAATAAACAGTTAGAGAAGTACTACCTAGCTTTTCCCTCATCTACTAAGCTAACCTTCTATAAAGAGATGACTATCAGGCTGATTGAACGTACTTTCTCTTTCATAAATTGATGCCAACTACTGCCCATCATCACATTCTCCACAGTATGTTTGGAAAATTCTTCTGAGACTATTTTTTTCCTCCTCATCTTCCCAGTAATTGCACGGAAGCTGATCAGATTGTAGTTCCCCACATTTACCTTCTTGCATATAGGATGTAACATTTGCTTTCTTCCAGTCCTCAGGAGCCCTTCCTGAGCCTGGCCTTTAAGTGATGATCAAGAGTGGCCTTGCAGTGACATCAGTCAACTCCCTCAGCACTCATGGATGTAATCCCACCTGGTCCCATGAACTTGTCTATGTCTAAGTCTGTTCAAAGGTTCTATAACCTGGTCTTCCACTACTGAGGCTGAATCTTTGCTCCAAAATTTCCCATGGATCTCACAGATCCATTTCTTAAGACCAAAGTCGAGAAGGTACTGAGTACTTTGGCCTCCTCCATGTCCTGTACCTCCAGGCACTCTGCCTGCTTAACAGCAGTCCCACATTTTCCCTAATCTTTCCTTTGCTGCTGACATGCCTGTTGAAGCTCTTCTGCTGCTCTGTACATCCCTGTCAGATTCCTATCCTACCCTTAGCTTTCCTATCCTTACCAATCCCTGCTTGGATAGTCTCTCTATATCACTCCCACGTCAACCACTTATAATCTCTTGGAGCTTCCTTCGGTTTTCTGTCACCTTTGCACAACTTTCTGAACATTAGGAATGACCATTCTTGAGCTTGAAAGAGGTGACTCTTGAAAACAATAATCAAACAGCACTCCTAGACCCTTCTTCCATCCCACAGGATCATATCTCATAGGATTCTTTCAAAAAGATCCCTAAGGAGACCAAACTCTCTTCTCCCTAAGTCTGGAGTTGTGATCCAGTTGTTTATCTTGTTCCCTTCTCTTAGGATCCTGATGGTTTCTGTAATCTCTTTTCCCTATGCTAATAATAATAGATACAATTAATTGTATTTATTTATATATTATATAAACAAATATTTATATCATATTTATTGAAAGAATAGATTTACATAATGTATCCATATAATACCTATTACTGAATATATATATAAAAATTTCCATGGTAACTATATGAAATATTTTCAAGTCTGTGTAAATTAAATCAGGTTTATATTAAGTGGCGTCCTGGGCAAGATTCTATTGAGATGTCAATTCTATACACAAAAGAGAGAGTCTCTAGACTTTCAAAGCACAGTATCAATTTATAGTAAAATATTCTACCAACACTCCAAGGAAGATTTGACTTCCATATGCAAGAGGAACCACTACCTGAAATGGCATAGTCTCCGTTCGGTGACGCTACAGTTATTGCTGATGCATTGCCAATGCTCTCCACCGGCCCCAGACCAACGTGATTACTGAAACTCAGCACGTGCCATCCCATAACTTTTGCAAGCTGCTGAACTGCATGTACTTGGTGCTGTGACATCTGAAACGTAACAAGAGGTTTGTTTTCTGTTCAGTATTTGCAGACCACAGAAAGAATTGCTTATGGGGTTTAGTAAGCCTGTTTTCTGTACAATGGTTACTTATGAAAGTGACTTTAAGTTCTCTACATTCAGAGAAACTTTTTTTATATGATGAGGTTTATGTTATTTAAATTTAGACTAGTTCCTCCACAGACAGAGAAGACCACTCTGTTATGCAGTTAAATGAATTTTTCGTAGGTATACGCGCTTAGCCTTTTTTTTTGCCTTTTTTTTTTTAAGTATTGCTTTCAATTTACAAAAATCTATTTTTAGGTCTCAAAAAAATAATTTGTAAACAATCCTGTCATTCAATAGAAACAAGACTTCTGCTGTAAAATATATAAAAATATGAGAAAGTATTAGCAAAGAAAATTCAGGAAAAAATGTGAGGTTCTCACATGCATGATTATCTCCATTAATGCTCAAGCGTAAGCACGGGGCTCTAACAGCTTAGGAGAGTAAATGCTATTGTTTTGTAGCATGTATCATGACTGTATCATGACTTAACCCTTGTAACAAGGAAGTATCCAGCACAGTTCAGCAGTTCTCCCTGAACAAGTCTGACAACACTTGACCAAAAAGACATGACCTCAGCAGAATCTGTTTTGACTTGTTTTCTGTGTCATGGAGTTTTATATAACTGCAACAGGCCAACCACTGTTATTAAAGACCTATTTTGACTATTTATAATGCATAGTGGGGAGATTGTTACTTCTGAATAAAACCAGCAGGTTGTTCTAAGCAATTAAGAAAACAGAGGTCATTCAAGTATCAGCTGATTTAGTAACCACAGCTGCTAAGTGAGCATTAACAGACAATGTTGAAATGACAGCAATTGTGGGTTAATTAAGAACTTGGCTACAGTAAGTTTCATATACAGAATACCTTATTGTCTGCTATGATTACCACTGACTTGTTTCTCCCATAATGAGCTGCATAGAGAAATGCATTTTAAATGGGAGGGAAAAGTTATTACGACTACTGACCCTAGTAAAAAATGGCAATATATTTTAGTAACAGTTGCTAAAGACTCTACAGAAACATAGTGAAAATTCAGTCAAGCAGCTCCCCATCTTCACTATCTTAATTTGAACTTTTAAATATTTTCTACAAAGATATAAGTGAGATTTTAACTTCTTCTGTTTCCCAAACATCACAAGAAAGGGAAAAATAACATATGTGAGTCTACCTGAGATAAAAGGAAATCCTGCAGTTCTTGCTCTTGATGGGACAATGTAATAACTCTTCCATCTCTATGCACAACTCTGATTTGTTCAACTCCAATGTTCAGCTGTAGTTGAATGGATCTTTGAAGACAAGACCCATATTTATTCAAAAAGCATTAAAATACTTAAGAAAACAGGAAACTAAGAACATGGAATTCCACCCAGTCATTGACAAGAATTCCTAACACATATGGTGCAAAATCTACAGAATGTGACAGCAACTCCAAACATTCCAGTTTCATCAGTCACCACAACAGCTCCCTCTATGTGGCAGGTGACATATTCTGTGGCATGCTCCTACCACTTGTTCAGATCAAGGAAGCCTCACAGCTCCCTGCCTGCCCCTGTGCCCAAGTTTCCTTCCAGCTGTGCAGGGGAAAATGGTGTGTTCTATGCTACAGCCAAGACTTGGGCAGCTTATGTACTCTAGAACCAAGACTGGAAATGCACCAATGACTGCAGGTTGCCCCACACTGGGGGTCACAGCCAGAGAGCACTGCTCTAAATGAAAAATGAAATCTCGTATTTCGGTAACAACGTGCATAATTATTGCATGAATTACATGAGTTCCACATTTCAGTACCTATGCAACCAAGCTAGGTCTCAGCAATGATTAGCTTTCCATGACCAGACTGGAATTCTGAATCCAGCATATCAAATGATACTTTCTATTCAGTCATCTCTACCCAAAGTAAATTCCCGCCCCCAACTGTCCATGCCCATCTAAAATTTCATATTTGAGAGGAAACTGTACCGAATAAAGATGTACTAAATACCTTCATTAAAGGGTAAAGTGGGTGAAATTTTCTTAAGGTGACTGTTCACCGCACAGTCAGGTCAGAAAAACAAATACACACAAATAATGGACTCCTACTTGATTCTGAAGAGAATCTAAACCTTTAAAGCACAGTGTGAATACACACTGCCTTTGCTTCATGCTTCCACAACTAAAAGGACAAACATTCTCATACTTACTTGCATATCTGCTCATATCCTTGAGAAGTTATTAGAACTTTAACACTGGATTCATAAACATCATTGATATTGGACCAGTGAGCCTGAATCTGAGGATCCTCAATACGACTTGCCAGACTGTCAATGGTTCGAGCAGTTCTAGAAGATAAAGCCGTATTCCATACACAATAATCCAGGCAGTTCATGCTGTTATCTTGCTTACAGGAAGCAAGGAGGTTATTAGATTTAACAGAAACATGTGAATCAATATTCTGTTTCAGCACTGTTCTGGTGCCAATGAAGTACACTTGTTTATTCTGTACATTTCTCATATACTCTGCAGCAGTATTGAAGTGGTATTACTCAGTATCAGCTACTGCACTGCTAAGAATACTAAAAAAGGATTTATGCAGTTTGAGATAAGTGAGACAATTATCAGCAGCTTACATTGCAACTGGCCCAGAGATATCAAAGAAATCTGGTATTTTTTCTTTGTACTAGCTGAATGGCATTTGCTCGTATTTTTTCATAATTTTTGGTTCTTAGTACTACAAAAAAAGACTGTAATAACTGTGAGGGAAACAGCAGCTAGTTTTAAAAACACTTAAAATAGATAAATTGTATTCTACATAATGGTGTATGTTGCTGTTGCAAGAGTATCTTGTGACTCACCTTCGTCTCAAAAAGATGTGCTTTGCCTGTTTTATGATCTTTTCCAGAAGTCCTTCATTCGACTGTAAAGAACTGATTTCATTTTTATCAAAAGCCTGGGGCCCTGCAAGTCTCATTCTCTTATGGCCAAAAGGTGCACTGGCTGGATGTGGCATCACTGTCGAGCTCAGGGTTTGCTTGTGACACTGCAACAACCAACAGAAGTTATAAAAGGAAGGGACCAGATAATTCATCTGCAAGAAATACCATGTATACTACAATATGTTGCTTCTCGTCAGGTTTCAGAAAGAGCAACTTTTTAACTTTATGAACCTGACAGCTCTTTAAAGACAGTTTTTCATACTTTGCTTCCTCCATTTACATGTGTCTTTCAAACCTTACAGAAAGTAATTTAAAAAAAAAGTGCTAGCTAACAAAAATTTGGGAAATCCTTGGTTTTTTGTCTTCTTTGTAAAAGAAGACTTATTAGTAGGAGCATGGCAGTAGCTAATGGCAGAAGATTAATAAATCTTTTTATACATCTATGGAGACAGAAAGAATGCTCACTTAAAAATAAAGGAAATATTTTAGATGAAAAAAATTGAAGTACGAGAAGTTTTAGCAACATGTTCAAAGTAAAAAAAGGAAATCCACAGGAAAGGTGGGCACTGAGCCAAAGCTTCATGAACCCTATATCAGTGTTTAAAATACTGGACTGTTCCACAAGACTGCATGACTGGCAGAGCCATGCTCTAAGGACGTGAACATTCTCTGGAACATGGTTTCAGTTCTACTTAGAGATGTAAAATTGCACTTCTTTCCTGAAGAGACACAACCTCCCCCTCATATCCCAGGTTATTCTTCTAGATTATACAAGAATCTAAAATGCTAAAGCAGAGAAGTGGACCTTAAAATAAACGAAGCTATTGTGGCAATTGATTGTTCCTTCATGAGGGTATGGCCTGACCAGATCTCACTGACAGTGCCTGGTAAGCACAATTAGACACAACAAAAAAAAGGCAGAACTGATGAACTCTACTGGAAAAGCTTTGCATGGCTTTTGTGAAGTGAGCAGCCAGGTCTGAGGTTAAGTAAAGAACCAGCATTCCATGAAAGCATTAACTGGAACTCCCAAACCACCCACACCCATGGAAACCAAGGAGTAGGCTGCCTTCCACAAATGGATGGAGAAGGACTGGCCTCTAGTGGCACTCTGCTGTTATACCAGTGGCACACACTAGGCAGAAGGCTGAACAAAACCCCAAAAACTCTGCAGTACTTCAGCCATAGATGCAGTACCTCTCTGATAAGTTGATGCAAATTATGTTCCAGAACATAGAGATGATCCTCTGGATTCTGTTTTTCAGAAGCAGCCTTTTGTGACTTCTTATCGTTGGAAGAGTGACACAGAGAAATAGACAATTGCAAGCCTGTACAAAGCAGAAGGAAAAAAATATCTTAAAAAGTGAGCACTGATAATTTTCAAGGTTGCTACTGAGAACCACTTTTCTTCATGTTTTATACTCAGCAGTTTAACAACAGGTATTCACTGTACCAGAGAAAAATCAAAGAATGATGGTGGAGAGCACAGCACCAAAAGCAACTAAAACATGATATTCACTGAAGCATTGACAGGCCAGCTGTGAACTCACCAGGTGCATTTCACATCAATTTCTAGGACTCAATCCCACACAAAAAGACAAGTCCCCAGGACCCCATTCCTTTCTCAAGGGAGGAGTGATTAACCATCACACGCATTTTAAACAATCCAGAAATATATGCTTTGCATGATACAATCAGTTGTGTACCCCTTGGAAGAACAGAGGATTCACCACTGACTCTGAGCTCTTTATGCTGTTTAATTATCCTCACTGAAGAGCATTTGCTTTTGTTCTTCTGAGGACCCATAAACTCAAGTCTTAAATTTCTTTTCACATGCAATGCAGGAGCAATGACTTATGCACAGCTCCAAACTGCCACATGCACTTGGCATTACAGCTAACAGTTGTAAGTGCTGCTGACAAAAAACATAACCACAAATGAAAACAGAGTACATTAGAAACTACTGTGCATTAGTTTAAATTCTGTTTTTCAAAACCTTTGAAAATCAAGGTGTTAGTTTTTTCTTTTGTAAGGACAGAGCATTAAAAAAGGTGACATCAATCAGTATTTAAGCAAATAATTGTGGGTTAAGAGTCTTAAAAAGCTTCCTACCTGGGAAGGGCTGGGAGATTATCTGATTTTTCACTACAATGTGAGGAATCTGTGATTTAATTTGAACAGCTTCTCGTGACAGCTGGGCAAAAATTTCTTTACATAGAAGAACATTCTGTGCGGTCTCCAACTTTGTCTGCCAGTGTGCAGAACCTGAAAAGTATAAATCAATGTTTGCAGGGGGCAAAAGCAGAGAGAGACCACCTTTTTGTTCAGATGCCAGATACTGTGAAATAGCCAGGTGTGATCACTAAGAAAAAGCAGTCAGTACCTTATACACAAATTGAGTATTATCAGAATTTTATCTCAGTTAAGCAAGCACTTCAAGGTAAAACTAAAACTGATTTTTATTCAATTTTAGATATATGTATATTGTGAACTGCAACACCTTTATGGAACAGTGTATCACACTCCCAGACCTTTTGTGAACTCTCCTTAAGAACCTCTGCTCCTTAAGCTGTAATTTATTTTCAGTGATATTTCTGGCTTTATTAAATTCACTCTGTGATGAACTACCCAATAATGCTCAGTGCATGTGTGTGCTGATTTACAGGCCCAAAATTCTTGGGAGATTCTGGAGTGAGTAAGCACACAAGCTGTACAATGTACCCTCTATACCATATGAAACACTTCATAGTACAGCACTCTGTCTATGTTCAGGACAGCACCAGCATCTGTATCACAGACAACTATGAAATAAAATCCTACCAGTTTATTTCCAACTTTAAAGAGTAAAGGATGGCTGTTTAATCTGAAAGTTTACAAATTCACATACTAAATGAATGAATGTACTATCTGCCAGGTGAGCTATTGGTAATTAACACACACCACCAGCACAGTTTCAGATCCAGATAAAACATATGAACAACAGACACAAATGATGCGTTTTGGGCAGAATTACGAGTGAACAATCATTAGTTCAGCCGAATTAATGGGATGTAACTGACTGAAACACATCACCTTGGTTTGATTTCAGTTATGGGCTCAAACTTCTAATGTCTAACAAAAGGGGCTCCAGAATACTCAAAAACAACCCTAATAATTTTGTTTCAGAACTGAATGAACACATATGAAAAACTGAAGAAGCATGCTTCAAAAGCATGACTTCCAAAGCCCAAGCAGCACCCAAGCAGAAAATTTCAGTTTTAATAAGAGAAGTCTTATTCACTCTTCTTCCCAGCTATATGGTGAAATTTTCAAACAAGCATCATATGCAAACTCATTCCTTGAGAACATATGCATAAAACAACATATAAGCTATACCTGGTTTTGATTTTGGCAAGGGTCTCTTAAAGAGATTGACTGTCCCGAGGTCACCAATGTCTGGTGCTTGTTTTTGGATAGAAACCTAGGCAAGAGAGAGCAGTATTTAATGTTTGTTCTCTGTTTTAAGCATACAAATCTGAAACAAAACTCCACTAGGTTATTAAGTTTTCTCTGACAAACCTTGATGTATGCTGATCCCTCTAAATCACTTGGAATTTGAACATCCAAAGGACAGTAATCCTCAGGTATCTTTTTATCCAGGTCAATGTCAGTGTTCTTTATCACCTCAAATGTGCCATGATGAAGAAAAAGGGAGCCTGAGTAGAGAAGGACAAAGATATACACGTTAAATAGTAAGCACCTTCTGCAAATAAAAAAAGCTCACATCTCTGTTTTGGAAGAATATGTATTTCTGAGTCTCCAAATCTTCAGAGCTGCATTTGACTCAAATTTCTTAATGACTTCTTAAAAAACCCAGGTAAATTAGAAAGCTCATGCCACTGTATCAGCATCTCAGTCCTCCACTGTGCAATGTGTAATATTCTACAGTAAGTTAACACACAGTATTTAATAATTATGGGGGGAAGCCGAGAGTTTCTCAAAATTGAGTCATTAGGTGCAAGAAGAAGGTAAAAAAGATACCTGGTTAAAAAAAGACAAAAAGTAAATGTGTGCAGTTTTGCAAGCAGGTAGCTAAAGGTACAACACCCTTACTGATTTAGAGGAATTCTGATGATGTTTGGCTAGAAGTCTTAAAACTATGACCATGTTCTGACTGTAAAAGTTAACTCTATAGCCAGTCATTCAGGGACTGATAAAAGCAGATATCCACATCTCTCCTAGCTGCACATCTTTTCATCCAGGGCACAGTTCACTTAGTTCAGGGTAAATCAACTAAAAAAGACTGGGGGTACATCTACAGCTTTTTCATGAACAAATCTAAATTTGTCCTTCCCCTCCCTCATCAATGACAACAGGAACCCAACACATCCAGTCCTGATGCCTGCTTTGTACCTACATCCTAAGTTCTGTGTGAGTCTGTATTCACTTTGTCACTCCACAACAGGCTCTAGAGCCCTGGGCTGGTCACCCCCTTTAAATGTAATCCAGGGATTAAGGCATATTCTCAGCATCACTTCTCAACTGTAGGAAGAACAGGTAGAATAATCTACCTTCAGTGGCACCCTTCAGTCACATGGTTTAGCTCTACCTGGTGTGAATCCTGGGGAGCAGGGAGACAGACATCATAAACATTCTGAGTCCCTTCTAACTTGAGGTATTCTAGGATTTTCTGATCTTTTAATTAAAAAAATGTAACCCACTCCACCTTTTTCTTTTTAAGCACTTTACGCACCAAAAAGATAAAAGCCAAGGATTTGCAAAGTCTGCCTGTCAAGTGATCAACTACACTGCAAATGCAGTATTGTTTTTGTGAACAAATTCTTAGTAAAATACTAACCAGTTAGCCTTTAAAATCACTTTCTGGATTGAAGATGGCAAGATATTTACCCTGATACTAAAAGAAGAGTTCTCCCTTTATAAACTTGTCTCATAAACATAATAAACTCACATTGAAATTATTTATTATGAGATATTCCGTCTCTTTTTCCAGTTGCAAAAAGACAATTTCATAAAATATCCATTCTTGTGAAAAAGATCTTGCTGTTTACCTGCACTTCTGTAGCTCAGATCACCAAGAATTTTATCTCCCACTTTCCTCAGCTTCCAGTGTTGTCTCAGTCTCAGCAGTTCAGAGTTGAAGTCTCTTTGTCGCTTATTTTCTTGATTTTCAGCAACTGATTTGGACAATCTTTCTGCACCTTTCAACAGGATCTGAGCTGCTCCAGCTAATGACTTCTTCTTTGAAATCAGCTGTAGAAACTGAGGATTCTAGTAGCAACAACAACGAGATACTTGCACTTTAATTCAGAAAATATTATCTATTATTATTATTTATTAATAATTTTATTTATTAATTATTATTATTATTAATGGAAACTAACTGACAGTGATTGATAAGTTGGTTTTGCTGGATGCCCAGTAACTTATTCACAATTACTTTCATACCAGCATTACACAGTTGGAAGTAGCATTTTTTGTAGCATTAAAATAACTTTTGACTTAGAGCTTCAGCAAAGAGGCTTCTGAAATTGGCCTCAACGCCCATTCCCAGCCTTCATCTGACCCCTCAAAGCACGGCACTAGCACATCAAAAGGAATATTTTGATAAATTTCATACTGATCACACATGAAAAACAAAAAATCCACTGGAATAAAATCTTTAGCATCAAGCCACAGAAACTGCTCAACTAGGTACAACATACTTGTTTTGGAGGAAGGGGATCCTGCCCGACTGGATCTAGAGTCATGAACTTTTTATCCTTCACAATGCTAAGGACATCATACAATACACACATCTCAGTCAAGGCACTTCTTAAGTTGTTCCTCACTGAATCCCAAGGCCAGAGGGATGGTTGGAACTTCACCAAGCCTAAATATAAAACAAAGGAAAAACAAAGGGCTTTAAAAAGGTACGGTGTAAGGCTCATTTTTGAACCACAGACAAATCATAACGACACGAAATACAACACGGTATCGTATCTGCTGCTGTCCTTTCCCGCTCCACTTTACTGGGCTCTGTCACGAAGACTCGGACCTGCCCACCACGGGAACCACTGGGGGAGGCAGGCCAGGCCCAAGCACCCGCCGAGCTCGGCGGGCCCGCAGCAGCCGCATCCCCCCGGGG
>VXBQ01007740.1:866500-923480 GCA_013400175.1 Phainopepla nitens
CTGTGACCACGCAGGAAGCTCAACCAAACAAAAGCAAAACGTACAATAACATTGCCATTAAATTACAGTTTGAATTCGGCCATAACTCCAATGACACGTTATGCTCCGAGTGCTGCCCTTTGACACAATTAAGAAGGCGGCAGCTGACTGTTCTCTATTTATTCTTAAATCTGGTAAGCGCGCATAATTGACAGCATTACAAAAATCAGCATTTGTATTGGAGGAAGATGAAATCGGCGCCTGGGGCTCAGTCTCTGCCGACGAGGTGCGTCTCCTGGGGCCTGTCGATGCGGAAGAGCAGCTCGGCGGGCTGGAAGTAGCCCAGGTACTGCACGCTGTCCGGGCTGGTGTCCTGGTGGTAGTGCCCTCCTTGCCCGTGGTGGCTGAAGCAGTGCGTGTGCTCCACGCGCAGATCGAAGCCCTGGCACCAGACAGAGGCCCGTCAACAACGCCTTCGTGGGAACGGCATTTAAAAGTCACGAAATAGCCTATCCTCGTGTGTATCAAACATCTCCAGACGTTAAGCAGTGAAAACTTGCAAGCCACTCGTGAAACCAATAATATAAAAGCATTTAGAAACCCTGACAGCCCCTAGCTTTTGGTGTTAATCTGACTGAGATCACCTTTGTAACGTTTGGGTTTTTTTCCCCACCTTTCTTTCCATTGGGATTAAATAATGAAGTCTCACCAAGGAACCCCTACCGGAAATCAAACCCCTTTGCGCTGAAGTGCCACAGGCCCGTGTGATAAAGACACTGTCTCTACTCCAATTCTGAGAGCCAGCTTAGATGAATATGGGAAGAACAGTGAATAAAACAGCAACTAAAATCCTAAACCATGGGATCAACACCACCAGTTTTATGTATCATAGAATGGGTTGGGTTCAAAGGGACCTTCACAGATCATCTGTGCTAACCACCCTGTCATGGGCTGGGACATCTTCCATTCAACCAGCTTGCTCAAAGCCCCATCTAACCTGGCCTTGAACACTTCCAGGGATGGGGCATCCACATCTTCTCTGGGCAACTTGTTCCACTGTCTCTCCACACTTAGCCTAACATTTTTTTTTTCCATATGTCCAATTTAAATCTGTTCTCTTTCAATTTGAAATTCTTGCCTCTTCTTTTATCACTACACATCCTGGGAAAACTGGAAGGCTGCAATAAGGTCCTTCTGGAGCCTTTTCTTCTCCAGGTTGAACAAAGTCAGCTCCCAGTCTCTCTTCATAGGAAGAGGTACTCCAGCCCTCTGCTCATTTTCATGGCTCTCCTTGGTCCCTGCTCTAACAGGTCCACATCTTTCTTGGGACCCCAAAGCTACATGCAGCACTCCAGGTGGGGTCTCATGAGGGAAAAAAAATCACCTTGCTTGACCTGGCCACACCTAGTTTGACATAGGATGAGTTTTCTGGGCTGCAAGGGGATACTGGTGAACAGTGCTGTGGCATTGGAATGCCATTGTCTGCTGGTCTCTTTGTAGTGACACTCAAACATTTCCAAAAGCACAGGTCTAGCCAAGTGCTGTTAGGCTTGCAGGGGATGCAGACAGGAGAAACCCAGAAGCATGCACCACACAAGCTGCACTGGTTCTGAAGGGAGCAGCTGCTGATGGCTGCTTTCAAAAAGTGCATCAGTGGATTATGGGAGGTTACACACAGTTTAGCCTTAGGCCAAAGGTGCCACATAATGACACAAAATCACACCTTTCAACATATTTAAGCCTACAGCATGTCCCACTTACCTCCGGAAAAAACTTCTGTATATAACTTATGACTGCAGTGTTATTTATAAAATAGACATTTTCACCTATGGCTTTCTGGTTACTTTTAAACAAATAGTTTTCCTAATTATGAACACCTTAATGGTTTTTGAAACCAGATTGGTTTTTATCCTGAATTATTTGCCATTGGATTTGGTGCTTGTGAAAGATGCTAGGTAAGTTTCCAGCATGTGGCTTTGCAGACTTCAATTTACATCAGCAATGGGACACATGCTTCATGTCTTTTGACACAGCATTAGCAGAGGGAGTTCTTATGAAAGCAAACTACATAGACACATGGCTGAACCACCTTCCATGCTCTTGACATTCCTCCCAGTGTGGGCAGCAGTGAATGTAAACTGCACTGTTGGGCTTGGGATGCAAACACTTGCACACATGCAACTGGAACAGAACCATGAAGTTAATCCACTATGAACAACCACTAGGCCTCAGGATGGATTGACCTATCCTCAATTCAAACAATCCACAGAAATGAGAAGTTTCTCAATCATTGCCCCAGCTCTGGAAGAGTCAAACAATACATATACACACTCCCATTCTTAAAAGGAAAGTCATATCCAAGACAAAATTCATGACAGGTCTCAGTCTATATATAGAAATGAGAAAAAGAAACTCACCGGATCTCTGGAAACTATTACTGGCTGACAAATCAGTGGAGCCTTCATTTCAAAGAATTTGAGCCAGTTATTCACATCCTCATCAGTTTTGAGGGGACAGGCAGAAAATTCGGGAGGCTAGAGCAAAAATAAAAGCTTTTTAAGTAAGACACTTGCATCAGGATACTTTTTCTCTAGCAACTTTGCTTTTTCCTCTTCCCACTATTCTGTTCATTTTCCTTCTTGACTGAAAGAAGCTCACCAGTGTCCACCACTCTGTTTCTGCCAGAAACATGAGTAACCAGAATATTGAGTCTTTCATTGCACAGGTAGTGGGAGAACTACTGAAGAGAGGATGCTCCTCCTCCTAGTACATTTTAGGAGCTCAGTCATTTTTTAAAAAGTTTAATGCTTCTTTTAAGTATCACCTGAGTTCATGTATTTATTTCAATTTGTTTTACAATAGTTCTCCAGTTCTTTAGCTGCACACAGATTTCCGAAGATGATGGCATTAATGCCAAATAAAACAGAATTACTAGTTTTGTAACACTGATTTTGTAAGTCAATTCCTTACTTTAATAGAGTGCTCATCCTAATAGTTTATGCATACATTTAGAAATACAAAACAAAGTGAAGGAACTAAGATGTTATACCCTGATTTACACCTCTGTTTCCAGGAGGACAAAGAAAGTTACATGCATTGAGAACAACGTACCATAATGTGAATCTTTGCTTTCCCCTTCTGAATGATAAATGTTCCACCCATCCCAACTGGCTTTTCTCCATAGTGTTTCTCTAAAGTTTGTCTCAGGCAGGACACAAAGTTAAGCTCCCCAGTTCTTCCATTGGCTTTCACTTCAATGACCTGGAAGATAAAGTCAGTTTGTCACTGCCATCTCCTGCTACAATAGTCTGAAAAAATAGTTTGTGAAAGCTGTTCTGAAATTCTCCCAAGCTGATAACCCAAGATTACTTTCTGAAAAGATAAGCTTCCATGCAAGTGCTGTTGCAAGTGACCACCTTTCCAATAAGTGACCATCTCTCTTTTCCTTAGTTCTGTTCAATGCTAGCTTTGCTTGTTAAGGCAGCTGGGCAGCAAGAGATTTACCCATACATGAGACAGTGACTTGAGCAACTCCCTTCTGTCCACCAGCTGCCTTCCACTCTGTCAGAAAAAGACACTGGGTAAGAGAGAAGACTGTTCCGTTTCCATGCAGCAGTCAGGTTTTCAACTGTTCTGCCAAGCACCTCTCTTAGTGCTGGCTGTGTCAGGAGAAGCACTTGTGCAAAAAACTACCTAAGCGCCCACACCTCATTTACACAAGTACATTGCACCATTACCTTAAGTCCCTGCTAGTTTGGGTTGGACTTGGATGAATCATATATGATGGAAAAATTTTAGTAAACTAATACCTATCCCTCAAAAATTAAAATGCCTCTGTCTCCATTAATTCTTCCCCTCAATCACTGGCACCAGTTCCTTATTTTCGCATGTCTCTCTTGTGGAATTACTACTTTACTATTATCACAGAACACTGATAGGAGAAGCATGAGTTTCCTTTCAAAGGAAACTGCAAAGTCAGCTCAGATGGAAGTACGTACCTTACCAGGTTGGCCCTCGCTGGCATAAAGGTTGGCCAATAGTCCAAACTCAAAATCAGTATATTTACTGCTGTACTTCTCAAGCAGGCACCCCTTATCCGCAGGATTTATTTGGGCAACGTAGCTCCCATTTACAGCAGGCTTTTTTTCACTCTTAGTCTGAACAATAGGGATAAACTGGGGAAAAGAACATATAAGTCAATAAGAACATGTAAGAATCAGCCAAATGAACTGAACTCACATAAATATGATTTTAGCTTTGGACCATGATCCCAAGAAAAAATCCACTTCATCACACAGCTCTGTCTCTCAGGATGAGGTTCGTACTGGTAAGAAAAATGCACTAATATTGTAATGTAATTGAAAGGTCCAGAAAACAGGTCTACTTTTTCTGAGCAATTAAACTTAATGTTATATAAAGATGAATACTAGTGTTAGAAAAAACAAAACAAAGAAAAAAATGTCTGTAGTCTGCATGCAAGTATTGGAATTCATGTAATACTCTCTCAGTGTACAGTAACAGCCACTATTATAGTGCCTCAAATTTAATGCTGATATGGACTATCTCATCTGCCAAAAAATGCATCAAAAGGAGACAGCAAGACCAAAGGTTTATGCCTCAAAAAACTGAGATTAACCAAAGTCTCCACAGGCAATAGTTTTTTGTCTCCTACCCCTCCTGCAGTTTATCATTTTCTATGCGGTATCTTTAAAATTCACGACGGTGAAACAAAGTCATCCAAGAGGGCAAAATACAGGGGTTATTTCAAAGGCATCTACCAGTAAGTTTGACAAACATTTCTAAATCTTGGAATTAAAACTTCTGGTTAGGTCTTTGTCAATCAGTTACAAAAACCATGCTTCTTGCGTGCTTCAAGGTAATCATATGCTTCTTGAAGAATTACAAGTTAAAAATTAATCTTTATTATCTCAGGACTATGCACCTCAGTGGATGCCCTTCATCTCAATTCCTTCTAATGTGTTTTATGTGTTTGTGGTGATAAAGTATTTATTAAATACATTGTTGTATATGGGGAATTCTCAGCATGATACTGCTCTACTGCTATGATACTTCCATGAATTCATTGAGAGCCATCACACTTATATACTGACCTCAGCATTTATTCCAAGGACTTTGGATGAAACAGCTCCAGCTCCAAGAATGAAAGCTCCAGGCAGCTCTATGTCCTTTGCAACTTTATTTAGATCATAAACCTGCAAAAGAAAAACAATACTTCCATCCCTGGAAGTGTCCAAGGCTAGGCTGGTATCTCTTTGTCCTTAGTTTTGTTTATTGCTTTTCTTTTGACAAATGCATTGAACTCCACAGCTACGGGGAAAAACTTACTTTTTCTTTCTGTGCGATAGGTATGAGGTAAGGAACACCTCCCACATCTGCTATCCTAGGCTTTCCACAGATTCCTGGAAAAATACAGCCAGTTAGCCTGGTAAAAATCTTTTTTCCCAAAAGTCTCCAATAAGCACACATTCTAACCCACCAAAGAACTGGTTCCTCAAATATCTCAAACCCTTGAGAACACTATTTCTTTAGCATGCTTAGATAAAGTGTTGAACTATTAAGAAATCCAAGCCCTAAAATTATTCACAGTAGGATTTAATGCTGCACAATGTATTGTAAAATAAGATTCTCTAAGCACAAAATAATATTGCCAGATTGGACAACACCTTCCATTTGCCAGTTCTCCAGTAACACCTTCACCACAGTCTGCTGGGACTCCACTTGCAAAATTTTAGCACAGCTGAAAGCTGTCTCAGGACAATTCATCCCACTTATTTGGATATTTATTTTAAGAAGGGATGAACAACATCCTGGAGGTGTTTCTTTCACAGTGATGCCAGAGGGAACTCAGATGAGTAGCATAGATGATGTCTGTCTTCCAGACAGCTAGTGCCAAAGAAGATGAATCCCATTAAAAATAAGAGTTTCACTTCATTGGCATACATGAATTTAAAAATTAATGGAAGCACAACTCCTTAGGTTCATATAGTGATTGGCATGGTTATAAAAAATTTCTCCATCTGAAAGATAGCAATTTGATTTCAAAACCTTTTCAATACACTAAATAAAGCTTATGAAACAAGCAGGTATGCAATGATAGGTTAAGAAAAAAAATTATGACAAATACTTAGTGATGACTTGTCCTTGTTCATACATCAACTAGGAACCAAATCCAGAATAAAATGTAGCTCTCCTCTCATGTATATTCTTTACCTGAAATACTTATTAAGCTCTCTCAACATCTTTAGAGCATCAAAACTAAGCAGGCTCGTGCAGAAAGAACTGGAGAAATCTAAGTGGAGGACAGGAATGCTAGGTTACCTTTAGCAGGAAAGTTGAAGGGCTCCTGAGTCAGATCAGGACAGTCTACAACAGAGACTTGAGCATCAGCAAAGTTCTCTTTAAGCCCTTTCTGCAAAACTATAATAAAGAAAAATGGCAAAATTATTGACAATGAAAAATTTCCAAGAGTCTGACAAGTTTCTAACAACAATAAACCTATCTGTTTGGGCTTTATTCCTGCAAGATACATTACTTATGCTTACCCTAAGTAACTGCATTGATTTAAATGTCTGCAGGCACTTGTTACATTACTCTGAGCTTCATAGAGGAGCAAAAGTTTGTCCAGATAATTGTTTGCCACATTAATTAAATTTAAGAATTTAAAAAACATTTTCATTGAAATACATTGACTGACTGCTCCAAGTAGCACTGGGAGCAGCACAATGTGAAATAACACGGGTAATCTTCAATCACATTCAGCAGTGGGTTTGCTTCAAAGAGCAGGCAGTTACAATCATGGTCAAATATGATGCAAGAGCAAAGGAGGATGCAAGATTTAGCTGAAGCATCATTCAGGTCTTTACATCCATTAACCAGACAGTTTGCAATAGCTTGATTATAATATCAAACTGTCTCTGGCTGTCTGGAAATTTCTACCGCCATGAGATACTGCCTATCATGTTTATGTTCTTTGGAGATTTTCTGGCAAGTGCCACTGTCACAGCAAGACAGGTAATGAATGGTGTTGGTGGTAATGAACCAAATCTAAAATTTTTTGTTCAATTCATACCAATGTTTTTTAGGCTCAGAACTTGCAAAGTCACTCAAACAACAGGGAGGATTAGATGATTGCATTGTTTGGAAACAGTGTCCAAACCTTTAGTGTGGGATTGTCTTCACATACACTGCTTCAAATACTATGTTGAAAGGTCCAAGTTCTTTCATGGCTGGAGGTCTGCTTTGACAGATGTCTCAAACTAAAGAACAGAACATCCAGTCTGTGATCTCAAATCAGGTGGTTCCTTCTTTATGCAGAAGACTTTCCTGTGCCTTTGTTTCCTCCAGTTAGGGTTTCAGCCATACCTTACTTCTCGAGATCAGATTTACCAAGCTGTTGACCAAAAGGGTCAGTAGCTGGTACTTGGTACATTTCTAAATACATCTCAGTACCTTCTGGTAAGTGGACAAGGACAGTAAAAGGGCACTCCCTAAATTATACCCAAAATCTGAACATCAACACAATTCCCAGCTTACAGGAGATCCTCAGGACAGACAAAAGGAAAATTCTGCTTTGTGATGAAATTTTTCTGATACTCTTTCCAGCTGTTCTACTGTAAGTACATGGTGTTCTCTGCAGAGCTTACAGGTCTACAGCAGCCCCTTCTCTACTGCTCCAGTCTGACTGGGTGAGAAAAACACTGAGAACCCCCCAGGGCACTGCTGGAACCACACGTTCTCAATACATGGAAATGTCTGACTGACACAGATTCGGGAAAGTGGCAAACTGAACTCGAGGATCAACCCAAAAGACAAAAAACCTTTAGTAAATCTGCTGCAGGGGAGAGACTGACAGAAGGAATAATGTCTCCCTACTAGGGCAAGAAAAGAAGCTCATGATCAACTGGGTTGAATCCAGAAGTCCCTTCCAACATCAACCACTCCGTTATTCCGAGCACATCTTGTGGAGGCTTTAGAAAGCAGTAAACTAAAGAAGATTTTTCCTGCAGCCCTGTTCTAAGGCAATCACCAAAGGAGAAGCCAACTAGTTTCAAGCAAGAGGATCTGACATGCTACACTGTACCTTGTCAGCTATGTTTTGAGCAGTCCTGAGAAAGAAATACTAGAGGAGGACAGATGATTCTGTATGTGTAAAGAAGTTTGGTGCGTAGTCGTCAAACTTCCACGACCTGCACACAAATCTGCATATGCAGCAGTCTGAAAGGCATTGAGAGCCTGTCTGTGTGTTTAAATATCTTGGGGGCTTAGGGGAGGAGTCCTTGTTTGCTCTAAGAAAATCATCACATATGGAGAAATAGGTAAATAATTCTTTACCTCTCAGCGTGCTAAAAGCAGGAATTCTGCACGTACTAACTGTAGAAAGACTTTGGTATGAGCTTTAAGATAAGTTTGAAGTGTACATTACACTTTGTATAAAGTCACACACTGCACACACTTACCCCCAGCAAGCTCCTCCAGACTTGGCACATGGAAAGCAAACCTTTCGACTTTGGCCATTTCCTAATCAGTGCTGATTTCTTCAGGTAAGAAGTTACAGTACAGCACACTGCGGAGTGACTGGTCTGCCAACAAAGATCATAGTTTAACAATTTGAACATGCTCCTTTCAACACGTTAATTATTTTTCAATTTCACTCAAGAATACATAGAAAACATAGAACTGTAGTTCTGCCATCGCAGGAGAGACCGACAGCTTCAACAGTACTGTTAAATTTCTTATGCACTTTGGAAGAAGATGTGTCTGTCAGCCCTACAGCTGGCTCAAAGCATTACACACATTAGTGCTTAAGCTGACAACTGGGTGTAGGGAGAACACATCCTACGCTGAATGCAGTTCAAGGGATCAGGAGATTTGCGTATCTTTTTGTAAGCCTGGAGTCACAAGAAAGTTTTGAAAGAAACCTGAGCTTTTCTGAGCACGTCAGCTGCCTGCTAAGGTCTTCCCAACCTTAATGTTTACTTTTTCAGCACTGGCTATGGTGGACTTTCAACCCCAGCTGTGACTGGTCTCCAATTGATTCTGGGCATGTGTTTCCCCTTCCAGAGAGGAACAGGCTAGCAGCAAAATAGAAATCAACAGCAGCAAGTTCTGCAGTCGGTATGGGTACACAGGCTGTAGCCAAAAGTTTTGAGCATGAGTTTAAGACCCCCTTCACAAATGAACTGTACTTCAGTCAGCCTTGCAACAGCAAAGCCAGCCAGAAGGGCAAGCCACTAGCTCAGGACAGAAACTGATTGCACACTACCTAAAAATCAGCTGCAGCAATCATTAACTGCTTAGGCACATACTTGCTGCACTCACCAATAAAAAATAAAATGGGTCCCATTTACCCAGATCTCAGGTGTTGAAGGAAAAAGCCAAAATCCTAACTACATTCCTAGACCTGACTGAGTCTTTGTTAGGAGGGAGTATGGTGTGAGACAGCTGCTTATGAATAGTTCTACCTTCTATTTTTAATATATAGAAGTTTTTTAAAAACAGGACAGTTTTTAAAAATGTAACTGTCCTTACATTATCAGCCTCTTGAGTCTCCATAAAGGAAAAAAAAAAGTGGAAAAAAAAAAGAAATAAGAAGAGTGGGGAGATCGTAGCAGTCACTTAACTGAGATTCCTAAGCTCAATTCTCAGCCACCCTAAATTTGTAGCAAGAAGTAGAGAAAGAAAGTCTACAACCTGTGTATTCTTCATCTGAGAACGCAGATGAAACATGAACCATTAGATTAATTATGTGTATGGAGAGTCTACTACCAAAACTCGAATTGAAATCAGCTTGGAGGGTTGAAACCATAAAGGAGAGGTTATAGGGAGGCTAGACACGAGTCGGGGAGGAGGGTGGTGGGGGAAGAAATATCAGTGGAAAAAATTGAAGATGGCAGTTGCGAGAGAGAAAATTAGCGATGACACCGAGAAGAGCAAGACATCCACAGATACAGAAGCCGTACTTCTCGCCCGGGGCAGAGGAAGGCTGCTGGGCAGCAGAAGGAGCTGCTTGAGCGGCTGGGATCCGGGGAAGGGCCGGGGTACCGACAGGCGAAGGAGGCGAGGCTGGGGTCCGCGGGGACAGAGAGCGTCCCGGCAGGCAAAGGCAGCGAAGAGTACCGGAGCGAGAGAGCGCTGAAGCCGGCAGCAGGCTCAGCACGGCTGCGAGGGGAAGGAAGGGGCCGCTCAGGCTCGGAGGAGCCCGCGCAGCGCGGGGAAGGACGAGCAGCGCAGCAGGAACGGGAGCCTCTCACCGGGCGGGAAGCCGAGGGAACCTGCCCGCTCTCTGCCACGCACCGACCGCCGCTACGGCCCGAGCGCACGCACCGGCCCCGCCGCCCGCGACCGGCACAGCAAGGCAAGACGCGGCTGCGACCGGCACAGCAAGGCAAGGCAAGACGCGGCTCCGCCCGGCTCCGCCCCGGGGCGCGGCCGTCCCGCCGCCCCGCCCAGCATGGCGCCGTCCTCNCCCCGGCGGTGGGGGGGTCCTGCCCCGGCGGTGGGGGGTCCTGCCCCGGCGCCGGAGCGTGTGGCGGCGGTGGGTGAGGAGCCCCGCGGGAGCGGTGCGGGCGGGATGTCCCCGGCAGCGCCGGCCCCAGCGCTGGCAGCCTGGCGAGGGGGCGAGCGGTGTGCCTGGCGCCTTTGTCAGGTTCTCCAGCAAGTTGAGATGGTTGTTTTTCTTCCCCAAGGGGTCTGCGTGCTGTGCCAGCGCTTCCGGCCGGAGCTGTGCTGCCACTGGTGAGTACTGGGCAGGGCCTGTGCGGCCAGAGGGGCATTGCTGCTTCTGTCCTGGCTCTGGCGGTGGTTGGTTTTGTGTCTGGGCTTTGTGTTTGTCGGGCCGTGGGTGAACCGGTGTTAGCAGTGTGCCCGCATAGGCATAGGGAGGCTGGTGCATGAGTGTCTCTCTTGTTGTGAGGGGCCCAAACTGGAACGCAGGATTGGAGGAGTGGCCTCACCAGTGCTGAGCACAGGGAGAGAGTCGCTGCCCTGCTGGCCACACAGCTGTTGATCCAGGCCAGGGTGCCACTGGCCTCCCTGGCCACCTGGGCACACCCTGGATCGTGTTGAGCTGCTGTTGTCCAGCACCCCCAGGGCCTTTTCTGCTGTGACCCAGGGGCAGGACACGGCACTTTACCTTGTTGAACCTCACTCAGTTGGCTTGAATTCATCAATCCAGCCTGTGCAGACACCTCTGCAAAGCTTTCCTGCCCTCCAGCAGATCCACATTCCCACTCAAGTCAGTGTCATCTGCAACCTGAATGAGGGTGCACTTAATACCCTTTTTGAGATTCTCAGTGAAGACAGTAAACTGGTCTGGCCCCAGCACTGATCCCTGGTGAACATTGCTTAAGACCAGCTCCCAGCTGGATGTAACTCCTTTCAGCACCACTCTCAGGGCCCAGCCATCCAGCTCGTTTTTATGCAGTGAGCAGTTCACCCATCCAAGCCATGAGCAGCAAGTTTATCCAGACAAATGCTGTCCAAGGCTGTACTAAAGTGCAGGCAGACGACATCCCCAGCCTTTGCCTCACTCACTTCACTAAGTGGGTCACCTGGTCATAGGGGGTCAGGTGGGTCAGTTGGGAGCTCCTGTAACTGAATTCATGCTGGGCCTGGTCCTTTGGCTGACCTCAGGGTGATCTGCTTCAGGTTATGTGAGAACATTAGATGAGTTTGCTACAGTGTCTTCAGATGCTGAACTGTGTGTAATTACATTTGAAATATTAACGGGTGCGATGATAAGTTTGTATAACTCGAAAGGTGCAGGGCTAGTAAGTGCCTTGACAAGTAGGGAAAATAACTTTAGGCTATTACAGAGGAAGACCAGGTTCCTTTGCTGTATGTTCCAGTCCCTTTTGTATGGACTTGAGCCACTGAAGAGCTGGATTGTGTTGTCTTGCAGATTCAAATTAAAATTAGCATTTTAGTTCTAGGACTGGTGTCTGTGGTGATTGATAACCAGTGAATAGGTGATGGATTGTTAAGAGCAGGAGATTTTAGGTATCTTATGGCTCACAAAGGAGCAGAGGGAAGATAGCATTGCTTCTCATCATGACACTGTCGTGGATAAATTTAAAGGTTTTAAACCGCAGTGAAGTAATGACTTAAAACTGCAACGTCCTTACAAGTATAAGAAGCCACTGGCTACTTCAATATGTGCTTATTTGGAGGAAAACTTACCCCTAGTAGGGAGAGGGTTAAAACATTAAGAATTTATCTCAGTAAGTCTCTGAACAATCTGTTAACCACTGATGTTTGCCTTCCTTTGTGCAGGAGCTGAACTAAAAAGACTAAAAAAATGCTCTGACCCCAGTTATGCTGTGAATATCTTAAGGTAAGTGACTGTGACTTCGGTGTTTGTATGAAGAATATAACTGGTCGTGGGTCAGAGGAAAATCTTTGCTCAAGTTTGCTCAGGATCATTCTTACAAGTTTACTCTGTGATTATGAGTGAGGTAGAGGAAAGTTTGTTACCTAATTAATGTAATTTTTTTTAGTTTCTTGAATTCTCATTGCTTTTTAGGGCAAACTGGAACATGACTGATACAGATGACCCCCAGGCTTCTGGCTCTGATTACCCTGATGGCCAAGAGCTGATCAGCCATCAGCAGGAGCCAGCTGAGGTGTATTCATGGCAAAGGAATACAGGAGCAGAGCGTTCACGGTCAAGGCGGAAGGCAGCTGCTCCTGGGGAGTCTTCACATCATCCAGACAGCATGTCTAAATCATCAGCAGCTTCAGCTGAGGTGTTGCTGATTAGCAGTGACTCAGAAAGGTGAGTTTTTATCTCTAGTTCAGAATTCTTCCTGTGGAGAACCTGTGTAATGTATCATAAAAGTGTGCCTTCTTTTTAAAGTAAATATGTTCTTCTTCTTCAGTGATGTCTCTGCTGCTCATTCTGAGTGCTCCATTGTGCCTTCAAAGCAGAAAAGGAGATCTCCATCTCCAAGGCAACAAGCTGAATCTGTTACAGAAGTACTTGACAGTGCAAGCTCCTCAGATTCTTCTCTGTCTCCCCGGAGTCCAGGGAAATCGTTGGAGGCTTCCAGGCAGCAGAGGTCAAAACTCAATTTGAAGGCTGTTTTTGCCTATCACTTCAGGGGAAGGAAGTTCAAAGCAGCTGCACACCGGAAGTACAAAATTCAGAAAAGAAAGAGCAAGAAAAAGAAAAAGAATGAGAGCGCACAGATGCCCACTGGGAGGCCCCCTCTCACTGCCTCACCTCAGGAACAAAAGAGGAGGCTTCTAGACAGAGGTTTTCAATTCCCTTTTGTTGAAAAACATTATGGGGAGAAACATATTCCCTTAAAGATGGTTCTTGGCTATGAGGTAGGTCCTGTTTTGTGGGATAAATATTTTCTTAGTCTAAAAATTGTGAACTGAAATGGGTTATGTTGTGCTTCTACTAGAGTAAAACAATGAAACAGGTTTTATTTCTGTTAAACAGGATACTTGATGTTGTGGGTTTAATACCTTTTAAAGAAAATACAGCAAGAATATATATATGGGTCTTGATGGAATGTTAAATTCCTAACAGAAATGCTTTATAGTGGTATTTTTAAGATCTTACCGGAGTATGTTTTTCTACAGCAAGCAGCTGCAAAGGGATATTTCAAGTATATTGAAGTGCTTAAATATGAAGAACATCTTAAAAAAGCTTTAGAAGCTCTTCAGGCCAGTGACGACTTAGAAAAAGAGTGTGTGGTGTTACGGAAGCACAAATACTTGGATGATGAAGGCCCCATTTCCCCTATTCAGGAGACAGAGTAAGTTCATTTTTGCTTGCTCTCCTGTGCTTAACTAACATATAAATATGTGTGTGTATCAAGTTCAGAACCTGTTAACCTAGGAAAGCATTGTTTATTTTGTGAACAAGGCACTCTACCACTTGGGATTCTGTCTTTGTAGATGTGACCTAAAAGTTCTCAGAGAAGCAAATATTTTTAATTTGATGTAAAGACTGATAATTGTTGGTAGAAATTAAAATAAACTATTTCCTGAAATGCACTCCTGTAATGTTATTCCAAATAAAGTACAGTATTCTAAAACAAAGACTAAAGGATAATTTTAATATCTTTTTGCATTATTAAAAACCAGTGTCATCTTTGGTCTTCAGGATCAAGCATTAAGCTTACTGCAATAAAAAGACCAGTAAATCAGCAAGAGTACTTGCTATTGTAAATAATCTCAGAACCTTTAGAAAGCCTAAAAGACAATATAAAGGTACAATGCTGTCTTTCAGCTACTGTTTACTTAGGGGCTTGTAGATTATACATTTTAAGGTACTATAAAAGTACACAGTTTAAACTATTTTTTTTTATTTCAGTGATGATGAGGACAGTTTAATTTTTGATACTCAGGAGCAACTTGATGCCAGAGTCGTGGTAAGTAAGCACTCCTTCAGAAACACTTTAGCCTTTCTGTTCTGAAGTTAAAGAACTAGTAAATAATGTCTTCAGTATTTGGTTCTATAGCTTAGATCCAGAATTAACTGTCACCTCTGTGAATCCTGATCTGTTAATGCAGAAGGATGTTGATAGTCCACACTCTTCTCTTCAATGTAGTGCTGAAATGTATAGGACTTGTGCAGTTCTCCATAGAGTTCTTAAAATCTGCAAATTTACTACTAGAATCTTTAAAAAGTATCTCAGAACTAGACTTCTGACTACTTCTGCCTTCCATTTTCTTAGGAGAACAGCTCTTTCATTCTAAGCAGCACCATTCCCAGTAAAAAAAGATCAAAGCCAGGAAAAAAACATGGGGAACCACCTGAAGTGATTGAAATAGTGGATGAAGAAGATGGTGCTGAAGGGAACTCTGTGCCTCTGCAGGGCTCACCTCGGTGAATGGTGGACAGACAGATGAGGTGGCAGTGGTTGTTCTTCAGATACCTCTTCCATGGGAAGCACTGATCTGAAGCACTGGTCTGGAGTCAATAGCGAGCTCTCCACCCAGCTGCCTAGGCACATTTGGCACACTGTGAGTATATTGAGCTTCTGTCTGAGACAGTTACAAAAAAAGCAAAATTTGTCCTCATGCTAAGTTTTCAAGTGTCTTCTGTGCTATTTTCTATCATGAGTGTAATACTCCTGGTTCAGTGACTGATGATCTTGGTGAAATTGTGGCTTCTGCAGCTTGACTTCTGTTAACCAATGGATCATAGAATTTACATAATTAAAAATGGGAAGACAAGTTCCAAATATTGTAGTGGAACAATAGCACAGGATGGAAAAGCATGTGTGAATAGAAAACCATGCATATATCTGTATGCTCAAATTTAAAAGGGCAATTTAGATGCCTTTTTTTTATAGCTAACTTCTTTGTGGGTGGTCCTTGAGAGGTTGTTTTTCTGTCTTAGAGTAGCAGATTTGAAATACTTTTGAGCTGAAGACAGAATTAAAGCCCAATGCAAGTCAAGTACCAACAATAAAAATGCAGAAGTGGTTGGCCAACTTTGACAAAAGTGTACTGCGAAATGTAGTTAATGCATTTGAATGATAATAAAATCCAGTTTTGTATGATTAAAGTTGTCTATTCCACGTGGAATAACTTCTCAGGAAACTAATTCTCTGCTCCTTAATCTAATACAATCATCTGAAGTTATAAGTTACTGTAAAAATAAGTGTAGCAGTATAGTGAATTTTGGGTTAAAAATTATTTTTCCCTCTTGCCCTCTTCTGTGCAGAATGGCTTCTGATGTAAACATGGCTTAGCAGAAGCTAAAAGCCCTTTATTAACAGTACCTACCAGGCATTGCTCCAACTGCAAATACCTTTCTCAAAGGTGTTTTAGTCAGTAGGAAACATTGTTAGTGTTTAGAAGTGCTCTGAATATCACTGAGTTCTTCTGCAGCAGTTTTGGTAGCTGAAGTAATAAATGTTTAAAATGCTCACTTGTGAATCAACAAGACTTAAAACAAGTCCCCTCACAGCCTCTCTCAGGTGCTCTTAACCAAATTGCTGTCAGCAGCTGACAGCTGTTCAGCATATGAAAGTAATCTGTGCTGAACGAGCACCTTGTCAGAAAAAGGCTTTGTCTGCTGGTTAAATTGCCTTCAAATGCAGCTGACAGTCCGAGGAGATTTGCAGTAGGTGCTCAATATTGAGAGCAAGTCAAGCTGTGTTACTTATGTGCTTGAATGAAGGTCCCAAACCTTTGTAATGGAAGTGTCCCAAATGCAGCTCGATAGCTGTAGGACTGCAAAAATGACTCTTCAGCATTTAAAGATCACAACTAAAACTGGTCCAGAATTAATGGCTAAATGTAACTGTCTTGGGTGTGTCCTTGAGAAATATTCAATGGCTTAAAAGACTCATCCTGGGTCTGTGAGTGGGATTCTTGCTTGGTAGGGCATAGTGAGGGGTATGGAGTCCTGCTCATTCTGCAGTTCATGTGATGAATTTTGCCGTTCAACTGCTGAGTGACTCAGAAATGAACTAAATTTCAATTCTGATTAGAACTGGATAAATATACATGAAAATCAAGCTTATTACAGCTGTCAAATTGATTGTTGAAATCTAGCTGTGACTTCAGGGATCTTCAGTTATTTGACTGTGTATCACAGTTCTTAGCACTTTTCTTTCCCTTCTAGTTGATGTGCTTTTGGAAGATGAAATACTTCACAGTTTTCTTGCTGCACAAGGTAAGCTGTTACTTGGGTTTTGGTTTTGTTTCCTTCAGGTAGCTTTTCTTGCGTTAATTCACAAAAGGTTTTGAAAAAGCAGCGCTCCGTAGTTAACATAAATCAATTACAGTGCTCCACAGCTGAGCAGCTTTGGCTTCCAAGGTATGAGTTCAATGCTAGCATACCTTTCATCAGTCTGGCCAAAATTAGAGCCTGTAGCCTCTTTGAACAAAAACTTCAGTTCTTTAATCCTTTGAAGTGCAGTTTTTGTTAAAAAACAAAAGTTTTACCTGATGTTGAATGCTGCAGGGCAACTTCGTCAATTTGATTTGGACAACACTGCCTGGAATTTTCTCTGCTGAAAATGTTGAGGAACTACTTTCCCCTCAGTGTCTTCGTGGTGCCTCACCCACACTTTCTGTACCAGGGTGTATCATACAGCTGCAGCTTCTGGTGGCTTTCCTGTGGTAAAATTCCGTCTTAAATGATATCCCTTGCAACAACAGGAGGGACAGCAGAGAGCAGCTGGTAGTCTTGCATATACATGGCTGTGAAAGCTCCTTACTGTAGGATGTTGCCAGGTTTGCATGGCTTTGGGACAGTGTAGGAGACAGCATAAAAGAATGCAGCTTGTAAGGATACAGCACAGGAAAACCTCTTTGACATGGGAAACGCTGAGCTGAGGATGGGCAAGTAGTGAAACCTTTCAAGAGCATTCTTGAGTAAGAGGGTAGGAGCAGACATCTCACTTGGCTGCTGCTGTAGGTAAAGAACTGCCCTGGGAAGCACATCGGGTGGGAACAGTGGAAGTTGTTCTGAGGAGTGTATGGGATTCTGAGCTCCTCACCACAGTTACCTTGGTTCAGGCTGCCTGTCTCTAGAACTGCAAAGTGCGGTCACTGTCAGCTGCTTCTACTGCTAACAGTAAGTATATAGTCAATTGGGAAGTAGCTTCAAATGCTGTTTCAAAAATAGTTAAAAATGAACGTTTTCAGTCTGTTCCAGCACTTGATCAGGTATTGTCTTTCGCTGTAGACAAAAACCTGGAACCTAGTGCTTAGAAAAAACCCTTCTTTTGCAACCCACAGCTGATTTATATATTAGTTGTGTTACTTATATGAAGGGACAATATTTGCATGGCCTCAAATAGCATTCATTCAAATACTGATGAATCTAGAGTTTGGTGTTCTAAATTTTCAGAAGTGTAGTTTGGTTGTATCTTTCTTTGCAGATAAACACACGCTGCTGCAGCAGCAGTTGTAGCTTCTTGGAGGTCGTTTGAATCCTTATGGCTGTTTGCTGACTGTGCAACGTGGTAGCAAAAGAGGTGAGCTTTGTGTTTCTGCTGAGCCTCAGCATAACACTATTGGATTTCTTCAGTCTAGTGCTATTCCCACACCAAGTAATCAGACTCAGTTGTGCACTGTATGGTATCTGCACCCAGCAGTGTCTTCCTGATGAGGTGTTCAAAAAGCAGTGCTACAGTATTTCAACAGCCGGCATCGTTGGTTTTCATGCAGATGTGCTGGTAAACTTGGTATTTCTGTTGAAACAAGTAGATTTAGTGTTTCTTAGTAGGAAATTTTTCAAATACATCAAAAAACTGTTTAACTGTACAGGATAAAAGTCTAGTTAAACAAGTGACGTTGTTTCCAAAATATTTCTTTCTTAAAGCGGCATTCCTGTGATGGGTGGTGGAACAGATCGGAAAGCCTCTACTGAAGTGTAAGTATTGAGGAAACAGTTGGGTTTTTTCCTAGGTGAAAGTAGTTTACATGAGGATAAAAGCTCAAGTCTTAACTTCTTGGCTGCCTTCTGATGAGGAAAAAAAAGTATTGTATTTTGAAACACAAATCCAAGTTCCAGGTGACCACTAGAGATAGGTTTCTTTCCAAGTTACCTGGCTAATTGTAAAAAAAACCAGGCTATTCTAAAGACCTTGTTGGGGTTATGCCTCGTTCTTCAGCAACTAGACACAGCCTGCTGTGTGTCTGAATTGGAAAACGTGGCTAGAAGAGGAACAGGTTCTGCTTTCCTCACTGTACACTTCATTGCAGTGGTGACAATGAGACCTGTAACAAGTTCATTTAGTGGGACAATTCTGCAAACTTAAAAATGCAGCTGCTGTGAAAACTAGGATAAACTTTAGTTGATGTGCCTCAGTTCTGCATACAATGTACTAAAAGAAGTAGATAGCAGGAAGAGGAAAAATACTTGCAGTGCTGAACTCTTGTAGACAGTTTATTAAACACATATTCTAAGGGGTCTTAAAATGGTCTCTTCCATGTTTTCTTTGGGAGGTAATTCCTGTAGTTTTACCTTCTGAGCCATAGTGCTCCAGTTTCTTAACTGCAGGTAGACTTTGTTGGTAGTTGTGTGATAAACTGGGCTGTGGTTTGATTGCAGATAAAATGCTTTGTTATGTTGTCAGCATTCAGCCAGTGTAACTGGACTGCTGTCTGCCTGGCTTCATACTGAGATAAAGGCACCCAAGTCCTGATGAACTGCTAAAACACAGAGGAAACTTGGAAGTGTTACTGAGATACAACAATTTACTTTATTTTAGGAAGTGCACCTGAAGTCCACTCTGAGCTTGCATCTTGGTAAGTTTGTGTGACTGGTTTTTTTACCCTTGCCTGTTTCAGGTCAGCCATCCATCTTTAACTTGGTGAGCTGATTATACTGCTGCTCCTTGCTTACTGAGAAGATGCAGTGTTGTTTCAGAAAATATGAGAGCTTATCTTCCCCAACTTGAGAATGCTGGGAGAAAATTGTTGTGATGATTGGCAAAATGTTCAACTGCTCTGAAGAGAGTGAGTGAGAAGAGCCTTTCTGAACAAATCTGCTCAGTACTGTTGTAGGTTCTGCTGATTTGTATGCACATACATGCTGGTTTGTAACATTACTTGTCTTTCTCTGGTGGCAGATACTTAGTGAAAGTGAAGGAAGAAATGCAGGATGCCATTTCACAGAAGTCTGAAGCTGCTTCAAGGGTTAGTGTGACATCTGAAGTTCTGCCTATACTTTAAAGACTGAGGGGCTCTGATTGTCAGTAGGCCAGAAGTGTCTCAGACCAAGCTTACTAATTTGTGAAGGTTTCAGGGACTGTTTTCAACTTTACACTACTGTATCTTTATGGATCATTCATTCTGTTAAGGGAAGAATTTATTGTAACTTAAGTTTGTCCAAAGAATGTTCATATAAATTCCTCAGTCAAAAACAAGGTGAACAGGTTAACTGCTTAACCTGATGGTTTAGCATTGGCCAGTAAGTTGCACTTATTAGGAAATTTATAGGGAGGATTCTGCAGAGTTCTGTAGTTAATTCCCTTTCCCTTTGATGTTTGCTTCTCAGGTTAACTCAACTTGTAATTCAAAACTTGCTAATATGAAGGAAGTGCTAGTGTATCATTTACCCTCTTCCTTCCCCAAAATGTCTTGAAACAACATAAAATTACACTTACTGGGCTCTGTACCAGATACCTTTCCAGTCTGGGTGATTTTTATTTCTCTTATGTTAATTTATAGTACCAGAAATGTTGAGGTCTATCCCGATAGGATCTTTTCTGTAGGTTCGTGTCGTTGGAAACGCCTCACAGAATAAACTTGTGGTTTGGCTTTACCCACTTAACTACCTGTTAGTTCTGTGGGATAAAACTGCAAGACAAATCTTGAAATCTGAGGAATGCAGGGATGACCACTGTTTTCCTTCAGGTGTACTGGAGCATGCTTGGAATACAAAACAAAAAGTGATTGAAGTGAAAAGCTTGGTTGGAGTCTAAAGTCAGTGTGTTCTGGGACTTCAGGTGCAACTGGCATTCTGAATTACGTGGGCTGAACTTTGTCTTTTGTCCAGATTTTTATGTAGGCACCTGACTTGTAATACAGTTTTTTTGCTGCTTGAATTTTTTTGCTCTTTGTTTTCTGGGTGGCTTGAAACAGTCTATTCCCCCTTTTATCATGCAGGAGTGATTATTATTTCTTGTTTCAGTGGCTGTAGGTAAGAAGAGATAGCACTGTGATGTCTGTTATGAAGTAACTTCATAAACTTGATGCATTTTTGGTTTGTATCAAAAGATGCTCTGCAGTTTCACACTAAGCAGCAATATTTGGGTTATTTCTTCAAATATGGGCTTTAAAGAGTTAATTTCTGAGCAGCTCAGCCAGTTTACTGCTATACTGTTGAAATAGCTGGATTAAGATGTAAAGTACTCTGGGAAAAGTATAAATCTTCACACAGGAGAATTGTGCAGCTGCTGATCATTAGTCTGTTCTCCCTCTCAGCTGCGTGGCAGTTGTGTGAAGAGAACCTCTTACTCCCTGAGACCCACTGGTGCATGCAGGAGGCTGGAATGTAAAATGGGCTGCTGTGGTTGAAGGTCTGTAGCTGTTGCAGTGTTACAGTACCTGCACCCAGCAGCCTTTTCCTGGTGGGATGTTTTAAAAGCAGTGCTGCACCAGTCAGCATTTGGCATCCTTGGTTTTCATTCTGCTGTGACTCTGAATCCTGGTACTTCTGCTGAAACAGTCTTTAACCTCTTCAGGGATCTCAGTGTACTGACTTTCTATTTTCATGTAACAAATGAAAATAGACGTTTTCGTTTGCCTTCATTTTGATAATCTGTATGAAAAGTGTTACTGGCCTCTGGAATTCAGCAAGTGCATTCAATTCTTTCTAACAGGTGCCTGAGGAAACAGAACAAAGTGAAGTGCCCCGAGTTTAAAAAATGGAAGCAACCTGTTTGACAGGTAAGCACTGTTACTAGTTGCATACTATTTCACAGTGGTGTATTAGCTTTGTATGACTGCAAACATGGGAACTAGTAAACTGTTGTAGAACTAAGTGTAGAAATGGTTGTATAGTACCAGAGATTACTGGATGTAGTGATCACTGCAGATCTTGGCAGTATCTGAGCAGATCACTCATCTGTGAGTCATTCTTGTGCGTGTATACGTACTTGAAGTTGCTGTCACCGTTGTGCAGCCATTTGTAGAGCTGGTGTCTTGATTAGACTGCTCTTGGCTGTGAGGAGTTCCTCAGTACTTGGAGCTTGTGCCATACTTCAGGCTTGTTCACAAGTTGGGTTATGTATTGGCAGGATTGATTGGTCCTTCAGTGGGAAAGATGGGCAGCTGGGTTATTGAGTGAAGTCCTACAAGAGCAGTGAGAGGAGTATCTGGTCATTACCAAGGCTGCTGGGATGTTACTGTTTCTGGTGAGCTGTGGACATGACCATAAAGCAATTCCACCAGACTCCTGTTTTGCCACACAATGTGGCACTGAGTCTGCTGGGAATAAAGCTTTAACACAGGTCAAGGACACAATATTCCCTTCTGCTGTTAAGAACAAGTTCCTGCTCAGGTGTAGGGATCTATTGGGCACTTTCAACACCAAAACTACAGGGGAACAAAAGTTCCAGTTGGGAGATTTGTAGGTTGGATTGCAGAGCTGCTGCTGAGAGGGTGGTTCTTGGGAACAGAAGCCAGAAAAGGGACGCACAGGCTGTTCCATGCAGTTTGTACCCAAGGTGCACTTTTCCCCTGTACTAACCACACCCAACTCTTTAACTCCTAGGATCTGCTACCAAGTTGCTGTGTGTCACAGGGATGAGAAACACCACGTGGGAGTTGCCAAAGTGAGTGTGAGGTTAAGGGCACTTACCAAAAAGGCTGATACTGTAAAGAAATTGAAGGTCACTTCAAAGAGGGTTTGCATGGCTGAAAAACCAGCAGCTCTTAACGCGGTGACCGCATATTGAAATCCTCTGCAGGATGCCGTGGACACTCCTGTGTGTGCTACGGTCTATTTGTGAGGAGATAACAACTTGTGCAGTTTGGCCTCCTGGGCTGAAAAAGGGCCTTATCCTGCTGCCTTTGGGGTTTTTTGATGCTGATGTAGAGGAGAGGCTACTCAGTTCTGTTCTGAAGCAAGAACTTGCAGCATGGGGCAGTAGGGAACAGGCTTGGCTTGCTGCAGTTGTGGTTTGAGCAGTCTTGCAGCCCAGCTGCAGCTTATGTGTCCAGAGGAGGGCAGTGGAGCTGGGGAAGGGTCTGGAGCACAAGTCTGATGAGGAGCCAGCTGAGGGAGCTGGGGGTGTTTAGTCTGGAGAAAGGGAGGTGTAGGGGGGACTTTTGGGTTTTTACAACCACCTGAAAGGAGCCTGTAGTGAGGTGGGGGGTTGGTCTGCCAATTAAGAAGCAGTAGGATGAGAGGAGAGGTTTAGATTGGATATTAGAAAAGTTGCTTTTATTTGGGATCAAAAGTGCTAATAGATATTTTTCTTCTCTTAGACCCTAGTGATGTTGCTGCAAGTGTGCTGCAGTGAACTGCACAGCTGTTCCAAATAAAGAAAGAACCTTCTCCGGAGTGTTTATTACAGTTTTTTTGGAATTAAACATTTATTTTAACTTGTTACTGCTTTGTACAGGGCTAGTGCAGGTTGTGACTTGCCTCTTGCCCTTCTGGGAGCTGTGGTGAAGGTGCCTGTTCAGTGTTAGAGAAGGCCCAGCTAAACTGAGAGTACAGAGGTGACCAGAACTGGCTTCATCACGTTTTATCCCTTCACTTCCCTGTCCCTGAACTCAACTGTACCAAAGCCCTGGACACGTGTTTATTCTGTACGGGGGCTCTTGGTTATTTCTCTGCTGCTGCACTGAAAAGCCAACAAAGAGTTAAGGAGATAGTGGCAGCTGATCCATCACCTGTGAGTTGCTGGTAGCAGAATGTAGGCTTGGTCTCTTTCCTTCATATTCTGAGGAATAAGAATATTGCTGTGTACAAGCCTCAGCAGCCCTTGCAGAATAGCCATGGTGAAGTTCAGACTCTCCATGCTCTACTGATAATCCCAGAATTTACAAACAGCCTCCACCTGATTCCATGGAGTTTACTTGTTCTGGCTGGTTCTGGCTTATGGTTCACTGCACCAGACTGAAAAATGAGTGAAAAGAAGTGTAGAGTTAAATAAATCAAAAATGAGCTTTCTAAGAGTTCCCTTGGAGCAGATCTGAAAGAGGCTGCAAAAACGAGCACAGGGCTGGAGCACCTCCTGTGAAAAGGCTCAGAGTTGGGGTTCAGCCTGGAGCAGAGAAGGCTTCAGGGAGATCTTTACAGAGCCTTAAGCAGTGCAGGGGGATTGGACTGGAGAGCCTTTAATTGTCTCTTCCCCACCCCCAACTACTCCGTGATTTGCTGTGGTGCATTTTAACCACAATGAGCATTAATGAAAAGCCCTTGGTGCAGCACCAGTTAATAACTAAGTTTACAGCAAAAGTGAACTTTGAATTTGTCCTAATGGTGTGCTTAGTTCAGAAAATGAGTATAGAAAACCTCTCTTTGGAAGAAGTAACAGGGTAAGCTTTTTAATTCTCCCATTCAAGTGCTTTAACATGTGCCTTGTGACTGCAGGAAACCATATTTCCCATCTTAAATCACACAGTGCAAAGAACAGATTTAGGAACTACAGTTTTACAGAAGAAATGTCCAGTCCCCCAAGGATTCAAATAACCTTAAAACTTTATTTGAAAATATTTCATACATGTATATTACAAAATTTAGTATCTCTTTAAAATATTAACATGTAAGAAAGGCCCTTCAAGCCAGTAACTCAATCTGAGACAATGAAGAAAGCACAGCAGTCCATCTGCTGCTGTGGTGAGCTCTGAACAGGGGACTGTGGGGCTGCAGCTTAAAGCTGAGGATTCCTAATTGGCTTCACAGCTCACATTGAGGCTGCCCCACTCGGTGGCCTGGATTGCACCAATACCACTGCGTGTCCTTGTTGCTCAAAGTCTTTGCTTGTCACGGCGCTTTCCAAGTCTTCTTGGCTCTCAGTTTTTCCAGCATTTTCTGTAAATGCAACAAAAACCGTGAGATTGCAATACTGAAGCTGAGGTGACTGCCCTAAAGCCATGCTTGGGTACTGTGCCTGTGACCAGAACATCAGGAATGGGCAGTGCTGGTCTGGACAGTGCTGTGCCTCCCCTATTCCAAAGAGGTCACAGATTACAGGGCAGGGGGGAAGGTGTGCTTACTTCTCTTATAATGATAGGATGTGTAAAGCAATGGAACAAGAGCAGAAACTCCTACCACAAAGCAGGTGAGGCAGGAATTGTACCTGGATTCCCCCAGAGTTGTCAGAGGCTGTCAGGGTTACCAAGCATTTCCTTCCTTTCAGTTGTCTTAAGGCTCAGCAGGGGAATGGGGGAATTGACAAGTCCAGGCCCCTTGTTCTACCCTGATGGCAGCTGCCATCAAAACCCCAACAAGATTCCTGCAGCTTTCAAGTATAAGTATGCCCAGAATCCTACCCTACCTGAAGTAGCCAAAGCAGCCCAAAAAAACACCAAACCCAAAATATTGCCCTAAAACAGACTGGACTGATAAAGACTGCCAGTCTTTTGCCACAGACTTTCCAGCAGCTGTAGCCTTTTTGCTCAAGCTCAGGCCAGAAAAATTCAGCCTGAGGCAGACATGCTTTTTAGAGAAAACTTGAGCTCAGTTATTGACAAGGAAATTCTTACATGGGATGTACCAATGGCATCACTTAACATCCAGCCTGGTTTGAGGGTCTCCATTTCAACACCATTCACACCACATCTCAATTACTCTGATTGGAAGCTCAGTGAAATCATGAGACCAAAGGCCATGAGGACACTGTAGCAAACTATTACCTTTTGAAACTCTTTAGCCTTTTCTCTGTTTTTAGCATAAGTTTCTTGCCTTGCTTTTTCTTCATTTCTGACTTTTACTTCTGCAAGCTGATTATAAAGTCTGTGAAAACAGAAAAAAAATCAGTATCTGGGCAGGAAGGAAGTGGCAAAGATGGAGTAGGTTAACAAGCTTAAAGGTTTGTCCTGGCACAACTAGAGACTGGGAAAATTTGACTGCACTCTCCAGTAATCCAGAATTACTTCAAATTCTTTTACAGCTGCATCAAACAAACCCCCTCCCCCTTCAGAGCTGCACTTGTTGCCTGTTACTGCTCCTAGGTGCCCAAGTGCAACTGTGAACTTGGCATCAAATCTGATCCCATGCCAGGCATTAAGTGGCTGACAGCAGCAGAGTGACCTTCCTCAGTGCCACCTGTGCAAGGGCATATCCCAGAAGGTACCTGCATCAAACACACCTGGCTCCTCTCCCACCTGTTCAGTGTTAAGCAGCACAGGCTGAGCAGCAGCTTTGACAAAACACAGATTAACTACTTTTTTGGGGTGTTTTAAAATTAAACTTCTCCCACTTGTGTTCATGCAATACCTGGATGTACGCTGGCGCATTTCAATTTCCCCAGACTTCCTATCCTCTCGAGAAGATACTTTCACTTCTACTTTTTTCAAATGATTGGCAAGTGCACCATTTTTTCCTAGGGGAAAAAAAAAGAAGCCAAACATACCTTAAATTTAAATCTCTAGTTCAGCTAACTCAAAAGCATGAGATGAGAGATTTCCAAAGATTTTTAAATGACATGACAAAACCCAAAACAAGCTAGGAGAATGGAAGCAATAGAGATGACAGCCTGAGTTAAAATAAATCCTCCCAGTCTCCCTCTTGAGGCTGCTGCCTGTGCTTTGGGCCCTCCATGGCTCTCCACAGCCACCCTCCAAGTCCCCAGGAGCAGGCACTGGAGATGCAGCAGTTTGCTAAGCACCTCTTGATTGCAGAGGCACCGTACAATGAGAAAGGTGGGCTGACTGAAACAGGAAGAGCCCTCCTGAGGGCCTTTATACTGCTGAAGAGGCAGCCAGACAGTGGGGGAAAACAAAGCTCCCTGATTCCCTGAGAAAACAAATTAAAGAATATCCCAGTCTGAAGTAGCAAACACGTAGCAAATATAAAATCTCTTCTTTGATATAAAGCAGCAATTGAAGGGATACTGTCAGGGGTTGGGTGTTATTCCTTTTGTTCCTTCGTATTCTGTCTTGGGGAATTTTTTCTCCCATTTGTTTCGGGGAACCTGATGGCTGGTACTTATGAGTGCTTTGGGAGACAATGAGTTTGGCCGGGCCTAGGGGGAAGGTGAGGGGGTGGAGAGGAAGGAGGTTCGCTTTAACCCGGACAGAGCTGCTGCTGCTTCGGCTGCTGCTTCGGCTTCCCCCCGTGGTTCACATCCCTGCCCTGCTGGGACGTCCTGCCGAGACCGCTACGGAGCTGCGGACCCACCTCGTCCATCCCCCACCTCAGAACTTCTGCGTTCCAGCTTGGAGTTTTCTTTCTTTCCCCTCGGAGTCCTGCCGGAGCACTCAGGATCGGCTGTCCAGGGGGTTTGTGAGGCAAAAGCCTTCCCCATCCTCTTCCCGTCTCTGCTACGGGGTCCCTGACTCTGTTTCTCTGTTGTTACTATTGCGGTTATTGTTGGTTTTTCTGTATCTTGTTGTACGCACTAGTAAAGGACGGTTATTCCTTCCCCATATCCTGGCTGAAAGCCGTTTAATTTCAAAATTATAATAATTCGGAGGGAGGGGTTCTCCAAGGGAGGCTCCTGCCTTCCCTAGCAGATGCCTGTCTTTTCAACCTAAGACAGATACTTAATGCTGTGTCTTGGCCCAAGATAAACCTACCTGACAGAAGACCGGACTCCTTCTGTCTGCTTCTTAGATTCTCAGGCTTTCTTCCTTGAAGCCTTCTTGCTTCCAGCTTCTCATTTTCTCTCTCCTTATTTTTTATTGCTTCTACTCTTTTCAGAGATTCCTGGATGAAATTCTGCTTTCTTTGTAAAAAAGATTTTTGTAAACTTCCAGGTGTAGCTGCAAATTCCATCAGCATCACTGGGAAATGAAAGGAAAAGTCTCCACATTTCTCACTGTTAACAATGAGCAGTAGGTCACACATTTCAAGGTACTTCTCCTAAAATGCTGAGCTTGAGCACTTTTGTAAATGGCATGAGGAGAATGGCACTGAGTGATGAGGCATCTTGCAGAGACAGCAGCAGTTCAGACCTATGGAATCCAGTAGTGGTCAGCAGGTCTGCTCAGACAACTGCTGTGAGAAATACTGCATCCAAAGCATCTGGATGCATCAAAACGTACTGAAGACCTGACAAGTCCCTAAATTAAGTTCTGTGAATTCCTGACCTTCACACTACTGCAGTTCATCTTGGACTAAAAAAAGTCAGTGTTTACTACTTTTCCAGACTATCATCAGAATAGAGGGAAAAAAAAAAGGTAATTCTTTGGCTACAGGACTTGGGAGACTAACAGGAAATGAGAAATAAACAAAGGTACATAAAATCAGAAAACAACACCAAACAAGTGTAGTGTAGAGACTGTGAAGTTTCATGAGAGAGAAGCTTGGCCCAGGAAGAGACAAGTGAATGTCATACACACTAAACCTCGGTCAAAGGTGCTACAGACCAAGCCTGAACAGCAGGATGCACCTGCCTAAGTAACAGCAGCTCTAAGTTTTCCAAATGAGAGGTGTATTTTGTTGATTTTAATACTTAAAAAAATACTTTCAACTTCGGTGTACTGAAGTACCACGTAATTACCTGCAGTCTGATGTGATGGACAGTGACTCTTGTTGGGACTCTGGGCTTTGGGAGAACTGTCAGGCCTTATGAATGCTGAATAATCTGCATCTGGAGCTGGTGGTAAAAATTCTCTCTCCTGTTTCAAAAGGATCAGTGATTGGATTGAAAATGCTTAAAATGTATGACAAATTTGAGTGAAGCAGTACTACTGTACCACTAGCACAGACCTAATGCAAATAAAAGACATGCTTTTGCCTTTATGCCTGATGCAAATCAAAATCAGAAATGGATCTTGGTAATAGGTATGAAAAAGCTGTTTCCTAAAACCATTTTAAAACTTAAACAAAACAAACCAAAACAAAACCAAAAAACCTCACGAACAAACAAATCCCAGAAACCCAAAAACATCCATTAAAGACTTTTTGCCCACCAGATTTCAATTGTGTGTTCTTAATACACGTCTGCAAATCCAATTTCTTTTCCTTTCCTCCTGCTCTCTCCAGTTGTCCCCATCACTCTCTTCCTGCTCTGTCTTTTCCCCTTTTCCCAGAAGCAGGTGACACCCACTGCAGCAGTACAGCCTCCAGCTGCCAACCTCCACCTCACCCATGTATCAACTACTTGATAAAAACCCAGCCTTAGACACTTTTACGAGTTCTCTAGATGCCTCTTGCAATTAGTGCATGATTTAATCTAATCTGTTCATCCAACAGACACAGATTACTTGGTTCTACATCAGTGCTTCAGCACCCAAATTATTGTCTCATTACAGCCCAACCCTTCTGCAATTTACAGCCTCTGCTTTATACAGCAAGCAGCAAAAAGAACACCATGGCTAACTAAACTAAGTGTGGAAGTTATGAAGAGCTGATTCATTTTCCCCATAAGCCTCTAACTGCTGTGTCAGCCTGGTATGGCTCCATCCCCCCAAGGTGAGGGGTTCCTCCCTTTTTTGCCTGTTTCATTTGTAGTTTTCATTTCATCCCACACTCTCATTCAGTTTTCAACTAATAAGATACAATTCAGTCTTGCAAACACCAGCAAGATGGTTTTGTTTTTTGCAGCAAGTCTTCACCAACTCTATCTATCAATAGATCAATATTACAAGGTAGTGATTCTAAGGAATACCCCAAATTTAGGATCTATTTGATCTGTCTGGAAAACATAACATCAAACCAAGAGGATCCAATGCAATTACAAAGGCTGGAGAACCCAACAATCTCTTGTTTTTCAACAGTGGATGAATGCTACCCTGGGGCTTCTCCTTATTGTGATTAATACTAAGTTCAAAACAGAATCACATTAGATT
This sequence comes from Phainopepla nitens, assembly GCA_013400175.1. Lineage (NCBI taxonomy): Eukaryota > Metazoa > Chordata > Aves > Passeriformes > Bombycillidae > Phainopepla > Phainopepla nitens. The sequence continues at coordinate 895,892 of VXBQ01007740.1, forward strand.
ATGCTCACCTCTATAAAAATGTTACATTCAGACTGATCCACACATGCTGACTTATCCGTTGCATCCTCCTTAATTTTCTCTAGGTTAGGATGTTCAAAGTCCGATTCTACAATACTGATGTCATTGGAGCTTATCAGAGTGAGCTCAGGTTCTTCCATAATACCACACCCTGACTCAGTCTCCTAGAAAATAAATTAATCAAGAAATCAGTAAGGAAAAAAGTAAAAACCCAGTATTTCCAGCAATAGCAACAACCGTTGTCGGAAAAAGGAAGCTCATTTAACATATAGAAGAAAGAAAGCCTGCCCCAAGCAGTAAATGAAATACAGAAAGAACATTTGTATATCAGAGTTCAAAAAACTGAAACCAATAACCCAAAGCAACCAAACAACTACAAAAACTCCCCCTCTCCACAAGTTTAAATTACTTAGTTCTAGGGCAAAAATTTTTTTTGAAGCTACATCAGTGCTATTTCTTTAAGTTTGCTTAATGCTTTGGTTAATTTATTTACCTCCTTCAGGCTTCTAAATGGAGCCAGAGGCTGTTCAGTGAGGCACCCATGCCATGCAACCCAGCTGCATGAGCTCTATCACTTGGTGCTAAGAGAAGGAGATGCAGTAGGGATGCTACACCTCCTCCAGCCATTGTGGGAACTCAGCTCATTCAAATTACTGCTAATTATCCCAGTGCTATGATCTGGAAGAAGGAGTAGGGCAAGACTCCAGGAAATGGGAACTAGAATTGTAGAATCAACATGTGCCAAGCTTTCAGATATTAAATGTCTCAAATAACTTTGTGCAGCAACAAAACCTCTGCTTTTGGAAATCTGTTCTACTCACCCAGACTGGAATATGACATGAGCTTCTGGGCACAGGACGAGAATGTTTTTCATGTCTTTGGAATAAAGAACTGTTCTGTTGTACAACAGTGTGCAAATGGATGTCTGAGTCTTCCAAGCTGGTTTCTCTGAGAGCCCTCAGAGATTCTTGTCCTTCTGGAAAGCTTTGATCTGGCTCCTTTATAGCCATACTGCACTGAGAATGCATCTCCACAGCTTTATTTACTTCATCTACATGAACTGATTTTTCAAGAAGCTTTACATGCTGCTTCTTATCAAATGCCTCCAAAGGTAATTTTTCAGAAGACATAGTCTCTTTTACTAACTGCTGAGGGAAAGTTTCATCCATTGCAATTGGTGTGGGATCTAGTTGATGAAATGATTTTTGCTCTTCCAGGTAAATCAGACTTTCATTCTGCAGGTCTTCCACTGAACACTGGAGATTAATACATCCCATACTTCTTGACAGCTCTTCATATCCACTTGCAGGTGAAATGCAGTTCTCATTGCCCCTGTTTTCAGTTCCAGGGGTTTGTTCAAAAGGTCTCTGTGACACAGTGCTAATATCCCCTGGCTGATCAGCATTCTGACAGTCATCACTCAGTGTAGATTCTAATTGCAGTGGGTGAAAAGATTCTTCAGATCCTGCTTCAAAAATTGTCAGAAGTCAAACTTCTTGCTAACAAAACTTTAACTTCCACTTTAAGTCTCTCTATAAGAAAACTTTGTAATGTATAACAGGAAGTCTAGTAAATAGGAAGAAACATTTTGTTTAAAAAACTGCTTAAGTTTCCTCAAATATAATACCATTAACATTACAGAAAATTATTCCATCACTGTACACAAAACTTCAAGAAACAACACTTTTTGCTGCTTCTTAGGATATGTTTAGGGATGAACCTTGTGATGGTGCTGACATAAATAACTACACTGGAAGTCAGAACATTTTACAGCTTACACTCTGTAAATGAAGTCCTCTGAGTCTCTTGCAACAAAGTCTCTAAACCAGAAAAAAAAAGATCCAAAACACCATTACATGGGCATAAAATCTTCAAAGTAGAAAGCAACATTCAAACTGGAAGAGAGACTACTGTTCCTACAAGGTACAGTATTGCATCCTAAATTATCTTTCTTTATCTCAGCATAGGAGTCAAGATACCATTTTTCCCCAGAAGAGGCTGGGCAAAGAGCAAGACTGGGTATCAACTTTAGTTATTAGGGAGGCACTTCAGCAGAACAGCATCTGCCAAACAGACAACAGTGTTGTTTAAATCACTTTTTTTTTTTCCTAAGTTTGATAAAATTGGTTACACAGACTCCAGCATTGTGCTGTCACCAGGCTTTTTATACACATGGAAAGTGCCACAGAAACCCTAAATGGTTTCCTTTAGACATTTTTTGCACTCTTTGATACACAGAAATACCTAGTTTTGCATGTATAAAGAATATTATTCGCTGATAAACAGCTGTTAATGGGGAGGGAAGAATGCTGTAACATCGGCCATCAACAGAAAATTCTCTGGATGACGCACTTGCATGCCAGCCTTCCTGGAACAATCCAAAATAGTTTTTACTTTCTTTGCCTGTTGCTTATGTTATATTTCCCCTCCTTTTAAAGCACAACAATAACTGGTTTGGGATTATAAAAACACTTAAGAGATGGGAAGATTTTGCAGTTAAACCACAAAGATTGTGTCTATAAGAGGTTTAGAAATAGAATGGTTTGAAGCCAGAATGGAGCTTCCTAAATCCTGTTTGCTGTGACTGCAATCACAACGTCTTGAAGCATCAACCTCTTCTAGCGTTTTTTTTATTACTTTGCAAGTCACAAATATAACTGACCAGTAACATTTACATTATAACTACATCTACTACTTAAATTATTGTGCCACATTTCCCGTTCCTGTTCACCTTTTTGTTGGAGCATTTTGAAACACTGAAACACCTGATTCTTGCTCCAGAAATATTTAAAATACTAGCTGCATTTGGAATTTTCAGAATTTAGAATTACATGAAATATCAAGTTAATTTAAATTTATCTGCAAAACATTAAAAAATATTTTTCCTGCTATAAGCTGCAGTTAACTTAATCATAAACTTTTAATCCACTAAATGAATTATAACACTGTAGCTCAAAAGTTGCTGTCTTATCCTCCCCTTTATTTTGTCGAGAGATAAGGCAGTTCTGTAATCTAACCAAGTACTGCAGTCTGCAGTACATTGCTGTGACTTAACAGTGGGGAAGGAAAATGGAATTGTTTCTTGAAGAACACAATGTATGTAAGAGACAAATCAGTCAGTTCAGAGAGACTCTAACATATGAACAAAGTTTCAATCAATTTTTGGAACCTCCTTACCTTACTCAAACTTACAAAGTAATATATGGATATACATTAACAAATGTTTGAAAAAGGACAGTTTCAGCCAGAGCTGATATTTCTTTGCTAACCAAACACCAGAGAAGGAGTAAGTAACATAGTATCCATTACAGTGACTTGAATACGCTGGTCTGCTTCTGGATCACAGTCATAACTGCTGAAGTAATGAACTCTAAAAAATTTAGGAGCTCTACCACTAAAGGTGGTGGAGGAGACTGTGTGTGAGAGTGCAGTGGAGTTAAGACATTCCAAAGCAGGGCCCAGAGAAGCGAAATCTGTCCCCATTTCAACCCTGCAAACCCACACTAAGGGCTGGTATTTATACACTGGCACAAAGCTGGTTTTGAAAGCACTGATCTGACGACACTGCACATACCTGGAGTAACACTTCCTCTAGCAGACCCTTCTTCTGATGCAATGTTTTGCCCATTTGTTTCAAGACTAGAAGGCAGACTGCTTCTTTGTCCATTCAGATCGGAGTTTTCCCCTTCTAGAAATGTAGACACGTCTGAACTTTCTGTTGAAAATTCTGAAGCCTGTGGCATAAAAAATAATTTTGATTTAAGATTAATTTTCTCAGAAATATGAAGGATAAAAAGAAAAAGGCAGTTTCTGATTTTTGGATCACATTTCTGCCACACTCAGCAATCTACATATATAAAAAATACTGCTGTGTTTTTTCTAAATAGTATAAGGATTATCCATTTAAATCTTACAACAATCTTCTGCCAAAGCATTTCCTCCACCAGAGTTTTTTCTGCAGTACCTTGCTAAATTCTCTACTGTGTTGGGAAATCCTGTATTGACAACAGGATGATGATGATGATGTATCGAAGTCAACACTTGGTTCCAAAGCCTGAAAGAGCTGGTGATGGAAGTTTGGAAAAGATCTCTCCATTTCAGGAAAATAGAGTTCAGCTGCTAGAGATATAGGAAAAGAGGTTGTTTTAAAAACAAACAAACATCACCCACATCCCCAAAAACAACCCCCATAAAAATAAAAACAAACAAACAAAAAATCCCAAAGCCCCAAACAATGGACTTATCACAAGTTGTTTCTTTATACAGTAAATAAAGCTTATAGAATTCTGCAGGTATACAAATACCAGCTGTAAAAACGAAATCATTATAACATCCAATTCCTTGACTCTGACACAATGCAGGTATAAAAAGCAGTAAGAAAGTGCTACCCTGATTCAATTTTATTATTCTTTAAATGAAAAGGTGAAGTCCATAAGTTCTCTGTTCTGCTCTTGTGAGACTGCATCAGAAATAGTGTGGGCTTCTCAGTACAAAACTCACAACGGAACAAGACCAGTGAAGAGCCACAAAGATGATCAGAGGATGGATGTAGCACATGATGTTCAAAGAGCAGCTAAATAACTGAGTTTGTTCAATCTTAAAAGAAGAACTAGGGGTGTGAGGGAAGTGGTATAAAAAAAATGTCTGCTGTCTACTACCTCGTAAGAGACAGTTCAGAGAATCCTAGAATGGTCTGGGTTGGAACAGACCTTAAAGATCAACTAGTTCCAAGCCCCTTGCAATGGGACACCTTCCACTTGACCAGTTACTCAAAGCCCCATCTAACCTGGCCTTGAACACTTCCAGGAATGGAGCATCCACAATTTCTCTGGTCAACCTGTGCCAGTGTTTCACCACCCTCATTATGATTGATTTCTTCCTAGTATTTAATCTGAATCTGTCCTCTGTCAGTTTAAAGAAAATGCAGTCTCCTCAAAGATGGAAGAAAAGGAAAAAAAAAAAACCCAAAAACCAAGAAAAGAATAAATTTATTAAAATGTTGCTTGGAGGTGTAGAACCTTTGTCCTTGGAGATACTCAGAACTTGTCTGGACAAGCCCTTAAGCAACCTGGTCTAAATTAGCTCTGCCATGAGCAGGAAAGAGAATTTGGGCCACATAACTAGAAGCTCCTCTTGGGTCTAGATCAATCTATAATTATATGATTTGAGGTTTTCAAACATTCCAGGAGGAAGTGCCTTGAATTAAATCTTCATGATACCTAATAATGATGTTCTTAATTTTCATGCATTGCTACATTTTTCAGATATAACATTTTTCAGCATAAAGCTCCCACCAGCCGCTCAATCAGAGTTTCACCAACTTTGTGACACCCTGTGAACAATGAAGTATTATACAGTTTTTCTCTACCTTCCTGAAGTGAAAGCTGTGCATGAACAAGCAACAAAAATGGCACAGGTAGCAAGCAGCCCAGCCACAGTGCCAGGAAGCTGCACAGGACTGATAGAGACCTGGTCAGTCTATCTTCTTCTTTCTGCACTAGATAATGCTTTGTGAACATATATGTAACACCAAGTTCCAAGGACATCAAAGTATTGAATTCTTGCATGTAGAATCCTTACTGACTTTAAAATGTAAGTTGAATATAAATAATACAGACCAACTGAGCAAGCTCCTCATTCTGTATGATCAGAGAGCAGCATAAAAATGCTGGAAGATAATCAATACCTTGGAAATGTGTATTGTTCTCTGAGTAAGAGTTCAAGTTCCCAGCAGGTGTCTTCAAGATCTGCTGTAGCTGGTTTTCTTTATAAAAGCAAATCTCTCCTTCAGACAACTGACTTTCAAATGCTCCAGACAAATTCTCTTGCCTCTGCTTCAAAGTAAAAGGAAGTGAGGAGTTCCAAGGGCGGCTTCCTGTTTCTCGCAGAATTCCACCTTCTCTAGTATCAGAAGACAAACCTGAAATAATAAGTTAGATGTTCACAGTTTTGCATACAAACCACTTACACTACATCATTTGAAAAGACAATGCTTAGTATCCTGAAATATTCATAAAGAGTTCTGGGGTTCTGTTTCTTTAATTGTCTCCTGTCAATGCTCCTACAAACCTTACCACACATTTTCACAAATGCAAGTTGCTAATATCTAATTAGGGAGCAGTCAGTACATAGCACTTTCACAGCTTAGCACTTTTACAGAATGTAGACTTAGGAAACACTGAAATTATAAAATCAGAAAATAATTAATATTGCTGTTTTATGCTAACTAGCACATCTTTACCTCCTACTCCATATAAATGTGTCAATCCTTTTATGTGATCTTGAATATCTTTATGACACCCCACAGTGGTTTTATTTGTGCTCAAACAGAAATTGCTTTATACCAACACTAGAAATCTGAGGGATCAAGACAACCAAAATCATTTTCCTAAAAAGTACATCAATCCATAAGCTTACAGAGGAATTGCACAAAGCTACCAGAAAATGTCATTACTAAGCACGGAGTGTATGGTGAAGACACAGCTAGACTTGAAAAATTTATTTAGTCAAATAACAAAACTTCTGGTATTTTTCTTCCACAACTAAAAACGATTAGAGAACAAAAACTACAAGAAAATTATCTTAGAAATGGCTTTAGCTTTCTCCTATCAATAAAACACAGATGTGTCACTTGAGTCATAAAGTTTACTACTCAAAATAACATCTGTTTGAAACATTAGGGTTAAAATGAGCCATTGAAATCCCAGGCTGTAAAAACGGTAATTTCAAAAATTGATTTTTGAATGTTTATCCCATAAACATGGAATAACATATATACATATGTTTCTTAAGAAATCAGATGCTGTCAGAATAGCACAATATTAAGCCTCAAAACAAGTAAATCCAAGGGTCACTATCTAATCAATTTCAAACACACTTCCACGTTCACAAGTAATAATGTCAGGAGCACTTATGTATTTATTATAAAGGAACTGGTTTTGATTTTATGAAAAACTAACAATATCAAGAGGCAGCCTACAGACAAAAAACAGTAAGAACACAACCAGAAAACTATTAAAAGTCAATATTGCATTCAAATGACATTTTCACAAATAAGTCATTAAGAATTACTGTGGTGACAAGCAGATACTGAAAGAAGTCTCTTAACAGCAAGACAATCATAGCTCTGCAATAATCCATGATATATATTGATTAGGAAACTTTATCAGTGTATCATTTGAAGATAATTATAAAATAAAAATTGCCACTTGAAAGCTGCTAGTGTTAAAGTTGCATAATAAAACTCAAAATATCCTTTGCCAAAGCAGATGCATAATAATATTAAAATATTTTAAAAGTAAAAAATCACAAGCACCTAAGAAAACATTCTGGTTATAGTCAACTCTGTAAGATGTATTAACCAACCTTCAGTGCAGTGTGACACAAGCTTATTTCAGAAGAACTTCCATTCGGTGAGTTAGACCCATTCTACCATAAAATTAAACCCCAATATTCCTTTTACAGGAACAACAAAACCTGAACACTCACCAGGGTCAATGGGGCTTGCATTCAACATTTCACTGGTTGAAAAGCTGCCCGTGGAAATTGTTGAAGCTACATCACAGGGTATTGGTTGCACGAAAGCCTCTGAACCTGGTACTTCCTAGGATAAAGTAGCACACCTGTTACCACACTTTCACTTGTTCAGAAGGAAAGCTTTAAACCCACACATTTTGTTCTGAGCTCAGTTCAAGTGTAGGAGCCTTCATGTTTTGCACAGTCAGGCAAATATAGATTCATCCTTGCTCAGTACAACACATTCACCCCCCACATCCAGGCACATCACTCCCCAACAGCCCCCTCCCTTCTCTCTCATACACACACACACACACACAGAGATTCACACTCACTCTCATATAAAGCTTCTCAGAGCTGCAAACAAATCATGACACCTGGAAGATTGTTTTATCTTCTGGTGGTCAGATTTGGCTATTTCTCATCACAGACCCACTTCAGCAGAATTGTGGATCTCAGAGGGACATATATGCAAAACATTAAAAACTCATGAACTTTACAAGTACTTCCGATACTGAGCTTTTTGCATACAGGAGACTTAAAATCTAATTCTATAAAATTAAACTAAAATATACAAAATTCTCTAAAGCATTATCTTCTTTAATTTTAAGGTAAGCTCTACAAAGTCACGAAGCAGACAATGAGGGTTCTTGTACTTCAAAATTTTGAAGAATTAGATGTGAACAGTTCTTCTCAAACTCTGACTTCAAATGTGCCCTAAGATAATAAAATATCTAAGAAATCTTTCTGCTATATTTTTCATTACATACTACTATATATATATACATAAACATACAACATACAAACATATATACATACATATATGTATGTATTTAACATACACATGTAAAATATTTACATCCTAAGGTACTTTTATATATCCATGTAATACACAGCATGTTCTAAATACTGTTTTTATCTGCTACCAAAGTGATGGAATCTTTGAGTGAGAAAAAGGAAGGAGATTGGTGCTGGTTTTGGCAAGGCTTTTAACATTCTCACAATATTCTATGATCCCAGTTTGGATGTTGCAACCTGGATGGATGGACAGTAAGAAGGGTAAAACCTGGCTGGATAATCAGGCTCAGAAGTCAGTGACTGAAGGGTTACACACTCTGTGGAGATGGGGAACAAGCACACAGGGCTCTGTCCTTGGCAATGACCCAGAGGAGCTGACACCACACTTCAATCAAATTTGCAGATACATGAAGGCAGGAAGAGCATCCCATGCACTGAACAGCAGGGCTGGTATCCAGAAGGATCTCTGAGGCTGCCTCTATAGGAATGGTATGAAACTCAGCAAGGGCAAAGTCCAGCACAAGGGAAGGAAGAAGCCAGAGAACCAGCCCTAGCTGGGTCTGTCTGGGGTGCAGCACTGCAAGAAAGGAGTCAGCAAGCTGAGTGTAAGCCCATGGTGTGCCCTGACAGAGGAGCAACAGCATCCCATGCTGTATGAATAGGAATAGAGCCAGCAGATGCATCACAGTGGTTGCCTCTTTACTTGGTGCTTGTTTTACGGCTGCATCTAGAATAGTGCACCCACTCTTAGCCCCCCAACATGAGAAAGAAAGATTACATCACAAAATAAAGAGTGATGTGATTATTTTGATGTGACCAACCGTATTATCAAGCCTGAATGATAGTCCAGAACTTGTTTTGAGTCTCCCTCCATCTTCAGCAGCAACAACTGGTGAATCTTGAGACACTTGAGAATCCTGGGACTGGGCTGAACACAAAAGAACAGAAGCAATAAGGAACAAAAAGCCATTTTTGAGTTCATAGTGAGTAATGCACAGCAGAGGGCAGTAACACTCCACTGCTGCTGGCCTCGCTCTTTGGGCACTGATTCTGCCCATCCTTAACCACTTTCCTCTCACCTATACAACAGTTTCGCTCCACCATCAGCAACCTGTGGTCCTTGACACACCTTCCTAAAATTTCTAACGACCCTGAGTGCTCTCAGAGCAGGCAGGAAGCGCTTGAAATTCATGTTTTGGCTTAGCAGAACGAAACATGACTTTGCCAGTGTTCCACAATCATTTCTCTGGAGTGGGGGGAATCCTTTACAATCTACCATTACAGTGATTACAAAGACATGCAGACATTCCAAGTGAATCAGAGAAAGTAGAAACACTGAATTGCTTAACTACAGCATGACTACTACCATGGAACTGAGTCACTTTTGCCGTAATGCTCTTACACATAAAAGTAAGATCAGTATCTGTGCAAAAATACCACCACAGCACCACTCAAAAATGCAATTTCTGCATTCAGTGCTGATAAGCACCTTCAAAGTTTGACAATTCTATGATTGTAAATTAATTGTCACAAACAAATACATATTCTTATTTTCCGTATTGTTTTCAAGAAAGAAGTGCTAAGTATGAAACTGAAATGAAACACAAGCAAAGTAGGTATGTTTTCTCCCAATTCTAAAAAGGCTGCTAATAACAGACAATTCAAATCCCCAGCTTTTGTAAGACTCTCTACTCAGGCAGATCTAACTTCTTCTGAATCCTAACACTAGTTTGTACTTTGTATATGCTGAAACTCAGTTTCTTACCAGATGGCAAACTCTAGTTTTTCTAATTCATACTATAAAAAAAAAAGGAGATGTTTCCTTTGTAAAGGAACAACAGTGATGATTGATATGATGTGACAATTATAAAGACTGTGTTCTCAATAAACATGAAACATTTTGAAACTCATTTCAGGGAGAAGAAAAAAAAAATCTAAGATTTCTTATAGCCACTATTACCTAGTAGGCATCTAGGAGAAAGAACAAAACATGAAAGTAAATACATCTAAAACACATTCATTTAAAGACCAAGTACTCTGCTCAAGTCTGCTCCTCTTCTTTGGAGCAGGATACGGGAGACAGAAGATCCTGAAAATGAGCAAGGCCTCCTTCAAGAAAATTCCTTGAAGAAGCATGAAAACTGTGATCATCTAATCAATTGCTATTTAAATATCTCCATAGGAGAAAAAATGCACAGTACAAAAAGATCGCTAAACCTAAAGTAATAACAAGAAGCAGTGTCTGGAAATGGCTGTCAGACATTCAGAAACTAGAAATAGACTATTTATTTTAAAATTTGATAAAAAAATAAATGCTGGAAGAAGCTACCACATAATCTTCATTTCCTGATACCTTTCTATCAGCATTGGAGATACTTTTCTGAAAGAAGTTATTTTATTTTCTCTAGAATATCACCATGACCGGAAGTAATTCGGGAAACACTAGAGATGAGATTCAAGCATTTAATCATCTCTTGTATATAAATTATATGGACAGCTATGTTACAAATGTTTCATTACTGAAGTGTAATAACCTGCACTGTTCTTGTGATATTAATACCGGGGAGGAACAGCATTAATTTCATGCTATAGACCAAATTATTTAATTCAAAATCCATGCTCATATCCCATAACTTTATTATATTAATATCCTTAAAAATCCTGCATTTGGTGATTCATAAAGGATGGTTTTTCAGTCTTCTCTCCTTCCTTTAAAATAATAGTACAAGGCTCTTGTTCCTCACAGCATCCTGACATCGACACAAGGCTTTCATGTTTTAACTTCCTGGCCACCACTATGTCATGAAGAATTTATGTTTAAAAGCTGAATCTGTAATATCCCAAATGCTTTTTTTTCCCCCATCAGAAATGGCAGTAAAATAGCAACAATTATTTTAGGGTGCAATTTGGAAGACAAATGATCAAAAATCCAACCACTCAATGAAGACAATATAAAAACAGGGATTAGTCCAAATCCAGCCATGCAGACAAACAAACAAACAAAAGCTAAACTGGTAATGAAAAAGACAGTCTGTTGAAATGCTGACTTACAGACAAGTATTTGTGATTACTAAAAATAAATTTAATTCTCAGGTTACCTTGGATCACAAAAAAAAAAAAAAAAGTCATGCTTGGAATAACATCCCTGTACAGAGTAGCAACACATGAAGATAATCACATCTGGAACACTGCTCAAGGGAACCACTGCAGATGAATACAGAGACAATCCTGTGGATAAGTCCTGAAGGAGAACTCTGGAAGAGGTGTATGTATCAAACCTAGTCACTAGCTCCAGGCTGACTTCCTAAGGAAATTAGGTTTATACCATCAAACTGCCTGTCTCACCTGCAGGGTTACTCTGCAATTCCCCATTAACAGTGTGAATTCTATTAGCCCATTCTACCCAAACAGGATTGAAAGAACATCAAGTGTCCAAAGTTCCCAACTCATCCCATCAATGCATCAGTGACATGTAAAGAGCAACTCAGATTTTAGACTCACTGGTGGCACTCAATGCAACAAACATCACTTCAGGAGTTACCTGTCCTCTGGCTGCAACCAGCTGATCAGTTTGTGTAGCACTTGCAGCCACTCAATACTGAGCACAGGGATTCATCCCCCCTAACCACAAGCAGTCCTTAGGAGCCATTTTACAGACATGGTTGCCTCTAAATTTGAGAGGCAAATTATATAGGCAGCCAATTACAGACTTTAAAAAAAATTGCCTGTCATCCCTAGGCAACTCTCCTATCAAAGGAAACTCACCTTTGTTGATAAAGCATCTGCATGTAAAAGCAGATTTGCCAACTCTCTCTTTTCATCTTTTATGTCTGATTTGAAAAAGCATGTGAGCACTGACTAAGGACTTGTACACATCTAGTGGTTCTGTAATCATGAAAGCAGTACAACTCTTAAGTCGTAAAGACTTACATTATTTGGTCAAAGGTTCAAACCACCAAGAACATTACTTCAAAGAACAAGGTCAAGGATCACATAAAGCATTCATTTGCTCTTACCTGTACACAGTTACATCTTGAAAACATGAGAAAAATGTAAACATGTTCTGGTAAGAATCAAGTAGCAAAAAAAAAATTGAAAATTTAAATTAAATAAAAATCATAAGCAACAACCTAAAACAAACCTTAAATTTCCCTTCAGAAACTTTGTATTTAAAGTGCAAGGGACTGTAGATTTTCATGCTGAAATACCACACTAGCTACTGAAAGTACCAGAGGGAGCCTCACAGCCTACACATTACCAAGATTATTGCTGGCACTTTTGGTTGCTGATCTGCTCAAGAGGGCAATCCTCTTAAACACATAATCACAGAAAGCTTTAGCTGGGTTTTTTTGTCTTTTAATATAGATGTTCACATAAAGATTCCTAATCCTCTTAAATAAATTATTGCATTGCTCATATGCAATAGTCTATAATGCAAAAAGACACTACAAGATATTTTATATTAATTTAGTAACAGTTGCTCTAGCAATGGTTCTACAACTTACGCAGAAAAATACAAGTATTTTCTTCAAATATTGTTAAAAGAGAAAATGTTTTCATGATAACTGAAGTTCAAAGACAGACATACTTCAAAAGGGGCATTCTGAGAAATAAAGAAACAGCTGAAGGAAAATGAGCTTATATGTACTTATTCAAAACAACTCCAATTCCAAGTAAATCCGACTGAGTTGGAAATGATGTCTCAATGCAAACTAAATGAAAAATTAAAGCTTACGGCCAGTGGTGAAATGTCTAGCAAAACCAGGAGATGATACAATACATTGTTGCATTGCTTGTAACAACGGGCATATGAAAGTTGCCAAGTTTCTGAGATATCCTCTCCAGTTCCAATAATATTTTAGATAGATACTGAAAACTGTACTGGACCATGCAACACTATCATCTTGTAATAAGCTGCAAATTGCTTCAGTAAATGTTTTACAAACTAAACTAGTAATCTTTGTTCTTTTATGGAGCCAGTTACCCAAAACATGTTTAGTAGGTTTCAATGTCCCTGCAACAAAGTTATTTTGAACATTCACAAAACTTTCTAACAAAAACTTTTTTCTTGATAACCAAAACAACTTGGTTTACTTCATGGAATCAGAATTACTCTGCCACCTATGACCATGGCCTATCCTCAAAGGTGTTCTTGTTCAATAAAAGCTCTTCACAGACAGACAAGAATAGAGCTAAAGCAGTCCTTACAAAAATTGCACTGTTGTTCCTTTTGACATACTCAGTGGAGCATGTGAAAAGCCTATGATGGCTCCTAGAAAAGGTCAAAGCAGAATGGACCTCTCTTGAACACTGGCTATGCACAGACCTTTCCTAGCCAGGAGAGCTGCCACAGCTATTTGAAAATTCCAGCTGTCTGCTCCAACTCTGGCACTGTGTTAGTCTCACAAGCTGAGAGTCAAAGCTAATGCCCTGTGAGCCGATAGTAACAACTTCCTAATTAAAAGGAAATTGCAGATACAAAGTAATTACCTGACACTAAACAAGGCAATAGGACACAAGGAAATGGAGTGAAGCTGCGTTAGGGCAAGCTCAGGTTGGATATTAGGAAAAGGTTTTTCACTGAGAGGATGGTCAGCCATTGGGACACATTCCCCAGGGAAGTGATCACAGAACTAAGGCCATCAGAGTCCAGGGAGCAACTGGGCAATGGTTTAGTTTGCTGGGAGAAGCAGGGAGTTGGACTCGATGATCCTTATAGGTCTTTAAATTTGAAATATTCTATAATTCTCAATTTTTGTCTGTCACACCTAAGACATGATTCGATGTTTTTTTTGAACTGATGATGTCCTCAGCCTTCTATTTTTTGTCTCAATCATATTTTTAAGTAATTTCTTATACACAGTGATCTTTCAGCGGACGTCTACATCAACACATTAACACTCCAGAGGTCTTTTTAAGCACTGATTTCCTTTGTACCAATACAAGAATCACTGGGTACTGAATCAGGAATGTCACTGGTCTGCCCAAAACAGGCTCCCACCTGGAATACCTGCAAACCTCTACAATTCTAAATTATTCTTTACAGATAAAAAAGCACATGCCCTGGACAAGAAACTGTTGACCAGCAATGAAGTGTACTGCAGCGTGGACTTGTTACCAGAATGGTAAGGGATCACAAAACCCCAAAAGATAAAAACTCCTTCATTCTGAAACAAATGCTTACTGAAACATCCTTTCTCTCACTCAAAATTCAATAGCATTAAACAGCACTGCATGTTTCTTAACAAGTCAGGTCATACCTACAACTAAACAGCAGCAAAATCAGCAATGCTGAATGGCTGAATGGTGTACTTGAAGGGAGAGGACTTCCTCACCTGAATCATTTGACGTTTCAGCAGCCATCATCAGCAATTTTTCTAATAATCTCCCTGATGGACTAGTTTGCTTTGAACTTCCATTGGAGGCTTTTCCTTCATAGTTTGTTGTGCCCAAAGGAAAGGTGCCTTCATGAAGAGTATGACTGGGACGTTTCACACATGCAGACTCCCCAGAGGCTGAAATCTGAGAAGTTTCTCCAGTACCATCATCTGTTTTATCTGAATTTAAAACATCTGTAATCAGTTTAGGTATACAAAGGAAGTGTTTTGAACTTCACGAGGAACGTTAAGATGCACATTCCATTCTACAGAAATTAACAGCTGAATTTGTATGGTCTCCATTTTAATGAATTTAGCCTTATCACATCAGTCTATGATTATACAGGCTGAAAGATTACACAGATCACAGGCTTCTCAAAAACTAATTCCTAGCTCCACCAAATCATTTCTTAAAAAAAACCTCAATTTTTTTCACACAGCAAATCCAAGAAAACTTGCAGTAACTCCTCCAGATCCAGAGGTAATACAACTTCTCTGCTCTGGTATAAAGATTTCTTTCTCTACAACCCAGCCCACAAAACAGCCCTTTTTGGCCATCCAATTCAATAAAAATCTCAAGTTTTTACTACCCACCATGACCAGTGATTTGATAATATAGGAATAAATCATCTGTGGATCACAATATTATACAGCTAAGTGTAAGTTACTATGCCAAGTGCTTTTGAGAACATAAATATATTCTTCCATCAAAACCTTCCCCAACAGAATTTGCTATCTAATCAAGATGTCAAATTGGTCCAACAAGAATTGTTCTGCATAAACTGATGCTGACTAGCATTAATTACTTTTCTTTAACTGAAGGATGTCCCATATCAGCTGTTTCACTACTTTGCAATGAATGGCAGCCTGACAGGCCTATAATTACTCCCATTGTTCCCCTGAGCCTTTTTAAGAATACAATATAAAAAACTTTGTAAAACATGCGTTATATCTTGGATATGAAGAGACATTGAAAACAAATTAAATGTTTACCTTTAAAAACATGAGTTTGTTGTACCTGTTAAATAATGTTTCTTACAGAGAACTGCAAAGCATTGCCTGCAGACTGTAACAAATACATTTATAAAATTTTTACTGCTCTCCAAATTTTTTTTGCAACAAGTGTTTTTTAACTAGAAAAAACAACCTAAAAAGATGGTCTAAAAGTTTCTGTAGAAGCTTGATACTAACACCTTACTTGAAAGATTTCACAGTCACTTTCTTGGTATGATCAAAAGGTAAAACTTTAAACAAAATCTACCAACTTCTCTGAAGTTACTGTACAACTGCCTATTAACAGAGATCCTGCCCAAAGGAAAAATCAGCAGGGAACTCAGGTCACTGAAAAACTGAGTTCTCTTTTCCTGGTGAAATTTTGTTTAAATTGTGTTTTTCTAGACAGACACTCACAGAATAAACTTTTCTGAACTACAACTTTGCCAGTATATAAGCTATACTTTAAGAAAGGCAACAGTATCAGCTATTATTTCTCATTCATCTCAAAAATTCTTCAGAAAAGTTATATTCCTCCAAACTACTATTCATAACAGCACTTACTATATATTTTATACATTACCTGCCAAAGAGAAGCTGCAACTCTTCGGTGTGTCTACCTCTGGTATAACACTAAGTTCATGTTGCTGCAAACCAAGCCCTAACTTGACTTTTGTCACTGGTGGTTTGGAAGATCTCCATTTCTGTTCTCTACAGAGAACTTCCTCAGATTGTTCTGTAAAACAAAGTTTAGTATGTTGCAATAACATGTGTACACACACATAAACCTCAAATTAACTTGAAGAGATGGAAGAGAACTCCATCTCAGCTGTAAAGCAATAAAAATTATAATGAAAAATAACATAACAGCCTTACCAGTTTGCTCAACTGGACCAATGCACCGTGAAATTGTTTCACTTCTGTGAAATTCATTCCTGCCACAATTCTCTTGCTGGTAGTTTTCTGAGTCTTGGAAGAAGTCAGTTCTCTTAATCCTGACAGGCTCTTGGGCCTCTGTTCTTTCTTCATTTGGGGACAGATGTCTCATCTTATAAGGGAAGAAGCAGTTTAAAATAAGATTATATTCATACTCATTTATCAAAAGAGCATTTTTATTTGTGTTTTGAAGCATGTTGAGAAAGTAGTTAATTATGCAGGATACCAGTCACATCTGCATAGCTCACAAAAACATTTGGACATGGAGGTGTTTTACTGAGCTCTACAAACCTAATGTGCTAAAACACAATTAGCTACATTTTCAAGGCCTTTGTGAGATTAGATCAGAGAACTCATCATTTTTAACAGGAATAATTCCTGAAGAAGTCTGCTTTTAGTTTTTCAGCTCCTGAATTCAAGAATTTTAGCTGCTTGGACACTGCAAAATCAAAAGACAGGAATTACAGGGAACAGTTATTCTTCTAAGATGGCTTCTGCTTAAAAAAAAAACAAAAAAACACAAGGAGAGGCAAAAGGAGGCTCTTTAGAAGCTCAAAAATAACTTGGATTCCTCTCTTCTGTTACTGAGAAAAAAGCAAATTACAACTAAAGACTGCAGCTGCCAAACCAATTTCCTAGTGGGTACACACAAAAAAGACAAGCTTTAAAAATGATCTATCCAAGATGCTTATGATATCCTTTCAGGTAATTAAGTATTTTTAATAAGTAGTTTTATTAAGTATTTTTAAAACAAGGGCTATTTTACACAAAGAGGTGCATTTATGGATACGAAGAAAACTCTACCTACAGGTATTTCAGACAACAATTTCAACAGGCATTATGGTCAGAGACCAAGCACGGACCTTCCCAGTATTTCTGTTAGACTTACCAAACTGTGCTCTTGGAGCTTTACAGAGGAAAAGTACTGGTTACAAATCACAAGTCCTAATTAAAAGTTTCCTTATGGTAAATCACCCAAAACTATCACTGTACTCCATGGGGTACAGTGTAGCATCGACTTGTAAGTTTGATCACTTGCCACATGATTACCCATGCAAAGTGTTTATAAAGCTTACCTGCTTGTTTAGAAACTGTTTCAAAGCCTCTTGCTGTCTCTGCATCTGTTCCTTCAATTTATCTTGCTTCTGTAGCAGTAGCTTTTCTTGTATTCTCTGTTTAGAAAGAAGAGCTTCTCTTTGTGCATCGACCTGCTCTTGCAACTCTTTCAAATACTTTTGCTGAGCTTGGATGCTTTCTGATGTGGCCAACACTCTGTCCCTTAAATTCAGTATACCGGAATAATTTAATGAAGATGCATCTCCTGCTTTTGATATGAAGAATTCCTCAAGACCCTGGGCTTTAGATTCTTCACGTGCTAGAACTGTGGGCTCAGAAAGATTGAGGAGTTGATCAGGGCTTGTTTTGCTGCTGCTTTCTATAGATCCCTGCTGAGAGGCTAAAGGATCAGCCAAGGCTGATCTCTTTGCTGCTGGCATGAGGGATGTCTTAAAAGGATGCTCTTCTCCAGCTTCTGTCTTGGTTTGATTGTTAGATATCTTCTGAGATAACGCTTTAGAGTGTACTGTTCCTGAAGACTCAGAGGAACTTTCTGAAGGCAACACAAATCTAACGTTTTGTTGGCGTGTTTCTGGTTGTGTCCTTACTTCAGTCACTTCTTTCCTGACTGACCCTGATGGTAGATGGGACTGGAATGGTTCTCTGATGTGATTATTGGTAGTTTCAAACATTCCCACTTGCTCCTGTGAAGGATAGCCATAGGGCAAGTGAAACTCTTCATGCTTCAATTCTGACGCTTCTGAAAACTGCACCGATTTCCCAGCACAAATATTCTGCACTTGCTCTTCCTGCTTCTGTGAAGATGGCTTTTCCAACATACCCAATGTTCCTGAAAACACAGGCCATGACTGCCCATACTCTTGGGCACAAACTTGTTCCAATGCCTGGTACTGCGTTGGCTGTGCTCCCTGACTGTGTAGGACTGGCTCTGAGACAGGCTCCAGATTAATGGATTTTGTTTCCCATGTGCTCAGAGGTATTTCAGAAGAAGACAAGTACCTTTGCTTCAGTGTATTCTGATACTCCTGTAGATTCTTCCTAGCTTCTTCAATGGTTTGTTTGTGCAACCTGAACAGAGTGAAAACATGAATCTTTTCAGAGCAGTGCTAAAGGAAAAAACAATTTCAATAATCAAGGCAATTCGAATTACTTTGAACAGGCATTCCCTAGAGACACTTTACATTCCATAAAGACACTTACCTTTTTTGCTGCAGAAGGCGTTGTTGAAAATCACGTATCATCTGTCTATGACTGTCTTCTCTTGGACTCCTGGGTTCTGATACATTTCCAGTCTAATCAAAATAAAATAATTTTAATTGCACACACACAACTAACTCACAGAAAACGATCATGGCAGCAACCTTAAGCTGTATGCTCTTTCATACAGAAGCCGCTGGGTACCACCATGTTTGAAGTCTGTGAGATTTCAGCCTGAGGCAATGATGCCAAGGGAGTTTCTAGAACAGATGGCCCGCAGCTACAGCCTCTCTCTGCACACACCATCAAAGTCAATGGTGCTTACAGCAGCTCAGCCTAAAGAGGTAAATATACTCTGCAAACTCAGGGAGCAATGAGCCAATGTAGCTGCACTTTCAAGGCAATCAGGCTCTCAAAAGAGTACCGGTTGTGCAAATGAAGCAAGCAAGATTTTATATACAAAGAAGATTACTCTCCTTCAATATCCTCTATAAATTTCTCTTCTTTAAGCAGCTATTTGAGATTTAAAAAAAGGCAGATTTTTGTCTTTTTTTCACACTATGATCTCTTTTCTCCTTCTTGAAAAAGGTTATGTCTACATGCACAATCATTATGTGACTATAATCAGATTTTACTAACAGATATTATAAACAGATGTGCTGCCCCTCAGACTATAGAGAGACAACACAACAGCAAAAGTCACAATCATAAAGTCACAGAATATCTGAGTTGAAAGGGACCCATAAGGTCATCAAAGTCCAGTTCCTGGCCCTGCACAGGACACTCCAAGAGTCACAGCATGCTCCTAAGAGCATTGTCCAAACACATATTGAAGTCAGAGAGGCTTGGTGCTGTGACCACTTCTCTGGGAGCTGTTCCAGGGCACAACCATCCCCTTGGTTAAAAACCTTTCTTCATAGTATCTAACTTAAATCTCCCCTGACACAGATCCATGTCACTTCTTCGGACCCAGTGATACCACGTGAAATAGAAGCTTATACCCTAGAAAAGGAAGCTTTAATAAAGATATCTAATTCACAGCCTAAGAAATAAAAACTGTCTTAATTGATATAGTTTAGAATTGGTAAAGGGTGTTCTTTATTTTTATTATAATAGTAAATAAAAACCAACACACAATTTTCTGTAATTCTTCACCTCATGTTCCATTTGGTTCTGCTGATCTGTAGAAAGGAGACTGTGGCTTTGCACCAGCTGACCTTGCTTTTCCTCTTCTTTTTTTTTCTTAGCCTGCTCCAAACAGGTTTGCATTTGGATCTTCAGATAATCAGCCTCCAAAAGAGCTTTCTCTTCCTCAATTTTTTTAATCAAGGCCAGCTGCTCCTGTTTCTGTTTCTCTATCTCTTCATTCTATCAAAAAGAAAAATGAGGGGGAATCTCTAGAACTGAATGACAAAGAAAGCAGACTGCTCACACACACCACCACACACAAACTTTTGCTCCAAATTACAAAAGAAATTCTATTGCTTGTGACAGGTATTTCCAAATTGCAACAGGTCTTTAAAAGCAGTTACAAAGTCTACAGGAATAACTTTGTTTTACTGGCTCAGTATTTCTAACAATCCCTGAATCCATTTACTATTGCATTATTATCTGTTCTCAAATTAATAAAATGGATAAAATCAGAATCCATTCAAGATATGTTATCAATTTCCGAAGACTGCAAAAGAAGTCCTTTTCTTAAACTTACTTGAAAAATCTATTTTGCATTTTATTCAGTTTTTCAGAGTTAACACATCTAAACATTAATTCAAGCTTTAAAAAAGCTTCTGAAATAGCTAATGCATAACCATTTTGAGAGCATAAACCTCTGAAGCAGTCTGTTTATTTTTATTCTCTTTCCCTGTACCTATCAGCTACAATTCACTTAGGTCGACACTTAGCGACAGCATATGCGCTTTTAGAACGGAAGCAAAGAAAAATTTCAAAGTATGGCAAAGATGAAGTGGACACCAGCCTTTAACAACAGTCTGAATGGGGATGATAGGAAAAGCAACCTGAGAAATTGCTGGACCTGAGAAGAGTTAATGTGAACACAGAACTATGTACACCTGGCCCGGTGGGAAATGTACACCTAGCGGGAAATGTACACCCGGCAAAGTGGAAGAAATGAAGGTTAAAGAAAGTAGCCACACTTTCATGAAGGATCTGTTGCATGTTTGGTTTGTTTTTTTTTTTTTAATACTACTTTTTTTTCAAATTTTTGTTTCCTTAATTTTTGAACTTAAACTCTACAACTGAAGGCTGCACATAGACCCAAATTTCAACTTTTCTTCTTTTAATTGGTAAAAACCCCCACGTAACAGCTGGTAGGTCTCTAGGGATATAAAAAAAATTAAAATAAAATGAAACACAATACATAATAGATATAATGAAATAAAACACAAAGTTAATATTTTCTAAATGTAATAAATATAGCATTCCCAGAGACACAAAAAACTTTCTTCATACACTTCCTAGATAACAAAAAAAAAAAATTACTCAAGATTAGTACACTTTTCCTGTCACTCTAAACCCAACCCCATAGACTTTCCTACATTATTACACAGGGTTAATAAAGTTTTCAGAGTTGTGTATTGCTGACTATACCCTCCCCTTATAAAACAAAGATGTTAATGTACATCTGGGATTCTCATTTAACCATGATTACCCTTGCCTACAGCACTTGTTAGATTTGAAGAAACTGGGGATTTCCATTCTAGTCTAAATTCCAGCTACAGCTTCAACATTTCTGAGAAGTACAGAAAATTTTACAGTAAAAGTTTAAGTGTTGAGTGCCTATAGCTGCTGTATAACCTGAAACATTCTTAAATCTTCTGTAAATCTTTTTTTTACACCACAGTTGAGATAAGAATAAATACAAAAACACTTACCCACTTCTGTCTCTCCTCTTCTATTCTAATTTTAGCTGCCTCTTCCATTCTGATTTTAGCTGCTTGCTCTTGAGGATGGATTAGAACTGACTTTTCATCTGCAACTGTTTTTTCTGACATTTTCATAGGGTCTAAAATATACACGTTATTTAGCTGTAATTGCAGTCAGAGTGAGCCTTGGATCTTCTTTACATCTTGCTTTACAGTTTCCCAGTATCTCTCAACAAAATGCATAAGCTGCTTTTGAAAAGGTCTATATCCTACTACTCTGCCTGTCTCTATAAGCTGAAAAATCAGTTTTTAATATTATCTAAGTCTTTAATAGCCCTTTATTGTGTGTCTTATTTGAATACACAGTAATGTCCCAGCTTCAATGGGACTGAAAATTATTTTTATTTTAAATGAAATATTTTACTTTCAATTAAATATTATCTAATATTACTTGAGAGCCCAAGAACAAGATATCCTGAAGAATCAAAAGCCACACATTAACCTCTTGGAACAAAGAGGGTCTAAAACTGGCAGTACTGGGCAAATGACCTAACATTTGGCCATTGCACAAAAAGCAGGTCTCAATCCTGTAATGTTAGCTTCAAACAGCAGCACATCTTCCCCAAGGCATGGTTTCACTCAGTCTCCAGGCATTATGTTGGCATAGCCATGTACATGATAGAACTAAATCACTTTCTTTTGTTTAAAAAAAGCAAGCACCCTATGAAAGCAAATAACCCAAAAGCAAAAAACCCAAACAACCAAAACACAGACCACAGCTTGATCACTTTAAAACTTCAGAAATCCCACTCAGCGTACAAGATCACCAATTCAGCATTAGCCTAACCAGAAGGGCACCAAGGACAGACATGGGATGTAACCCCAAGATGCTTTGGCTATCAAACAAATTGCAATGTCTGATTGGTATAAACTCCAATTTTACAGAAAGGTTTTTCAGAATGGTGCCTAAAAGCAGAAAAAACTCCACTCATCAGCTTATGCTTGTCCTGGGCATTTATAGCTGTAAATTTCCAAAGAAAGCAGCTTTTCCAGTTCAACAGGTACAGAACTTCAATGCTGACTTCTGCACTGAGAATTCTATCGCTGGAGGCAAACACCTCTTAAAGTACAGCAACACCAAGTGTGACAACCATTAGAGTGAGATTTGAAAGATAGAAGGGTATTTTGGACATCTGTTCTCTTCAAGATCTTAATGGACAATTGGACGTAAGAGCAAAAACCTCTCCTATTTGTGGTTTCAACAAATCCACAATGCCTTGTGGGCGCAGATAGGAAACTGTACTTTCATTCAGTGACAAAACACTGAATGCTCAAAGTTCATTAAACACTTTGTCACAGTCACTGCCACAGTCCCCCTGCACAAATCTTTTTGCTTCTACACAACAAACTGATGCAAGCATGTACCTTTGGCTCCAGACACTGTATTTTTCTGCTGCTCCTTGTTACGTTCTAAATCACATAATGGTCTCTTTTCACTAGCAATTGTGCCTGATTCAATAGCTTCAAATTCACTTTGACTCTCTTTCTCACTTTTTGATGTCCACTCCTCTTTTTGGCTTCTAATTTTGTTCAACAATTTCTTTAAGGCAAGTTTTGATCGAGGCTGGCATGCTTTTTCTTCTTCATGCCCTATAAGAAATATATACTGTTAACAGTTTTTTTATGATATGAAGATATTCGTTACCCAAAACTCTATGTTTTTTTTATTGCTTACAGAGTTAGACAAATAGCTTAGGTGTATTTTTAAAATCTGAGCAAAATTTTCTCTTACCTGCAAGAGAGAAGCGGTAATTTGCCTCTGCAAGCTATAACAGAAGGACTAAGCCGGATGCAGTGTTCTATAGTCAAACTGCAGCAGAAATACACAGTACTATCCCCACACCTGCCCTCTGCTTTCTATCAGCACTGGCAACACAATGCACCCCAGACCAAACACCAGACTGTGCCACCCAAGGGATGAAGAAGGGCTTGGCCAAGCAGCAAATCTCACAGAGACACTTCTGGCTCACATCACATGAGCCTGGACATGCCACAGGCAAACAAGACACACTCATGCATCCATTCCAGCCTACTCACAATATGCAGCAGCTCAAGCACAAACCTGAACGTGAAGGACACACAATAAGCAGACTATAAACTTCAACTCTGAAATATCTCAAAACGGAAAATATTTAAGTTCACACATCAGCATCAGTCCACAATTTATACTAATTACACAGGAACAATTATGGCTACTAACAGTTTAGTTCTTACAACTGAGAATTATTCTCAGAAGACTAATGAACTGAAGCATATCAGAAAAAGAAGTCACATTTTCATTTTTAAATTCATAATCATTAGGGTATTATCATCTATGCCAAACATAAACTAAATTATACTGAATTATTTTACGCACATTAAGAAATTTTACTACTTAAGGCATTTTACTTATTACTAAATTTTATTTGATATACTAGACTAATCTTTTCTAATATAAAATGAAAAGGTTTAAGTTAAATATGAAGTTTAGAAGTTTTACTTTCTGGTTCATTAGGGACCTCCTCTTCTATCACATGTTCTGATTCCTGTTGATTATCACAAGGAAGCTCTGGTTGAGTGTCACAAGCAGATTCATGCTCCAAAGAGATATCAAGATCATTATCTTGAGCTCTGTCAGAAGGGGCTGGCAAAGGTTGTGGCTCAAACTGCAAAATCAGGTCTCCTTTCATGTCTAATTAAAAGAGCACAAAAAAATAAAATGACCATTTGGAATACAAATCAAACAACACTGCTAGACTACACTCACACACAAATCCCCAGGAAATTCAAATATCAGTTGGTTATTTCACAACAGATTTAATCCAACTCCAGATTTAATCCAGATTTTTTTTTCCCACCAAAATACAAGTATCAAAACTGTTTAGATCAATACCCATCTATTCATTCAGAACTTCCACAGCAGTTTCCACTAGAATATGCTGTTTTTCAAAATAAAAGTTGATGTGATAAAAGGCTCAGTTTTACACCAAAAGCAGCTCACAAGAAAAATTACATATGATCCCAATAAGTTCATTGGGGAAAAGACAAACCCTGACCTGGCTGTTCACAAGGCTGCCACAGGAGAGTGATTGCACAGTCCAGGTGTCAAATCCTAGAAGACTGCACAATAGGAATTCTCCTATGATCACCTTACTGACTGAGGGGGTTACTGCCTACAAGGGATATGGGACACAGGGAGAGATCACCCTGGAATTCTATGCTTGTTACATATACTTAGGAGAGGAACCCAAGGCAGGAAAAGGATCAAGTTAGTCAGGGGCAGAACAACTATGAGAAAAAAATGTAAAAATAATGAGATAAAATGAGACAATCAATACATTTGTCTGGCCATGCACTGTGCCTAACAGTCTGTTTTGTCTTCTCACTAAATTCCACTTGTAGCTATTTTCCTATGTGAGGAACGCTGTGTTTTGTATGCTTGTGTGTGCACAGATATATACGGGCCAGCAACTGGAACGGGGACCAGAAGTCACAGGTGCACCTGTGTCTGGAGCACTGCCAACTGCAGAGACATAATGAGTGCATTTAGGTGGGTATGAGTATCAGCAAGCAGGGGCTAGCAAACCACAAGCCAGACTAGCCAGTAAGAACGGTAAGAGGCTTCGGAGTGACGCACCAGGCAGCTCTAAGACTGGGCTGGGTACTGCAGAGGCCAAGGGACCTACAAGTTGTCTAGTAAAGGGATCAGGAGATCAAAGCACTCAAGCTAGCTACAGAGGAGAGGAAGGGATCCAAAGAAACTTGCCAGCACACGTGTGTGCATCTCCAGGACTACGAGAAGACCCAGGGTCAGCTACTGGGCAGACTGAGTATATAAGGGGAGTTCCCACAGGAATCCATAGGATGGGCATGTCTGTGCATACGCCCGCATGCCCAGCGTGGTCTGTGCAGCAGCCAGGTGAAGCAGCAGATCTCGGGGGTTCACACGCCCAGCAGCCAGCCATTGGGAAAACTAAGGATCAAGGGCCAGCTGCCAGCTAAGAGCGAGTGTCTAATGCTATTCACCAAGTGATCCATAGCATCTATTTGAGCAGACGTGCATTTGAGTGCATACATGAGTATGAGAGGTAACTCTAAGGCTCCAGGCTCCAGCATAAATCACTGGGTAGACTGGGTGTCTAAGACCTGAGGAGGATCTGTAGTGTAGCAGATAGAGACCCAGGACATAGGGGACAACTCCTGGATAGACCGAGTGTCTAAAACCAACTGCTAGAGGGATCTATCCCATATTACAGACATATATCCCACTAAAAGGCCTTCACCTTGACCAGCCAGAGCAGGAAACAGAAGGAGGCCATTTGTGCTGTTTGCACTTAATGTGAGTGCTGTGTTTTCCCTGTTGGCCTGCACGGCCAGCTGTATGGATGTGCCCTGGAAGGCTGTTTGTGTGTGTGCCAACTGTGAACGCACACACGGCCTCGCTACTGGCCGGACCTGGGAAGAGGCAGCTGCAGCAGCCTCTCCTTTACTGGGTAACAGATTCAGCAACCCCCAACAAAGAACTTACTCCTTTCTTCACAGTACATATCTTCAAATGCAGACTCCAGTTCTCTCTGCCATTCTTCTTTGATTTCCACGCGTTTGTACGGTGGCACTGAAAGCTGAGGTGGCATCTGTGCGACAACCTGTCTCCTGCGCATCCGATCCTGAGCTTGCATTTGCTCCAGTTCTTCCAGGAGCCTTTCCCTGTCCTTCAAGAATAAAGAAAGGATAACATAAACCTTCAGTGTTCACATTCAGACAGCCACACATCAAGACTGATACAAAATGCTTCCATTTGGTTGCCATGATGTCTAGTTAATGTTCAAAGTTAATCTTATTCTAGGGAGAAAGCACTTCCTCAGGAGAAGGTTGTATCAGCCCTTTAGACACAGGAGTCATCAATACTACGTAGAAGATCTGATGTTAAATAAAGGTTCATGCTCTACACCTCTAAGGCCAACTTTCCTCCAGAAAACTAAAACCTTTTTTATAAGGTAAATAAGTATCTTCTTTTGCCACTTAGCTCTTGCTGGTATATAATTCAGCAGTTGCTACTTTTTAAGATGTAAACTAAATACTCTTTGGCACACTGAGTATATGTGAGAGCCATTTAAAAAAAATAAAAGTTGGTTTTTGGTTTTTTTTTTTTTTTTTTCTGTTAATTTCAAGAGCACCAGTAGTATTTCCAGAAATTACCATTTTAATTTGATTACTCATCCAGGGCCAATCATATCCTAGCTGATAAAAAGAAAGCTTTTCTTTTTCTAGCCACCAAAAATACTTCGAAGCTATGAGACAATGTGCAAATTTGAAATGTGATTGGCATTTTAGCGGGCAGGAAATGACCACCCATGGAAGCGATGTTTTCTTGGGAAAACATCCCTGGGTCCAGTGTAGACCAATTGTGGGCCAGTTTTAAGGACAGACAGGGGAATGGGCCAATCAAAGGTGAAATATGCCTCTGTAGGAACACATTTTGGGACAAAGATTGCCCGGGAATCTCTCTCTCTCCTTCCGGCGTTGAACAGGTACAGAGGTGCTCTGCAGCTCCAGGCCAGTTCCTTCCCCCACCATGAGCCCACAGGGGCCTATGGAGGGGCTGGGCTGGGCTGTGGAGCCCTTTCTGAGGGAGCTGCCCCGGCACAGGGGGAGGGTGAGAGGGATTGGAGCCGGCCCGGCAAAAGGGGGAGGAAAGAAGGGACAGGCTCCCCCCAGCCCGGGTTTCCCCATATTCTATGGGGGCTGGGTCGGACC
>VXBQ01007741.1:2036-25042 GCA_013400175.1 Phainopepla nitens
TGAGCACCCCCAGCTCTCCCAGCCTGTCCCAGAGCAGAGGGGCTCCAGCCCTGGGGCATCTCCCTGGGCTCCCCTGGACTCTCTCCAGCAGCTCCAGGTCCTGCTGCTGTTGGCCCCAGGGCTGGAGGCAGCTCTGCAGGTGGGGTCTCACCTGAGGGGGCAGAATCCCCCCTCCTGCTGCCCACACTGGGGCTCAGCCCAGCACAGGGGGGTTCTGGGTGCTCCTGGCTGGGGCATGGCCAGCTCTCATCCTCCTACACCCCAAATCCTTCCCCTGGGCTGTTCTGAATCCCTTCAGCTCCCAGCCTGGATTGATCCCATGAGCTCCAGGTGCAGCTCCAGCATTTGGCTTTGTTGAGCCTCCTGAGGTTCCCAGGGCCCCCTGGATGGCCTCCCATCCCTCAGGTGTGTGACCCACACCACACAGCTGGGTGGAATCTCCAGACATGCTGAGAGTGCCCTGATGCCACTGCCCATGTCACTGATGAAAATGTTGATCAGCACTGTCCTAAAGGTTGATTTATCTGAGCTTCTGCCCAGCTGCTCCAGTTAGGATGGGTTTAATTCATGGGGTTTTGGTGGCACTGTGACAGGATTGACTGTCATGGTTTTACTCCTTTTTGTTTCTACAGAAGAAAGACCCAGCTGATCCCTTCAATGACGAGGAAAAGGAAAGGCATAAAGTGGAGGCTCTTGCTAGGAAGTTTGAGGAAAAATATGTAAGTGTTTCTTGTTTAAATTGTGTTATTCTTTGGGCTGGGCAGTGCTGTTCAGCTCTCAGGCAGTGCTTTTCATGCTCACTGGCTCTCAAGTTCCTGTTCTCTCCCAGTCCTTTATCCTGGCTGCCACGTGCTGATTTTTATATTCTTTTTCTGTCTCAGGGCTGCAAAAATAGTTGAGATTCATTCTTAAATCAGATGAGTCTGATTAAGGCAAATGACATGAACGAAAATGAGCAGCAAATCTGTGATTGATAAAATTGAATTTCCATAAGCAAAAATGAATTTCTAGGCCTTGTTGCTGTGGCAGGAGGAATGGGGCTGTGATGAGTGCACTGCCCTTGGACACTGCTGCCTGGATCTGTCTTACCTGATCTCTCTGTCCTTCCTTTTGCATTATTTCTGTGGTTGGCAATAAAACCACACTGTGGTTTTTACACCCTATGGCACCTGGGGGTAGCAAGTTGTGTGTTGTTTTGTGATCCAGATTTGGCCCATGGGTCACCCTGACACACTCTGTGTGTGTTTGCTGTCTGTAGTGCTGAGTCTGTACCCACTGGAGCACTTAGGGAAGGGCAAGCCCTATGGAGAGAGCCCTGGCAGGAATGTTGAAGGGATGCAGACCCAGTTCAGTGTGGAGTCTGGCTGGCAGTTTTTCATTTGGCTGCACTGTGTTGTTTCTGTGTGACAAGGCTTTAAACTGGATTTACCACACGCTGGGAGTACAGGGTGATGGGAGCCAGCCCTGGTTTGGTTCTGCTGTAGCTTTTCTGTCCTGGAGCCAGTGTTGCTGTCCTGTGTCAGGGATCTCTGTGGTCCTGGGGAAGAAAAGTGCTCACAGTGTCCATGTTTCCTCGTTCAGGGTGGCAAGAGGCGCAGGAAGGACCGGATTCAGGATTTGATTGATATGGGGTATGGCTATGATGAGTCCGACTCCTTCATCGACAACTCGGAAGCTGTGAGTGCTGGGGCCGTGAGAGTGGCTAAAGGTGGCTGCCTGGGAGGCTGAACCTGGGCTGGGAGTGAGCCAGGAGGGTGCCAGGGCCAGGAACCAGAGCTCCTGGGGCAGCTGCCTGGCAGGAGGTGCTGGTAGGGATCCCAGTGTGTTCCTGGGAGAGCACAGTCTCCTCAGGCTCGGGACAGGGACAGGACTGGAGGAAATGGCTGGAGCTGAGTCAGGGAGCTTTAGGTGGGATGTCAGGAAAAGGTTCTTCCCCCAGGCCGTGGTCAGGCTCTGGAACAGCTTTCTCAGGGAAGCAGCCACAACATGGAGCCTGTGTGAGCTCAGGGAGCATTTGGCCAACGCTCTCAGGGAGGCACAGCTTGGGATTGTTGGGGTGTCTGTGCAGGGCCAGGAGCTGGACTCAGTCCTGATGGGTCCCTTCCAACTCAGCATATTCTGTGATTCCATGAATCCCACTGCATCTTCCAAGCAGCTGAGCTGTGGAATGAAGTAACCAAGCTCCCAGTGGCAATGAACTGTTCTCTGTTATTTCCAGTACGATGAGCTGGTTCCTGCCTCTCTCACCACGAAGTATGGAGGGTTTTACATCAACTCAGGAACGCTGCAGTTCCGGCAGGCCTCTGAGTCTGAGGATGACTATGTCAAAGAGAAGAAGAAGAAGTGTCCCAAGGTCAGCAAGGCAGGTTTCTCAGTTATTCCCTCTGCAACAGCTTGGAGCTTGCTGCATGTAACTGTGTTAACATCCAGAGTGGGAGAGATTTGTGGCTTGGTGTAGACAGAATAGGGATAAGCACTTGAAGTCTCATTGTATCCTAAAATTTCTTAGTAAAATGAAGCATGTCTGGCATGGATTAGACTCTGGTGGGGTTACCTGGTTCCCAGAGCAGAGGTGACAGCAGCTCCCTGTCACCCTGGAAGTCACAGCATTGTGGGGATGCTGTCAGATGCTGAAGGCAACACGTGTCAGAACCGTGGTGAAGGTTGTAGGAGGGTTGGGTTAATGAGTCCTGTGTTTGCACATTCCTGGGAGAGGTCCCAAAGTGGCTCTGGGAGTGCTGGGAAACTCTTTGGTTGTGACTCTTTGGTTTTTAACCCTCTGCAGAAGCGGAAGTTGAAAGATGGAGGTGAAAAAATAAAGAAGAAGAAGAAGGATGATTCTTATGACAAGGAAAAGAAATCGAAGAAGTCCAAGTTTCCAAAAGCTGGGTAAGGAGGGCAGGAGGGAGTTCTGCTGCTCAGCACCTTGTTTCGGGGTTCCAGGTGGATGCAGCAGTAGGAGCCTGCTGCAGTGTGGGGCAGCTGGAATGCACATTGAGACACCAGCAGGGAAAGCCCTGGTGCTTCCAGGGTGGGAAAGAAGGGCAGGGGATGGTCAGGAAAGGAGCAGAGCTGCACAGCAGCAGTGTGTGAGCAGAGAGGGGCACAGCTGGCTGCAGGAGTGGCTCTGTGGGAGCTCTGCTTAGGCACTGACAGTGGGAACAGGTACAGAGGGTAGAGAGAGGGGTGAGAACTGGCAGGAAAGGCAGGTGGGGAGGGCTTGGGCTCGGGACTGTAGGAGCTGGGCTGGCAGGGAGGGAGGGGTTACAAGGCAGGCTGTGTTACTGCTCTCTCTGGGCAGCCCTTTGTACTCCTGGCCAAAGTATTTCTTGGATGAGTGCTCAGCTCTTTTATGGCTTTTGGGCTGTAAAATGAAGTGGTTTTTTTCTTTTTGTTCTGAGTCATCTTGTGCTGTAGCTCTTGTCCTTGCTTTGGTCTGCCTGGCCTGTCTCTTTCAGTATCTCTATCTGTTGATTTTTGCTCATTTCCTATATTTTCCTCCTAAAGTTTTTCCTTCTTCCTTTAACTATTCTTTGTAATTTATTTTTTCCTGCATGGATCTGCTTTTGGGCAACAGCAACCCATGTGTCTGATGTGGTATCATCAGTGTGTGATTCCTTCAAAGCAAGCAAGGAAAGGAATTTTCTCTCCTGGTTTTAACACAGCAGAAAGCTTCACACTAATTCAGTCCTGCCTCAGTTCCTCTGTACTAATTGTGCATTTCTCAACCTTCCTTGCTGGAACAACAATAATATCATGTAGCTAGATGAAAGCAGAGCTCTGTGGAGGTGCTATAAGCCCCAGCACCTCTCTGCAGTGAGTCAGGACATCCTTCTCTGAGCTGAGGTGAACAGCCAGAACCTTAAGACTTTTAGAAGCTGTAAAATACTTTTTGTGGTGTAATTGGTTAAGGGGCTAACCAATTCCAGGGAATTGTGCCTGAAGTGAACTGGGGGAAAGGGACCCTCTCTGCTCCTTGATCTTGTACTCAGTTCCCTTTCCCCCTCCACGCTTTGTTTGCAGCTTCACAGCATTAAATGCAAGTAAGGAGAAGAAGAAGAAGAAATACTCTGGAGCTCTCAGTGTCAAGGAGATGCTGAAGAAGTTTCAGAAGGAGAAGGATGCTCAGAAGAAGAAGGATGAAGAGCAGAAAGCGGTGGCTCCTTCCCCAGCAGACCCTGCAGCCCCAAGGGAGGCAGAGGCCATGGCTGACCCTCTGCTCTCCCTGTTTGGCCACGCCAGTGACAGTGAGCTGCTGCAGGCAGCCACAGCCATGGACTCCCTGAGCGAGCTGGACCTGGAGCGGCTGCTGAGCGAGTCCCCTGAGGGCAGCCCCTTCCCCGAGGGGGAGGATGGCAGCAACCCTGGGGGCACGGGCGTGGAGCAGGAGTTCAAGCAGCCACCATCCCTCCCTGAGGGGCTGCCAGCCCCCCTGGAGAAAAGGATCAAGGAACTGGCTCAGGTACAGCAGCTCCTGGGGGCTGTGGGGCCGGTGGGTCCTGCAGGGGCACAGCTCTGCTGGGTGTGGGTGGCAGCACCCAGGGATGGAGCACATTCCAGTGGGGGAGGTTCTCAGATCCACTGGGATCACACCTTTGTGTCACCCAGTTCCCTCTAAGCCATTTTCTTGAAGGCCCAGATGTCAAGTGATGTCCAAGTGCTGGACCTTGTTAGCTCCTGAATGTAAGACTTGAGATCACCCCTGATCAGGATTCCTTCTTCACCCCTCTTGGCAAAGTAGGGACCTGATGCGAGAAGTAATTTCCAAAGTCAGTTTGACTTGAATGAACTGACATATGAATTACTGAGGCTGGAGGGCTGGTTTGGGCTGGGACAGAGGTAATTTTCCCCACAGTGGCTGTTTTGGGGCTGTTTTGAGTTGTGCTGTAAAGAGAGCTGATAACCCAGGGATGTTTTTGTTATTGCTGAGCAGGGAGTGCTCACCCAGTGCCAAGGCCTTTGCTGCTTCTCAGCCCACAGTGCCAGCAAGGGGCCTGGGGGGCACGAGGAGCTGGGAGGGGACAAGCCAGGACAGCTGATCCCAGCAGGGGGATCCCAGCCTCTGGGGAGCCGTGCTCAGCTTGTGAAGCTGGGGGAAGAAGAAGGAAGAGGAGGATGTTTGGAGTGATGGTGTTTGTTTTCCCAAGGGACAACGTGTTACATGTGATGGAGGCCAGCTGTCCTGGCATGGCTGAACACCTGCCTGTCCATGGGAAGTGGGGAATGAATTCCTTGTTTTGCTTTGCTTGTATGGCTTTTGCTTTCCCTGTTACACTGCCTTGTCTCAGCCCATGAGTTTTCTAACTTTTACCCTTGTGATTTCCTGCCCCATCCAACCTGCATGAGGGAGCAAGCAACTGTGTGGGGCTGAGTTGCAGGCTGGGGTTAAACCATGACAAGGACAGATTCCACCATAATGTTTTTAATGAGCTGTGCTGGTCAGGACAGTGCTCTGTGTGTAAAATAAGAGGCTGCAGCTGGCAAGCATTGCCACAGTTCTACATTGGGAGAAGGCCTGGAAAGCCCTGTAGGTGGGGCTTGAGGATTTGCTAGAACCATTTCCATGTCACAGGCAGATCTTTTGCTGAAACTTGGGTACCACTGGAGCTGCACCAATTTGGCAATTTGAGTCCTTTAGCCATTTTTAACATCTTGTTGTTGGGGTACCATTTGGAGTGGTACATATTAATGTCTGTGTGTTTTCACCAGTAGCCTCTCAAGCAGCTGGACTCATGGAGGACTCACCCATCTTCTCCAAAATGTGGTGTGCTTTGGGAAGTCTGTTTTGGAGGAGAACATTGGGTGCTGGTCAGGGATCCCCTCCTGGCATGTCAAAGTGTACTTTCAGCCTTGTGGTGTGAGGGCTGTCACCATCAGCCTGTCAACAAGTGCTGGGAGGTTTTCTTCCTGCTGCTGGTGTGGTTTTCAACACTGATTTTAAGTGATAAAAATGCCCTTGGAGCTCTGTGGTGGTTCTGCCCCCTGGGGCACTTCAGTTTAGAGCACCTTTTACTTAAGTAAGAGATGCTGAGTAACTCCTGTTTCTAAAGATAAGCTGCTCTTAGCGAGCTGTTCTGCTGAGTTGTGCAGTGGTAGTGAGCAGAAGGGAGGGGAGGAGGAACTGAAGCAAATATTGCCACAGCTGATAAAAATAATGGGCTCTTGGTGGATGTTTCTGTTTCAGAAAGCACCAAAATAGCTGTTTCTGACTCTGAGTTAAAGGAGAATATTTTGGAAGTTCCACGTTATCAGGTTAATTGTTATGGTGTTGTGAAGCAGTTTAATAGCAGAGTCCCCACTGATTTTCCTGCTCACATTTTCCTGCTGCTGTGTCTCTTGGTGCTGGATTGTGGATGTTAAGAAAAGAAACAAACTGAAACCTCTGAGTCAGGACTTTGAGACATGAACTCAGGTGGGAATGAAGAGGTGCTGTACCTCTGCCTGAGAGCCAAGTCTCTTCATCCCAGAGGTG
Source organism: Phainopepla nitens (assembly GCA_013400175.1). Lineage (NCBI taxonomy): Eukaryota > Metazoa > Chordata > Aves > Passeriformes > Bombycillidae > Phainopepla > Phainopepla nitens. Next base: position 8,509 of record VXBQ01007741.1, read on the forward strand.
GGAGCATCTCCTGAGTTAAATGGACCCTCCAGGCATTTCCTCTTCTACTTGAACTGCTTTGACTTTAACCCTCTCCTTCCTAAGTAATTTTCCTGTTGAGGATTCTCCTTAGCATTGAGCCTTCTCCTTTGATATCCCTGCTGTTGGCAGGGAGGAATGTTCACCCTCTGGGCATAAATTAATTGCTTGTCTGCCTCAACTTTGCAGTGGTAAATCATGATATTTTAAAATCCTCTCCTGGTCTCCTTTCCCGTGCAAGGAATCACTAACTCATTGTGCTGCCTTCTGCCAAATCCCAGTTTTGTTTTTATCCCCACTCAGAAAAAAACTGAAAGCTCTTGGCAATTTGCTACTATCTCATTCATCTCTTGGAATTATTTTCCTGCTGGACATATTTTTCATGGGTGTGATGTTTTGGGGCAGCACTTTGTGAGCTGCAGTCATAGCTCAGGAAGCTTCCTGAACTGGACTTTTTTTTGTTTGTTTGTTTGTTTCCATGGTGTTGACTGGGAATAACACATCCCCTGTGGCTGTGACTCCTCTCTGTTGGTGTCTTGGCTCAGTTTCCAGACTGATCTAGAAAACCTGGTGATAAGTCTTCTCAACCTTCCTTAGATGTGCTTAGGATGAGCTTTCCTGGTCCAGGGACAACTCTGTGCTCATATTCCTCAGTTTAATGGGAAGTTAAACCCATGCCCTGAAGCTGTTGTTGTCCCCATGACAAGTTTGCCAAAGAAGCCACCAAGCCACCTCCTTTGTCCCACGAAACAGAGGAATCCTCACTCCAGAGTGGTAACTCCAGTGCATCTGGAGAGGAGAATCCAGACTGGGAAGGTCACCAGGTGTGCAGGACATGGAGTTACCAGGTCAGGCAGGATTGGACTTGAACTGGGGAGGTGTGAGGGGACAGGGTACCACCTCACTTCTGCTGTGACAGAGTTTATGTCATAAAACTGTGCCTTGTTTTGCAGTAGTTCTGTGGTGCTTTCGAAGACACTTGACTGCTTGTGCCAGCTGTGAACTCTTGATGATTTGTGTTATTTCCTGACTTTCAGGCTGCCAGAGCTGCTGAGGGAGAAGGCAAGCAGAGATTCTTCACTCAGGACATCAACAACATCATACTGGAGTAAGTGCTGCCAGCAGAGAGGTGTGGGAAAGGAGAGCATTAGGCAGAGCATTTTTGGTAAATTCAGGAGCAGGTTCAGCAGGAATTGTGGGCTTGTCCTTGTACAGGTCTTCCAGGCAGAACATGCCCAGAATAACATGGAAGGCTCCAAGAAATGGCTTTCAGTTGAAGTGTCATGAGGTAGGAGAATGTTGGAGGGGATGTATCGAGGCCTCCTGTTCTCAAGATGCTGCCTGATATTTATGTGCCTAAATTTGGTCACCTCACCTGTGAGTTTAGCTTGATAAAAGACCAGTAAATCTCCCCTGTGAGAGATGTCAGGCATGTTTTTGATACTTAACTTACGTGCCATGTAGAATGGTTTACAACTGGGATAAGGCTGCTGTGTTCAACTGGTTCTCTGGGAAAACTGGAGGAATTCCATTCCTGCTCTGTGTTTTGAGGCCCCAAATTACAGAGTGCCAGTGTTGCTCAGGCAGCTGCAGATAATGGCTTCATTCTTCTGCCAGAGACTGGAGAGGGCAGATGAATGCACAGGGCTTTGTGATCAGTGCAATAACACTGACACCCAGGCTTTAATTTCATTAAGGGTTATCCAGGCACTTGCAGGGAACTGCCGAGGGGAGGTTTAGGACTCTGTTTCCCTCTCATTTCCAGGGCTGATTACCACCTTCCAGCATTCCAGTGCTGGCTGCACAAACAGTCCTTGCCTGGTGTCAAACTGATCACTTCAACCTCACTCAGGGAGATTTAGACAGATTTGTACAATTTTGCTGCACAATTTGGATCAGGGCAACCCTAGACATGAATATAATGTGTGAGAAGAACTCACTGTGAGCAGCCCTGGGAGAAGGACTCCGGGTGTTGGTGGGTGACAGCTGGACTTGCTCCCCTCTGTGAGCACCCAGAACCCCCCTGTGCTGGGCTGAGCCCCAGTGTGGGCAGCAGGAGGGGGGGATTCTGCCCCCTCAGGTGAGACCCCACCTGCAGAGCTGCCTCCAGCCCTGGGGCCAACAGCAGCAGGACCTGGAGCTGCTGGAGAGAGTCCAGGGGAGCCCAGGGAGATGCCCCAGGGCTCGAGCCCCTCTGCTCTGGGACAGGCTGGGAGAGCTGGGGGTGCTCAGCTGGAGAAGAGAAGGCTCCAAGGACACCTCAGAGCCCCTTGCAGGGCCTGAAGGGGCTCCAGGAGAGCTGGAGAGGGACTGGGGACAAGGGATGGAGGGACAGGACACAGGGAATGGCCTCCCACTGCCAGAGGGCAGGGTTAGATGGGATATTGGGCAGGAATTGTTCCCTGTGAGGGTGGGCAGGCCCTGGCAGAGGGTGCCCAGAGCAGCTGTGGCTGCCCCTGGATCCCTGGCAGTGCCCAAGGCCAGGCTGGACAGGGCTTGGAGCAGCCTGGGACAGTGGGAGGTGTCCCTGCTCATGGCAGGGGGTGGAATGGGATGAGATTTAAGGTCCCTTCCAATTCAAAACATTCTGTGACTTTGATGATGGTTATGATGAATCACTTGATGTTTTTTACACTTTCTGACACCAAGAGGTGGCTTAAAAAGCCAGACTCCTAATTTCTGTTTAAATGTGTAGATGGGTTTGGCACACGCTGATCTCTCTCACCTCACTTGGAAGTTGAAAACCAAGGGATGAAGTTTGATTTTGTATTGTCCTGAATTCCACTGCCACAGCATGTGACATAGCCAGTGTGCATTTCTCATTTCACTGCCTGACCCTCCTGCATGCAGCTGCCAGGGAGAGCTGCAGAACAGCAGACTGCTGACTTTCCATGTGTTCCTTCTCCAGCCACTCCCAGACCGGATTCAGAGCGTAGCTTGGGATGAAATCTGTTGATGGTAGAACCCAAGGAACCTCCACGCAGTTTGCCATGTCCTCTGTGCCCCTGTGCCCTGCAGCTCCCCTCAGAGTGGCACTGGGTGCTCAGGGGTCCCTGCTAACGCTGTGTTTGTTGTTTTCCCGCAGCATCGAGCTGCAGACGCGGGAGCTGAGCAGCCAGCTGCGCTCGGGGGTCTATGCTCACCTGGCTGCCTTCTTCCCCTGCAGCAAGGACACCCTGCTCAAGCGAGCCCGCAGGCTCTACCTCTACGAGCAGGTGAGCCAGGTGGCCAGCCCAGTGCTGTGGTAGCCCTGCTGGGCACGCTGCTGTCCCCAAACAGGCTGTGTGCTCCGTGGGGCACCGGCCCGGCACGGCGGCTGGCGGGGGGTTGGAACTGGCTGGATTTTGGTGTCCCAGCTTCAGGAGCTTCAGGAGCTTCAGGGTGTTGTGTGCTCACTCCAGGGTGGTCGGCTGAAGGAGCCTCTGCAGAAGCTGAAGGAAGCCATTGGAAGGGCCATGCCAGAGCAGGTGGCCAAGTACCAGGAGGAATGCCAAGCCCATACTCAGGCCAAGTTTGCCAAGTAAGCTCCAAGTTTGCTCATTCCCCATTTGTAGCTTTTCCCAGCAGGCTCCCTGTGGCCTGGAGGTTGCTCTCCTGGAGTTTGCCACCTCTTTTTGTGCCGTAGGCTGAATTTGCTGATGGGCATTGATTGGCCTAATTAAGCTCTGTGTGTTCCTTGTGCTGTCTGTGGCGATGCCAGCTGCAGCAGCACTGATGGGACCAGAGCTTGGCTGAAGGGTTCTGCGTGTGCAGACATGTCCTTAGGAACATGGCAGCCTGGGAACAGTCAGGCTGGATTAGTCCCATCATCTCTATTACAAAATATTGGGAGATTGCTTAACCTTGAGTCCATAGCTCAGCTTGCACCCTAAGCCAGAGATTGCTGATATTGAGACCTCTGTCCTGTGCTGTTCAGAGCACTTAATCCTCGTCTTGAGCCTGCAGGACAATCACTTCCACATCTTCTGTCTCCATTTCAGGATGCTGGAAGAGGAAAAAGACAAAGAGCAGCGAGTTTGTTCTGATGATGATGAGGATGAAGAAAAGGGAGGGAAGCGTGTCGCGGGCCCGCGGAAGAAATTCCAGTGGAATGATGAAATCAGGTTTGAATAACTCGGATATTAAGCAAACTCACGAAGTGTCTTACTCTTTGCAGTCGGCAGTGAAGCATTTTGGTGCCTGTGTCTGGTTTACAGAGCAGTGCTGATCACCTGTAGGAGCAGTCAGCTTGGAGGTTCGTGGCACATGGTGCTGTTTATGGAAGCCACTGCTGCATTTATTACATCTCACCCTGAAGCTGATTTCAGGCCCAGGCTAACCCTGAGAGAAGTGCTGAGAAGCTTCTGTGCAGAGTCCAAAAGAGAGAGTCAGATCATTGGGAACAGAAGGGATTCAGCTGAATTGCTGACATCCTGTAGCCCAGACTCTTGACATGCCCAGGTTCTGGTTGTGGAAGCAGTTGAAGCTGTTGGGTTTTGCTGCCCCTGGCATTCAGGATGCTGACAGAGAAGGGAGTGCTGAGAACAGGGGAGAGTGACAAAGGGTAAAAGGAAAATCACTCCTGCTGTCTTTTTCTTCTTATTCTGGAGCAAATCAATTTGTGCTGCTGATCCATGTAGGACATAGCCACCTTTTCTTCCTGCCTTCTGCTTGCTGAGAGGTTCAGTTCTGTGGTTGTTACTGGTGCCTGTGGCTCTGGCACTGGTTTGCTACCTCAGCTGTTTGAGATTACACTGGGAAGGGGTAACAAGACTTTTCTCCCTGGTGCATCCATGTGTGTGCACACACAGAGCAAGGAATGTGCCTTTCCCTTCCCCTTTCCTGAGGAGGCAGTGCAGAGCTGTATTAGCAAGAGCCAGCTGTGTCTTGGTGTATTTATCCAGCCTGGATAAAGAGAATGATCTCCAAGTGGGAAAGGTCAATCTGCATAACTGTATCTGAAATCTTCCTGTTCCTCAGGGAGCTGCTTTGCCACTTGGTGAAGATTAAGTTGGATGGTTATGACCTTGACAAGAATAAGGCTCAGTCTCTAGAGGATTATGTGAAGACCTTCCTAGAAGGAGAGGTGAAGCCCCTTTGGCCAAAAGGCTGGATGCAGGCCAGGTGAGCAAGAATCAAGGGATTCCTTGTCCCAAGGGACCTGGGAAGGTCGTGAGTCCTGCCCTTGCTCAGGGAATGGCTGGCTGCAGAGTTAGATCAGACTGCTCAGGGCTTTGGCATGCGGAATTTCGGAAATTCCCAAGGATGGAAATCACCACAGCATCTCTGGGCTTCTGTTCTGGTACTTGATCACGCTTCATGAGATCTTTTCTCCTGATTTCCAATAAGAATTCCCCTTGCTGCACTGAACTGAATACTCCCTGCTTTTGTTTTTTACTGTTCACCTTTGAGAAAGGTCTGGCTCCATCTTGTTTCTGTCCTCACCACTCTTTAAGTAGTGGAAAACTGCCCTTAGACTCCTCCTGGGGCTTCTCCTTTCCCAGGCTGAGCAAACCCAGTTCCCTCCACCTCTCCTTGGTTGTCATGTGTCCCTGTTCCCTGGGATGTCTCCAGTTTCTTGATGTCTTTCTTGTATTCTGGGGACCCTGAAACTGGATTTGTGTCCAGATGTGTCCTCCCAGGTGCTGAGCAGGGGATAGTTTGCTGTCAGCAGGACACCTTTGCAGCAGTGGCTTCCCTTCAGCTTGGCCCCAGGACCCCCAGGTCCTTTCCTGCAGGGCTGTTGCCCAGGGTTGTTCCATCCCAGCTGCAGGACTTGGTGCTGGATTTCATTGAGCTTCACAAGGTTTGTGTTGGTCCCTTTTTCCAGCCTGGGAAGGGCCCTGGGAATGGCAGCCCTGCCCTCCAGCATATCATCCCCTCTCCCTCTGCCCCTTTTCACCTCACAAATTCCTGAGGGCAGCCAGGACTGTGACTGGCAGTGCTGAGTAGCCTTGGTGCCATGTTGATGTCAGAAGGGTGCCACTGGCAGGTAGAACTGGCACTGAGGTCAGGCCCACGGGCCAGTCTGTGCTTTCTTGGCTCTGTATTACAAAATATCACTTTACAATCACAAAGGATACATTTTTCAGGCACTTTGGGAAGTCTTCTCTGGAGTATTCCCAAAAGAAGGCAAAGTAGAAAAGTTTTAGGGGCTTATTAAAGTCAGTAGAATTTGGTGTGGTTTCTGTACCCTCACTGCTGTTTCCTGCTCTTTCCCACTCTCCATCACCCCTGCCCTCAGCTGGCAGTGGCAGATAGCCACACAAATGGCAGAGTCCATCTGCTGGGACTGTCATCACCTTCTGGCCTGCTTTGTTTTGCTCAGTACTTTTAAAGAAAGGACAACTCTGCAGTCTTACTTCTGGAATCTTTAAGGTTCCTTCCAACCCAAGCTGTTCCATGATCTGTCTCTTTGCATTTCACAAGCTGGGCAGTGCTGTCTTCTCTGTTGAATTTGCCTTCTGGGTGGTGGGGGATAAAGGAAGATGTAGGTAGCAGTTCCTAAGAACAGTAAGTACGAGTGGCAAATCACAGATCCACTTGGAAAAGTCCATGGCTGTTTGTTGCAGGTGCATGTGCACAGAAAGCTCTGTGCTGAGCATGGTTGTAGTGCAGGAGATGAAAGATGGCATTAGGAGGTAGGGGAAGATTCCTGATTAGTTAATGAGGATATACCCAGCCTGAGGGTCTCAGCTTGCCAAGTTATAAAAACTTTTCTTTGAATAAAAGGAAATTAAAATATTCAAGATGGTGAAACTGTTGTTGGGCATTCAGGTGTTCACCCACGACTCAGTGTAGGAGGCACTTCCAGTGGAATTAAGTACAGTAAGTAATGCCTCAATAAAAGTGGATTTCCTGGTTGCTTTCCAATGGCTTAAGGACAATGGTTTCTCCTGCTGAGACTTAGAGTGGGACTTGATCTTCCTGAGTCCCATCCAGTTAAGATATTCTCTGACTTGGTGGTTTAAAGACAGAGGGTAGAGTGACAGCCTCGGGGAGGGACTGGTGGCTCTAGGAAAACTGTAACAATTTTATGGATAAGTCAGCTTGATTCACTGTCATCATGATCTCAGAAGTTCATCTGTAAGAGGAACTTGGAGGTGGACAGAGCAGCACTTTCATGGATGAATTAGAGAGGCCCTGCCATGAGTCTGTTTCCTCCATTAGCACTAAGAGATGATTAACAGAAGGCTAGGCTGACATAAGCTTGCTTTTTAAGAGAAAAATGATGACAAAAGTCTGTTAATACCAGCCAGGAATCACATTCCGTGTGCCAGTACTGAAGGAATGTTCATAACTCCTCCCTGACATGTAAGGGGGCAGCTGAGTGGCAGCTGGTTTGAGTCAGAGAGTGTTTGTGGGAGACTCTGAGGTTTACCCTCAGCAGCGCAGGGCTTTGGATGAAGCTCAGTCTGTTGGCTGTGCTCAGCCAGTCCTTCCAGAAAGGGTTGTGCTGTACAGAGTCACCTCTTGGCTGGGGACACAAAGGCAGCACAGACCCTTCTCTCCTTCATTGCTGTGTCAGAGGCACAGGAAGGGAGCTTTCTCCCTGGAAGCTGAAGAGCTCTTGGATGATCTCTGGCAGCAGGAAGGCCCTCAGTGATGATCCTGCCTCTCCTGATGGCTTTTTAGCAGAGCTTTTTCCTTAGGCATTGTCCAACCACTGCCTTAATGGCCTTTCCAGTGCCTGCAAGCATTGGTCCCCAGAGAGAGAATTGTGTGGGGCAGCTCAGGACAGTCTTCCTGGAAAAGGGCTGAATATTTGTTTGCTCTCTGTGGTTTCAGTTTCACTAAGTCCCCTGCCATACTGTGCAGCTCTGTCTCCAGTGATCCCAGCTGCTCTACTGGGTCTTGCTGGATATCACTTCTCATTGCTCTCTTCCCTTCTTAGGACACTGTTTAAGGAGAGCAGGCGTGTACATGGACACCTCACATCAGTCCTGTGAGTATCACAGCATTCCTTTGGAGTGAAAACTGGTGATCTCCATTCCCTGGGGCCTGGGGGGATCATGCAGGAGCACCTGAGCTTGCTTGGCTCCCCCCACACAGATCAGCACTGCTTCCTCTGGGGAGGTCTAGGGAGAGCAGCTGTTTGTGTGTGACATCTCCCAACACTTTCCTGAGGTGCTTTAGCCTTCAGTAAGCTCAAAAAGAAGAACTTTAAAGCCAGATTGCCCCCTGGTTCAACAGCCTGGAGTCAGGCCTCTGTGCTGGGCCTGGGAGGCCCAGGGAGATAAAGTGGAATGTGATTACTGCAGCCTGTTCAGTTGGTCCTTACTGGATTCTGGATTCCCTCTTTCTTGTTGCCTGGTTCCAGGAGGGTCACAGTGAGCTCAGACTGGTGTAAGTGGGTGCAACAGGCTGGTGGGTGGCAAACCAAGAGCCATCAGAATCCAGCTGGGCAGGGGCTTTAATCCAAAGGGTCTCATGGATCTTGCTGGTGGTTGATAATAGACGAGGACATGGATTTAGCTGGTGTCAGTTTGGCAGACAGTCCTGTTCTTGGCATGGATGAGTGAGGGGAAGTGGAATAGGGTGTAGAGTCATCCTTCCCTCAGCCACCCCACCCAGCAGCTCAGGGATGTCTTGTACCAGAGATTGCATCTGATCAGATCTGTTCTCTGGGAGTTTGGCAGATGCTTCTGCATCCTTGGCTTCTTCTGGGAACCCGAAAGAAAGGTGTAACTTCTGCAGAACAGTCTGTGTGCCAGTTTCTGTCTGGGCATTGCTGTAGGAGGGCAGCAGTGGGGTCCTGTGGCTGAGGCAGGATGTGTGTGTGGGTGTCTCACTGCTCTGCTGCCATCCCAAGACTCTGCTCCACTCCCTAATCCTCTCCCTGAGTGGGAGCTGGGGCTTCCAAGAGCAGCAACCAAATGTCATGTGGTTTTGAATCCTAGCAACCTGAGATGCTGCCTCTGTTCCCTGCAAAGACTCAGTGGATCATCACTAGCAGGGCCCAGGTGTGCTCCCTAGCTGGCTCCTCCCCTGGGGGCAGGCACTGAGCCATGTTTCTCTTGTCTTCCTCCAAACAGGGCGAAGAAGAAAGTTATAGCTCCTACTAAAGTGAAAGTGAAGGTGAGTTCTGTTTTCTGATTCTCATGGTTGGTATGTGCCATCCTGAGCCCTGTGTTTGAGCTTTGCATCTGTACATCAGCTACTGTGAAATGGCTCTGCTCAGTATTTGGCTTGGAAAAAACAACTGCAACAGCAGCTGAAATTGATGGCAGTGGCAGCTGGGAGGGAAGTGGGGGCTCATGGGCACAGAATATGTGTACCCTGCCTTTTATCCCCAAACTGTGAACCTTCCCTCCCCTTTCCAGCAGTAAACCTGTCTCCTTTTGCCTTGTCCTGTGATGTTGTTCCAGGACTCCTCCTGCAAGCCGGACAAGAAGCTGTCGGTGTCTGTCCCTTCCCTGCACTCGAGCAGCACCTTGGCGATGTCCTCAGAGCCCCAGGGAGGAGCCCTGGGCATCAGTGCCCAAACCAGGGACCTCTTGTCCCTTGGGACAGCCCAAGCAGCCAGCAGCACTGCCACTCCTGCCACCTTCAAGGATGACTCCTTGGATGAGGACTTGATTCACAACCCCACCTCCTCCCTGGAAGCAGTGTCCAAGGAACTGGCTGTGCTGAACAGCAGGGCAGCAGGGAGCCCTGACTTCACTCTTCCTGCAGCTCCAAAAGTTCCGCCAGAGAAGATCCCAACTCTTGCATCCTCAGAGGAGAAGAGGACATTTCCAAAGCCCAACCCTTCCCCTACATCATCCTCTGGTTCCCTCCAGTCTCCTCTAAACTTCCTAGCTGAGCAGGCCCTGGCATTGGGCCAGTCTTCTCAAGACAAAAAGACAGAGAACTCTAATTACAAAGAGCATTCTTGCCAAGCCTCCCCCAGCAAAATCCTTCCTGATGCCCATCAGGCTAAACAGAAGCACCACAGCCTGGTCAGGCCAGGCCACGGGCCCCCAGCCTCGGCGCCAGTGCCGGGCTCTCAGGTGAAGGTGTTCCACCCCGGTGCTCAGCTCCAGAAAACCTTCACCTCCCCAGCTCCCTTTGTCAAACTGCAGAATCCCAAGTCCTCCACCCCTCTGCCCCAGCGCTCCCTCCTCCAGCAGGTCAAGTCATCAACCAAAGCTCAGAGCTTCCATTCCTCCACGTCCCCAAGCAGCACCCAAAACTCCAGCGGCTCCCACAAGAGCCAAGGCTTGTCCTCATCATCTCTCAGCTACGCCGGGAAGCACTCGAGTGGCTCCAGCTCTTCAGGACAATCTTACAAATCGCCTTTTGTCGCTGGGTCCCTCTCCAAGCACGGGGCTTCTTCCAGCAGCTCCTCCTCTGGAGCTCCTGCCAGCCAGGGCAGCTCCTCTGGGACTTTGCTCCCCAGCGTCCCGGCCCCTTCCCCGGGCTCGGCCTCCAGCCGCCCGGCCTCCGGCTCCTCCGTCAAGAAAACTCCCGTTTCCCAGAAGCTGACCCTGGTGGCACCTCCTGGAGGCTCCAACGGGGACTCCAGTGGGGGCACCCAGGGGGTGGCCAAGCTGCTGACCTCGTCCCTAAAGCCAGCTGTGGTCAGCAGCACTGCAGCCTCTACCTCCGTGCCGGTAAGGGGGCTGTGCTGGGAGCTCCTGCCTTGCTCACAGCTGCCTTAAGGGAGCACTTCAAAAGCAGTTCCTGAAGTTCTTGAATGACTGTCTGAATTTTAGCTGCTTTAGACTAGAAAGTTGTGGTCTTTACCCTGGACTTGTCCTCCAGAATTCCAGCTTTCATTTTCAGCTTGAATAACCACTAAGCTGAATACTGTGCTGCCTTCCAAAGGGCAGTTTTTGCCCAGGCTATGTCATGGTCCCTCCCTGGCTCTGCGAGTTATGGGGACAGTAGGGCTCCCATGTGGATTAAGAGAAAGTGCAGTAAGGTAATTTATCATAAGAGATAAAATTCATTGCATAAACTAAAAGTATAATGATGGATTTGTTATTAATTAGATCTACAAACTTAGCCTTCTTTAAATTATTCCAAGTCATTTTAGTATTATTGCCACTTTTGTCATGACCGGCCCATAGAATAAATAACCCGTGGTTATAGAACCATGGAATCATTCAGGTTGGAAAAGCCCTCTAAGGTCTTTGAGTCCAACCATTGCCCCAGCACTGCCAAGGCCATCTCTAACCCATGTCCCCAAGTGCCACATCCACACAGCTTTTAGCTCCTTCCAGATACAGTGACTCCACCACTGCCCTGGGCCGTGCCAGTGCCTGAACACCCCTTCCATGAAGAAATTTTCCCAGTATTTGTTGGGATAGAACATTTCAGGAAGGACTTCTGGGTTGTCAGTACAGGCTTGTGTTATTACAATATTGTATTAATTAATGGGATAAGGGGCCTAATTTTTATCTATAGCAAAAAAGTAATAGTTCCTAATGTTGTATTCATTTGTTGTTGGCTGCTCATATCTGCCTTCCTTTGTGCCCCATGGAGAGAGCTGGGAAATACAAGGAGTGTATTTAAATGGAAAGCATGTATTGTTCAGCTTATGTAGCTGTAGTCTGTTCCTGAGGTAGAGAGCTGGGCAGAGCTCCCCAGTGGTGCCTGACTCCACGAGAGAGATCCTAAATAGCACCCCGGGATGCCTTGGGTGTCAGACCTCGGTGCCTGGAGTTGTCAGCAGTGTGTGCTGCCATAAGTGAGTAGGAAGCATAGCCCAGGAGCTCACAGGCAGTGTGGAAACTCTTCCTCTGCCTAATGGAGGCACAGTTCCAGAGCAAGGGAGTCATGGAGGCAAATCCAGTGTGGCCTCATTCAGAAGAGTTGGCTTGCCAATGTCCATCTGCAGATGGCCTCGAGTGTTGGCATATCTCGGGCCCTGGCTGGGAGGGTGCTTTTTCCAAGGGGGAGTTCTAAGTTTTGCAGATCTGTAAGTATGAACGATGCTGTGCTTTGGTTCTGCCTCTCCTGACTGACCTTTTCCATTGCTTTGCAGAAAGGAACTAGTGGAGCTGTGCTGCTAACAAGTTCTTCCTCCTTAAGTGTACTGGCTCCATCCTACAAGTCCAACAACCCAAAGCTGCCAGCTGCGCTGAGCTCCACCCCGTTAGGTATTATCTCTCCTATTCATTCTTTCCCTCTCCATGTCATCTCCTTCAGTTCCGACTCCTCCCCAAAAGCAGGAGTTTCCAAGGATGCAATAGTTACAGGACCTGCTCCGGGAACCTTCCACCACGGCCTCGGGCACAGTGAGTATCCTGCTGGTCACCTGTGTGTCACTTGTGCCCGTGCTGTCACATAGAACATCAGTGCTCTGCTGGGCTGGCCCGTTGCACCCCAGCCCATCTCTCTGGCTGCTGCTTCATGCTGTGGTCCCTGCTTTTGGATCTGCAGCAGTTGCATTTGGAGAACCTTGGGCACACCCCTAGAGCTCACCCAGAAGTGCCAATAACTGGAACCCGACCTCTGCTAAAACTGCTGCAGCTCCTCTGCTCATTTCTGTCTTGGATGTGTATTTGTTCCTTTTTTCCCTCTTCTCTCTTTGTTTTTCTCTCTAGGTCTTCTGGCTGGTTTGCACTCCAGCCCCCACCATGCAGCGCCACTCCCACACTCTGCCCTGTCCACTCATTTACCACAGAGTTTGCCAGGTAACTTGTCAGATGCTCGTGTTTGTCTTCTGCCTCCCTCTATCTCAGCAGCTCCTTCCTTCGGGGCTGGAGCCAAAGGGGTTGTCCATGTTTTCCAGCTGTGTGAGTGTCACTAAAGCCTCTCCAAGGTACAGAGTGAGAGGCTGGGAGCAACCTGGTCTGGTGGAAACTGTCCCTGCCCATGGCAAGGGGTGGAACAGGATATGCTTTAAGTTCCCTTCCAGTCCAAACCATTCTATGATTAGGAAGAAATTCTTGGCTCTGCTGGTGGGCAGGCCCTGGCACACGGTGCCCAGAGCAGCTGTGGCTGCCCCTGAATCCCTGGCAGTGCCCAGGGCCAGGCTGGACAGGGCTTGGAGCAGCCTGGGACAGTGGAAGGTGCTCCTGCCCATGGCAGGGGTGGAATGGGATGAGACTTGAGGTCCCTTCCAGTCAAACCGTTTTGGGATTCCGTGATTTCTGGAAGGATGAGTCCTCAGTGCTTACAGCAAGTGTTGGTTCCTGGAGATCCTTGGAATTATCCTGCCAGGATGAAAGCTGTGCCTGTTTGTGCACAGCCTGCCAGGACTGCTCTGGAATGAATATTCCAGCTTGTGGAGTTTTGTTCCTGGTGACCTACATAAAAATGTGTCAGACCAGACTGTCTTGTGTCTGTGCACTGAGTTAATTTCCAGCATCTCCTTCGTGACAAGTTTGTAGTGTAAATGCAGATTGCTCCACTTGCTGCTCACAACGTGAGGACTTGGCATTAAGCCTGTTCCTGCCCCAGTTTGATGCCTGCAGAAGTGATGCATAAAACAAGAGTTTTCCAGAGAAGTAAGGAAAAATTGAAATCCAGCACCAGCAGATCATGCTTACCTGCTTCAGGGAGCTGCCCTGGTAACTCCTATTTCTGCTTTCTCAGGCGTGTTCTTTAGCACTTGGGTGCAGTTCAGTGCCATTATCTTAGTACTTGCTCCTGTTGGGATGGTCTTCCTGGGCTAAATGAGCCTGATTTAGGAGTGCTAGCCTGATTCTGTGGCTGTGTGCATGGATAACCATGTAGCCTTCTGGAGAAGCCATGGAATAAAATGCTCTTGACTGCTGGGCACAGTGCTTGTTTGCTGAAGGAAGAAGAGTGCATTGTGCACTTGTGAAAGTGCAAAGAATTGTTTGGATTTGCTTCCTTTGCTCAAGTTTGAGGTGGGTTGTGCCATGCTGGTGTGGTAGAGCTGGGGAAGGTCCCTGCTGGGACAGACCCTTCCTTCCTGTTTGTAAATCACATGTCCTGGAATGAGTTCAGGGTTTGCACCTTGAACATGGCTTGTGGAATATATGCCATGTCACTGAGGAGCAACTCTTTGTCCCTTTAGTTGAGGGAATTCAGAGTGATCACTTCACTGTTGTTCATAGGGCTTATAACAGAAGAATTCTTTGATGGACTCTTCAGCAGGATGTAGGGCCAGAAGACAAAAGACCATTGGGAATAAGTGAAGGAAAGCTGACCATGGATACAGCTTCAGCAAGGACCTGCTTTCTCACTTGGTGCTTTCACTTAAAGATTGGAGATGGAGCCTGGTGCTGCTGTCTCTTGGAACATTCCCAATGCTGGTGTTTTGTGGAAGAGCACAGTAGATATTTAAGTGACCCCCATAACCTCAAAATGAATTCCTATGTTCTGTGGCACAAGCTGTGTTTGGCTGTGCCAACATCTGCCCACAGCTGCATTGCTGTGAGGTGTGTGGGAGGTTGCTGCAAATGCAAGGCAATGTTGATGCCTTAAATAAAAGTGCTTTTATATCCATGTTCATCCAGATGCCTCTGAGCAAAGAGCATCCAGTGCTTGCCTATGTGTGCCTTGTGCTGGGGCTGGGAATGTGGTGCTGGTTCTGTGCAAATGGGTTGTGCTGGGCTGACTCTTGCATGCAAGGAGCTTTTATTGGCCTGGAGGAGAAGCTGTTGCTGGACTGCTGGGTGCCACTGCTGCTTGGCTGCATGTCTCAGTACTCCCATTTATTCATCACAGTCTGAAGTAGTTTTTATTGCTCCTGGAAAACTTTTGCTTCCTTAAACTTCCTTCCTTTTTCTCTCTTCAGTGCATTTTCTCTTTCCTTCCACACCCATTCCTTTCTGTTCCATCAGTGGTGAGATTCCTATGGATCCTGTTGCTGTCAGTGGGCACCTAAAGCCTTCATTTAAGAAGCACTTAATTAAATAATTAATAAAGCACCTAAAAAATAATTAATAAAGCACCTAAAGCCCTACCTGAAAGGAGTTTGTAGGCAAGGGGTTGGCCTCTTCTCCCACACAACCAGTGACAGGACAAGAGGAAACAGCCTGCAGCTGTGTCAGGGGAAGTTTAGGTTGGACATCAGGAGGGGTTTCTGCATGGAAAGGGTGGTCAGGCATTGGCAGGGCCTGCCCAGGGAGGTTTGGAGTCCCCGTCCCTGGAGGTGTCCAGGGAAGGCCTGGATGTGGCACTCAGTGCTCTGGGCTGGGGACGAGCTGGGGATGGATTACAGTTTGGACTCCATGGTCTTGGAGGTCTTTTCCAACCTCAATGATTCTTTGACTACAACAGTAAAAATGTCCAGCAGGTTACTTCAACCACCTGTAGGTGCAAGGCAATCACACCGTGTATTTTGGGATTCCTGGAGGAGGGAGATGTGGCAGGGTGGATTTAGAGAAGGGCACAGGCTGAGGAGTTCCCTGGCAGCTGGAATGGTGCTGTGGGGCTGGGAGCCCACAGGGGACCCTCAGTGCTTCCCTTGTCCCTTCCTCAGAGGCTGGGCTGCTCCCGGTGGAGAGATGTCTCCAAGCACATCCTCTTCTTCCTGATTCCTTGGTGCTGGGAAGGAAGAGTAGGTCTTTCCCTTGGCTGTCCCAGCTGCCCACACTCGACGGGCTGGTGCTGAACCCCCTCCCCAGCTGGTTTTATTTTCTTTCAGATGCTTCTCAGCTTCACGGCAAAGGGTCCAATGCACAGCAGCGCAAGTTGTGACACCTGCAAGGAGGGGAGCTCCAGCACCCATAGGATAAAACCCAGAGGAACAGGTCATGGACTTTGGATACCAGCTGTGTCTTTTGATTTCATTTTTTTTTCTATTTCTTTTTTTTACGACAACTGGAGAGACTGAACTGCGACAAGGAACTCATTGGGGCGTCTGCTCAGACGCTTTCAGAGCTGAGCCCCACACATGGGGCCACCTTGAGCCATGCCCTGATGAGAGGAGCCTTTTGTAGCACTGTTTTATTGCTGCTGCCCTTCCTGCATTCCCTGGCACTGGCAGGAGCTGGAACTCGCAGGGAGGCTCGGGGGGTCCTGCAGTGGATTCCCACCCACCTGTGTCTGTAGCTGCCAAGTACCTCCAAGTCCAGTTACCTCCTTGGTCTCCCCGTGGAGGGTATGAAAGGTGCTTCTTTCTCCTGCTTTGGATTTACTTGGATAATTCTAGCACTGCCAGTGCTTTCTTGAAGACATTTGAGTAACTTTCCAATTGTACTATAAAACTGTGCTACACTTAATTGGAGGATTTAACATTTCCTGTGTGATGAATCTGAGGAACCACCTGATGTTCCCCTCTGGAGGAGAAGGAAGACTCTAATTGAGAGACTAAAGACATATTTAGATGCAGTCATTGACTTTTAGAATTCTACTTCTTTTGAGTTTTTTGATTTTTTTCCCTCCAAAGGGATGCTTTTTTCCTGCTCAGTTTTATCCTCGTTGCCATCGAATGCATTGGATTGAATGGGACACTTCTTCACATGTCACATGGATCGGAAGACATAATTCCAGTGCCTTTTATGGTGGAGCAAGAATGGACTAGTGACACACATTTCAGCCCAATTTTGTGTGCTCCTCAACCCTTTTTTAATCATTCTGTATTTAAAATGTATCCTGGTTTATTTAATAGAGCTTTTTATGGTTGCACATC
>VXBQ01007741.1:25086-36853 GCA_013400175.1 Phainopepla nitens
AAAAAAAAAAAAAAAAGCTGCGCTGTCTGGACTTCAGTGGTGATCTGGTGACTGAGCACAGTCCCAAATCCAGCAGGAGCACCAGTTCTCATCCCAGTATGTGCAGGCGGGTTCCAGGCCCTCCCCTAAAGCCATTCTTTCCTAGGGTTGTGAGTTAGGATCTCTTTGGTGGGCAGAGGGAATGAGTGAGATGAACCAAGGTCACGACCTGTCAAATTCTGGAGAAAAACACTGCTCTCCTCAATGGTACCTGCACCAGGATCATGTGCTCAGCACAGCTGCAGGAACAGGGACCATCTACAATTGGGGAATNNNNACCATCTACAATTGGGGAATGTCTTTTCTTGTTCATTTTGTTAACCTTTAGACCTAAATGCTCCCCTTGTGCACCCCCTTTCAGGCAAAGGGCAGGCTGAGGCTCTACCTGAGCTTTCTGAGGTTTGGTTTCCTGCTCTGCCCAGTCTGTCTTCTCTCAGGCCCCACAGCCACGTCCCAGTTGTGCAGTGGTAGCGCTGATCCACGTAGAATTTACTGGTATTCCAGGGAAAAGCTTGTAGCTTCCTCCTCGAGCTTTGGGGAAGGATGCTGACCCCAGGATACCAGCAAATGTCTGCTTTAGTTTCCTCTGGTTTTTGTTAAGGTCTGAGAAGACTGTTTTCAATTTGAGCTGATACATAACTGCCCAAGATCAGTGAGTTGATTGTATTTCAAATAATGGATGCAGCTCAGATTTCAAGTCTGTTTACAGAAAACACCTAGATTGTAGCAAAAGAGCCAAAGACAGAAACTCACGTGGGTAAAACGAAGCACAGCATTTCTTGGTGGACTCTGAGCAGTGGATGTCGCGTGGTTCCTGTTGAAGGCCTCATCCTGAGGGGTGCTTGGCACCTTCACCTTCCCCTGGGAGCTGAAGGCTTGGGCCAGCTGGCAGGACAGGGGCTGTCAGTGAGTGACTCGAGGTACTGGTTCTCCTCCCTCTCTTTGCTTTCACTTGAATGCTTCTGCTGGGAAGCCCCCGTGTGCGCGGCCGGAGCAGAACGCCCTCCTTCTAGGAATTTAGCGAAGCCTCTTGCCTCAGGGAAACGTTTATGTGGTGGGAATTCTGTGGGATATTTTTTCTTTACGTGCTATAATGAATGAGTGAGTGGTGTGGAGCAGAGTGGCAGCAAGGCAGGCCCACGCAGAGCAGCTGATGGGGAGCCAGGCTGGCACCTCTGCCTTGGTGAGGCAACTTGCAGCGCTTCCAGGATGGAATGGGGAGGGATAGGCTCCCATGGCACTTACCTGGGGATGGCAGTTCCTTTTGGGTGTAAGAGCTGCAGTTTACTATTCTATTTTTTTTTATGTGTGTTGGCACTGTCTTGCTGAAGATGGTGGGGGTGGTATGAAAACTGTTAATCTTGTACAGAACAACTCAATAAATTGTTTCAGACTTTCCAAAATGCTTTTTTCCCCCCATCTCCTTACCTCTAGTTCCCTGACTTTGTTTCCAAGAATTTCTGTTGCAGCTTAGATGCTCATCTGTGTCTTGAGTGAGTAATGAATTTTTGACTGTTCTGAAGTCTCCTGCGTGGTGAGTGAATGGCAGCTGTATTACAGCTGTTGCAGGGGTAGGAATGTTTCTTCCCGTTCCCTGTGCTCCTGCTGGTGCTTGAAGTTGGCCTCTGCTGGAAAGGACGTGTGGGGCTCAGGCCCTGGAGCGCCAGTGTGATCCTCCCTGATCCCTTCATTCACAAAGGTGAAATCATGGTGTTCATCCCCAGAGCCAGGAGGGATAAGCAGGTAGTGCTTTTGTGGACATCAGAGCTCCCCGGGGTTTGGGTATTAGCTGAAATTTGGGAAAAAGGAAGGGAATGGGCTCTGATACCATCCCCGTGTAAATCCACTGTTCTCCCACACCTGCAGTCAGTCCCATTCTTTAGTGCACTGCACTCCCATCTAATTACTTCTTCTTCCCAGCTCCAATGCTGTTCCAGCAATTTCCCCCTTGGAAAAGAGCCAACAGCTAAAATGAATAATCTTAGTGTTTTAATTCTGACTCCTAAATGGCAACTTCTTGTATAGCCAAAGATCAGGAGGCTGCCATAATTAATAAAAAGACCAAACACCTTCTGATTGGAACCACTGCATTTTTATTTTGTACTATAAATAGAATTCCCCTCTATTCCCCATTCCCTTACACAAGTAAATGAAACATGTAGCTGCATGTAACTCCATCAAGGTAAACACCAGCACTAACAGCTTTTAACCACGAGGGAAGGAGCTGTCTGTGGGAGGCCCTCTGCATTGGGTTCCCTTGCATGCTGTGCACAACCCCTTGTGTCTGGTGGTTCTGCCATCTCTTCATGTCCTTTTCCTTGACCTTTGGGCTGTGTGAATGTTCCTCCTGGATCCATGGCTGTTGCCATCAAAGAAAGTACCTTCACTCTTCCCTAGCAGCACAGGCACAGGGGTGACCAAACTGTGGTGGTGATTCTGGACTGAAACCTTGGCTTCCACAGAGCTGGTTGTCTCAGAGCATGAGCCCATCATTGAGTCAGTTGTCCACAGTGGGACTGTCTGCCTTATCAACATGCAGCTGATGTAACCAGCTCCTGCTGGTCACCTCGGGGTCACCTGGACCTTCAGTCTCCTTCCTGACACGGCTTCGTACACGACTATGTGAGTAGGAGTTGAGGAAACTGCAGGTTCTACTGCGTCTTTGGGCTTGAGGCACTTCACTGTCCTAAGGCTTTCTCTTGTTTTCAGGTAGGCGGAGAGGAAGAGGGGGAGAAGTTTTGGCAGATGTTTTCTGCAGTGTGTGACAGCAAGCGGTGTGGCTGCCTAGCATGGCCGGGGCAGAGGCTGTAGCAGTTTAGAAGACGCGAAGGAGGGCGAGGCTTTGCAGTGATCTGGATGTCTACACGGTGCTGCAGCTCTGACTGGCTGCTCTTGAAGCAAAGTTTCTAAAGTGGAGCGAGTGCTGTGTAATTGCTTCCGGACACCAAGACTGCCAGCTCCTGGATAGACATCTCCTTGTTGAGGTAACTGTCGTACTGGGCCGTGGTGAGCCTCCCGCTCTTCAGGGCGTCCTCGATGGAGAACTCCCTGCCAGACTTCCTGTCCAGGATCACGGACGATTCCCCGTTGGGACCCTTTATTGAGATCTCCTCCCAGTCACATTCCTGGCTCTTCAGTTTGACAAACAGGCTCCATTCAATGAGGCCAAACACGTGAGCTTCCTCTGGAGACATCTCTTTTCCTGTGTCGGGGTCAATGACCACGATGGAGCGCCTCAGGTGGTTCTCTCTTTGCTCCCTCTTGATAGCCACTGTCTTCAGGCGATTCTGGAGTTGCTCAATCTCTGCATCTTTTTCTCTGGATAACTGCTGCAGATCCTCTAGCTCTCTTTCCAAAGCTTGGAACCTGGAGTCCAGGTTAATTCCACTGTCCATGTGGGTCAGGTTTCTCAAATCCTGAGCTTCTGTTGCGGTGAGTTCAATCTCTGACTGCAGTCTTCTTGTTTCCATCAGCAGGTTCTGTTTCTCGAGGTGGAGCTTGTGGTTTTCCTCCCTTAACAAGTCTAGCTCCTTTGATGACTTGGAGTTGTTGAATTCCACCTCAGACAGCCTGGTTTCCAGGCGGTTGATATCTGCATCCAGCTCCCTCTTGCGCCTACTTTCTTCCTCCAGGTTGCTCTTCAGCTTTTGAATCTCGTACTCCGTGTCACCTTTGTCCACTTGGACACTCTCTGAAAAGACCACTTTCTCCTTGACCTCCATCTTCTCCAAAGAAAGGAGCTTCTTTCTCAGGGCTTCTAGTTCAGTTTGCAGGACTTGCCTGCGGTGCTTCTCTTCTTCTAACTCCAGCTTGAGGAGCGAATGCTCCTTCTCCTGCTGGGGATCTTGCTGAAGGATCACTTTCTGTTTCACAGTCACTCGTTCTGTCGTTTCTCTTTCCTGTTCTTCCAGCTCGTTCAGCCGGATCCTGAGCCTCTGCACCTCCAGCTCGGCCTCCCTGCGGGCCTGTCTCTCCTTCTCCAGCTCCTCGAGCTGCCGCTCCAGCTCGGAGCGTCTCCTCTGCAGCTTGCGCAGCTCCTCGCGGAGGCCGTCGATCTGCTTCAACTCGCTCTCGATGCTCTGGGAGAAGGAGTTCACCTCAGCTTTCAAGGCAGGATCCTGCTCATACTTCACTACTTCCTGCTGGACCACTTTTTCCTTCACCTGGGAAAGTTCTTCCTCCTTCTGTCTTACTTTTTCTTCTTGGAGAAGCCGCTCCCTCTCCAGGTCGATGTGCTTCATTTGTTCGTCTGCCAGCTGCACTCGCAGCGACTCTACCTCCTCTCTAGTCTTGGGGTCTTCCCGAAACTGGAGGATTTCTTGAACAACTTCCTTCACTTGCACTTGAGGTTTGGTGTCTTTCAAAGCTTGTATCTCTTGTTTCAGCTGGTAGATCTCCAGGTCGGCTCTTTCGATAGCTCCGGTCCTCTCTATGATTTCCTCCCGGAGTCGCTGTAGCTCCTTTTCGGTTTCTGGATCATTCTTGTACTTAATGACCTCCTTAATCACTTCTTTGACTTCTACCAGGGGCCCTCTGTTCTTCAGAGCAGCCAGCTCGTTCTGGCAGCTCTTGAGCTGTTCGTCCCCACCGCGGTACCTCCTCTCCTGCTCTACCAGCTCCAAGCGAAGGTTGGCAACTTCATTCTCAGCCTTGGGGTCCGGGCGCACAATCTCACGCACTTTCTCCTGAACAACCACCTTGGAGTTCTCCTCCTCCAGCAGCTGGATCTTCCTGAGCAGCTCAGCCTTTTCCCGCTCGTTGGAACGGCCCTTGGACTTCTCGTCTTCATACTGGCGCCGGAGTTCGTTCACCTCCCTCTCGATGACCAAATCTTTCTCCACCTTCAGCACCTCCTTGACGGTGATTTTGCCCTCGGCAATGGCCCGTTCCTTCTCCAGACGCTTGAGCTTCTCCTGGAGGAAGCTGAGCTCTTCCTCATGCTTCTGCCGAAGGGCGCTCTCCCTCTCTTTGGTCTCCTGCAACATCCGGAATTCCATCTCCAGCTGGGGATCGTTCTGCAGCTTCAGCACCTCCTTCTCTGTGACCTTCTCCTGCTCTTTGTTCTTCTCGCTGGACAGCACGGCAATTTGTTGGCGTAAGAGGATGACTTCACTCTCCCTGGTCCCTTCCTGCCTCCTGAGCTCTTCCAGTTCCTCTTTCAGCTTCAGGATTTCAGCAGCTTGAGCCTTATCTTGTTCAATCCTCAGCACCTCTTTCACTATGTACTCCTGCCCTCCTTCCCTCTTCTCGTGCTCCAGGACACGCAGCCGGGTTTTAAGAGCCTCCAGCTCATCCTGGAGCGCCTGGTTCTTGCGCTGCTCCTCTGCCAGGTTTTGCTGCAGTCTGTGGAAGCTCTCTTCCAGCTGGGGGTCAGGCACCTTCTTCACCAGTTCTTTCTTCACCACAGTTTCTTGGGGCTTCTGGTTTTGCAGGTGGACAATGTTGTTCTGAATAGCTTCAATCTCTGCCTCGAGCTGTTGCCGACGCTGAGTCTCATCCTCAAGCTCTTTCTTCAACTTCCAGACTTCTTCCACAGGCCTTACAGACTTTTTGGTCTGGGCAAAGTCTTGTGTCACCTGAATCTCTGGCTGCTGTTGTTGGCAAAAGGATCAAAAAAATTTAGTCAAAAAAATCCAGTTAATCACACTTTTGGTGCTTATCATCACAGAATCACAGAATCATTTGGAAAAAACCTCCAAGATCATTGAGTCCAACCTGTGACTGATCCCCACCTTGTCACCCAGCCCAGAGCACTGAGTGCCAAATCCAGTTGTTCCTTGGACCCCTCCAGGAATGGTGGAACACATCCATCACCTCCCTGGGCAGCCCCTGCCAATGCCTGACCATCCTTTCAGTGACGAAATTTCTCCTGATGTTCAGCCTCACCCTCCCCTGGCCCAGCCTGAGGCTGTTTCCCCGTGTCCTATCCCTGTTCCCTGGGAGCAGAGCCTGACCGCCCTGGCTGTCTCCTCCTGTCAGGGAGTTGTGCAGAGCCACAAGGTCCCTCCTGAGCCTCCTTTTCTCCAGGCTGAGCCCCTCTCCCAGCTCCCTCAGCCTCTCCTGGTGCTCCAGCTCCTTCCCCAGCTCCGTTCCCTTCCCTGGACACGCTCCAGCCCCTCAGTGTTTGTCTTGTCACGAGGGGCCCAGAACTGGGCCCAGAACTCAGGGTGCCTCAGCAGTGCCAGCACAGAGGGACAATCACTGCCCTGGTCCTGCTGGCTATTCCTGACCCAGGCCAGGATCTCGGTGCCTCCAACAAAGCAACAGGAGGGAGCTGAGCTATGGCAAACTCTGAGGAGGGAGCATTTGCTAATGGACTTCTTTGCGGGTTCCCGGCCTCAGAAGTCCTTTCTGCAATGCTCGCTCCTGTCAGAACAAAACTTTGAGCCACAAGGGACACTAATTCTGCCACAGAATGGCAAAAAGAGAGTTAAAGATTATATGGAGCTTCCTAGGATGAGTGGGAAATGGGACTGGGGGCGGCCTGTCCGATTGAAGTGTCTGCTGATCAATGATTTAGGGGGAGAAAACATCAGCTAGATTTGTTCCCAGTTCAGCCTGTATTGGCAGAGCCCCACATGTGCCATTCACACGTGTCCTTGGGTCCAGCACGTGTGTCCCTTCAGCATCACCTTGCTCCTGGGATCACTCACCTGCCGCAGGAGGCTCTGGGCAAACTCCAGGTTCTGCAGCCTCTGCTTGTTCACAGCGTTCACTTCCGTGTATTTGGCTGCCAGAACAGCTTCCTGCAGAGCAAAAAACATGTTGGGAAGAGCTTGAGAAGGCCAGAAACAACAGCCCCTAAAGAGGTAGCTCTGGGTGTTCTCTAAAAACCTATAGCAGTGAACTGCCAAGTTTTGGGGGAGGGATTCTCATGCACAGACACACTCGTGGTCATACTGGGATTTTTCTACTCAAGATAAGCAAAATCAGGTGCAGCAAGGACCAGGTGAGGAAGCTGAGGAAGAACCAGGGGGACATTTCTGCCTGCCTCTATAGGCAGGATGAGTTTGAGGGAGGTAGCAAACAGAGCCTGCATAAATAAGTAGCTTGTGGCCTCATCTCACTGTAAGTCTTTCTATCCCTGGTGGTGAAATCTCTCTGAAAGTCTAGGAAAGGGAAAAACTTCCAGGTTTTTGGCTTTTCTCCTCCTTTTTCCCTTCCAAAAGTCAAATCCTGCATTTTCCCTCCCTCATTCTGGCCAGCCCAGTTCAAAACAATGATGAAAAATCCTTTTCTCCCAATTCCCTACCTTCCCTGTGGTCGCCTGTGGGACCAAGGTCCCCACAGTAAATGCAGGTGTTTGCAAACCCCCCAATGGTCCCGTGAGCTGCCCTCTGCTTTAGCTCTCCTCTGGCTGCCCCTTGCTTACCTCCTCCTTCACTTTGGCAGCTGGGGACTGCAGCCTGGGCTTCTTGCTGGTGTAGCCATTGCGGTTCTCCAGGTCCAGGATGGACCGCAGCTTCTCAGCTTCCAACTCATAGTCCTGTGGCAGGACATTCCCAGGAGAAATGTGAAATTACTGGCTCCCCTTCACACACAGGCTCCTCCTAAGCTGCCCTGACTTTTAACAGCTTCACCCCTTGACCCATTTTTTGGGAAGGCCACAAAACCCCACCCTCTGCCCTGGAGCCAGGCTGGGAGAGCTGGGGGTGTTCACTAGGAGAAGAGAAGGCTCCAGGGACACCTCAGAGCCCCTTGCAGGGCCTGAAGGGGCTCCAGGAGAGCTGGAGAGGGACTGGGGACAAGGCATGGAGGGACAGGACAGGGGCAATTGCTTCTCCCTACCAGAGGGCAGGGTTAGGTGGGGTAATAGGAATGAATTGTTCCCTGTGAGGGTGGGCAGGCCCTGGCACAGGGTGCCCAGAGCAGCTGTGGCTGCCCCTGGATCCCTGGCAGTGCCCAAGGCCAGGCTGGATGGAGCTTGGAGCAACCTTGGCAGGGGATGGAATGAGATGGGCTTTAGGGTCTCTTCTAACCCAAATACTCTGTTTCTCTGTTCTCTCACAGGCAGAATTTCAGTCCTTACCTTTACTGCCTGCTGGTACTGCTGAGCTGTGGCAGAGACCTTCTGCACCTCCTGTTCCTTGCTTGCAATGTCACTGAGCAGTGCCTGAGTGCACAGAGATACAGGTCAGAGGGAACACAGCATCCAAATGCACCCTTCAGCCTTTTTGGGGGTTACCATTAAAATCACAACCCTGAGAATTCCAACCTCCTTGAGCAGATCTGCTTTGTGTAAACAAGGCACAGGAGGACAGCGGGACCTTAGAGCACAGGTATAAATCTATAAATATTTATGTTTTTCTATTTGATGCTCAGGAGCTATCTAAGTTCTGTCTCTTTTAGAATTGTTCCCTCTCCTCTCCCTGTGGAGCTGGGGGTGCTCTGGGAATTACCGCCTGGCTCTTCAGCTTCATCTCCACTTGCTGGATGTTGTCAGTCTCCTGGGGCTCGTAGTTGGGGATGTTGCACAGGAACTGGTTCACCTTGTCGTAGTTGGTGCGGTAGTTGGAGTAGGCACTTTTTGCTTTCTGCAGGGTCTGCGTTCTGTGGGGGAAATCAGCTCAGCTTCAGTCCTGTCACATCTGTGCCTGCTGCAGGCACCTCTTAACCCACCCCGCTTCCCCTGCTCCCTAAAGACATGCATTTGAGCCAGAGCTGTTCTCTTGGCACCTCTGTTGCAAGAGAACTTAATCTTTGTTTTCCCAGCTCTACCCAGCCAGCACAAGCCAGCAACCTCTCCCTTTTCCTCCTCTAACCTCCCTGGAAGCCCTTCTGCAACCTCCCTTCCCAGGACGGTGTTGTGCCTCCTCCAATCCCAGCGTGGTTGTGACTCCACAGCAAATATCTGGGCTCTCCTGCCCCGGGCTCTCACCTGTGGTCAATCTGCTTGCTGAGGTTGTTGAAGCGCTGGTTGAGCTTGTAGAGCTCTGCCTCCTGGCGCTCGATGTCGGGGCAGTGCTCCTGGAACTTGCTGGCCAGGGTGTTGGAGCATGTCTTGGTCCTCTGCAGGTTCTGCTCGGCTTCACTGAGCAGGAACTTCTTGGACTGGAGCTCGGTGCCCATGGCCTGTGGGGAAAAAAGCAGGAGAGGGGGATTCTCTGGGGTTTCACACCATCCAGGCTCTTGTCACTGCTGTCACCCACGTCAACTCCCTGGAGCTGCAGGGCTGAGCTGCAGAGTGCCACTAGTTGTGGAAAAAAACAAGTTCAAGGCTTACATGGTAAGCAGAACCACCTGGTAAACCTGACAGGGAGAAAAGCTACCTATTACTCTCTCCTTGATTTGCTGACCTTTAAAAGTAACTGTGCACTGTGAAAAATAGCTGCTGCTCCTCATGCAAGGCTTAGATCCTGTTCTTGCCAGTGTAGCAACTGTGGAAGGAGCAGTGAAAGCTCTTCCAGGTTAGCCTAAACTTGGAATTTTATGGAAAAGCTGAAGGAGCACAGAAAATTCAGGCCTAGCCAGTTCTTGATCTTTCTATAGCAGAAGAATTGCCAGTTTGGGTAGTTTTTCCAAGCAATAACTGTTCTCAAAGCCTTGCTAGGCCAAACTTTCCAGTATTAGGCCACTGTGTTGCTTTTCCCAGATCATTTTATCTTTCACTTCTCTAAGAATCACAGAAGGTTTTAGTTTGGAAAAGTCTCATTCCATCCCTGCCATGGGCAGGGGCACCTTCCACTATCCCAGGGTGCTCCAAGCCCCGATGTCCAGCCTGGCCTTGGGCACTGCCAGGGATCCAGGGGCAGCCACAGCTGCTCTGGGCACCCTGTGCCAGGGCCTGCCCACCCTCACAGAGCAGAATTTCTTCCTAACATCTAATTTAAATATTTTCTCTTTTAGTTTAAAACCATTCCTCTTGTCCTGTCAGTATCTGCCTGTGTAAAAAGTCTCTCTCCCTCTTTTTTATAAGCCTCCTTTAGTCACTGGAAGGGGCTCTAAGGACTCCCTGAGGCCTTCTCTTCTCCAGCCTGGCTCCAGAGCAGAGGCACTCCAGCCCCCGGAGCATTTTCTCTGGACCTTCTCCAACAGGTCCCTGTCTTTCTTGTGCTGAGGACTCCAGACCTGGACACAAGACCCTGTGGGAGGGTCTCACAAGGGCAGAGTAGAGAGGGAATCAGTCTGCATTAGTCCTTTTGTCAAACCACAAGACTTCAAGTGGCATTTGATTGGATTTGATTGGATTTGATTTGAAGATGGGAGGTGTCTGTGTCTGAAGCAGTTGGGGATCACTGCAGTCAAGGTGAGCTCCCACGCCCAGCTGGGGGAGGCCATCCTGTCACCAACAGATCCAAGCTTGCGAGTTGAGCAGGAATCACCGTGGCCTTTGGAAAGTGGTTTTGCATGTGCATCATGTGAGCAGGGCAGGAAACTCACCAGCAGCTCTTCCTTCTTCCTGTCCACCACCCTCAAGTCCTCCGGCACCGTGTCATCTATGACCAGCTTGTTCTCGTAGGTTGACAGCAGGTCTCGGCCTTGCTGGAGGCTCCTCTCCAGGTTTGTGGCCACCTCAACTCTGTGGGGACACGAGAGGAAGGCGTTTAAGCACACCTGCACCCTCCTCCTGCAGGATCCTGCATTAGGCCGGGCTCAAGCTGGGATTTAAGCCACGACTTACTTCTCCTGGGCAGCGCTGAGCAGCTGCACCACGCGCTCGTACTTCTTGTTGGTGTTCTCCACCTTGTTCTTCACCAGGGTCGCGCTGCCCGTGTTGGGCACGGACTCGATGAAGGCCTCACACTCCTGGATCTTCCTCGTTTTCTCAGGCTCGATCCGACGGACCTCGTTGGTGATGTTCTGCAGGAGGAACAAAGCCTTTAGAGCAGCTGGGCCATGACCTGGTGGCTGCAGAGAAGCCACACTTGGCTGTCCAGGCTGAGGAATGAAGTCAGGGCTGAGGATTTGTGTTTGGTGGAAGGTGCCTTTCAGTCCTGCAGGATACAGAAGGATATTTTGGCTGACTTTCTTTTGACCTGTCTCTCCTTAGCAAGGAAACTCCAGCTGGGGAGTGGTTCCCAGCAGCTCCAGCTCTGTCAGGGACATGGTGGATTCATCTGGGCCATTGGGCTCTGATGGATGAATCCTTGCCTGGACATCAAAGTGCTGCAGGCAGTTGGGGCAATTTCTGTTCTCTTGTGGTGGCACTTGGATTTTGACACAGCCCTGGGCAAGTGATGTAACCAGGACCTGAACTTCCTCCTAAACCAAGGGAGGTTTGTGGCACAGAGCCTGGCTTAATTAGGGGTCTGAAAAAGAGGAAAGGACCTGGATGCTACTGGCACCGGAGCCTGGAGGAGCAGGTTCACAAGGAGAAACTGCCTCGGACCACAAGGGTTTTCCTGTTCCTCTCTGAGCTGGTGGCAGTGGTGGCAAAGTTAGCTGTGCTCAGATGATGGGCAGGATCAAACCCTGAGGGCTCCCTTCTCATTCTCACAGCCACCACCTGCAGCCATCACCTTTTTCCCATTTGACTGAGCTGGGCCAGAAGCAGGGCAAAGATTCTGTGCTTCTGAGGCTGCTCATGGGGCTGCTCCCCATCTCTGCTGGAGGAAGCTGTGAGCATCACTCCACACCCCCTTTCCAGGGCTCAGGGAGCACTTCAAGCACCCCTGGCTATTGAGAACCCCTCTGGAGACCCTCTGTAAGGCACCATCCCTCAGCTCCACAGCCCCCACCTTGAGGTCCTTGGAGCGCTCGGTGCTGTCCTGCACTGCCCGGCTCTGCT
>VXBQ01007741.1:62576-76645 GCA_013400175.1 Phainopepla nitens
CGGGATGTGACGGGGGTCCCGCCGCACCTGCAGGGGCAGCGCACAGGGGAGGCCGGTATCAGCCAGGGCTGGGAAAGGGGATTTACTTCCCGGGCAGCGACTGGGGAAGCACCTGCAGCCTCTGCGAGCAGTTGTGGGTGCTCCTGCTGCAATTCTGGTGCTGGGCTCTCCCCTTTGAGGAAACCTCTCCGAAAGGGCCCTGTGCCCCCCTTGGCGGTGCCCGGGGAGCGGGCCGGGTGCGGAGCAGGGCCCCGGGTGGCGGCGGGGAGGGCGGAGGGGACGGGAGGTGACGGCGGGCGCTGGGCGGTTGCAGATGTCTATGTAGGGCAGAGAGAGCCGGCGGGAGCGCGGCTCTGTCCGGGGCCAGGGTTCAGAGCGTGCGGCTTTAGCCGATTAACTGGGGGTCAGTGGGCCGGAGCCAGAGCCGGCGTGGGCCCCGGCGGGGTCCCAGCGACCACCCTGAGGCTTGGCGGAGGCTTTCTTGGGCTGGCCGGACCTGGGCTTCTCCCCAGCCGAGACCACGAGCCCAGGGCACGCTGAAGGCAGCGGGGACCGTGATCCCTGCGGCTGCTGGGACATGATCCACGTCCGGCTGAAGTAGGTCATTGGAGCGAGGGCTGGGGGGGCTGCGGGGCGGCTGCCCCCGGGGATGGCGAGGGCAGCACCCCGGAGGGACTGCGACCGACGCAGCTTGAGCTGCTGTGTTGATGCTGCCCTGCTGCTTTTGGGTGCAGAAAAGGCAGAATCAGTTGCCGGTCGGGAGGAGGTGGTGCAGGACAGGCGTGACCGCGTGGCCGTGTTTGGGGCAGCGCTGCCAGGTGGGTGCTGATGCTGTGAGGTGCGTTTGGGAGCAGCCCCGTCACCTCACTGGGGCCCCTGGGCATCCCTGGCTCCACGGGGCTGTTCAGCCCTGGTGCCCTACCCCTGCAAGGCAAAAATGCTCAAACCCCATTTTCTACCTCACAAATCTGCTCATATGCTGGAATTTAGAGCCGAACCCTCCCTCAGCTTTGTCCGCTGGGCTGTGTTTGGTTTGGAAGAAGAGGGGTGGTCAGGGGGACCGTCCCCCACATGTGGCGGCTGCCAGATGTGCTGGCTGGTGTCCGGCTGTCCGCCGGCTCCGTCGGGACGCGGCGGAGGATGGCGAGCAGATGGCGGGGAGATAACACCTCCCTGGCGCTCCGATAAGGATGACCCCGCTCTGCCGCTGATTAAAAGATTAATTTTGGAGTTTGAAATAGGAATTTGATAAATAAACGCGAGGCGTCAGCGGGACCTCAGCCGGCAGCATCAAGGCGGGGGTGGGGACTGCCGCGGCTGGAGCAGCGGCTCATCCCTCATCCCCGGGTTCTCCCGATGGTGATGCCGGTGTGACCCGCGGGGCTCTCCCGGAGAGCGGCTGCTGGAAGCTCGAAGCAGCGGTGGCTTCTGTGCAGGAGCTTTTCAGCGCCAGCAGGAAATAAAACAGCCCTGAAGGCGCCGGGCAGGTCTCGTGGCCGGACCACGCTCTGTGTGCTCGGGGGGGTTGGATCCGCTGCCGGCTCCTCACCAGGCGTGGCCGGGCACAAGACTGGCCTGGCACTTCCACCAATCCTCTTGGAATTATTATTGCTGCCTGTTTATGGCTTGTGCCAGGGCCTGGATTGGAGCATGGGGCTGTTTGTAGCTCAAGGATGGCTCAGAGCTCTTCCCAAGAGCTGCACTTCCAGTTCAGCAACACGTTCTGAAATCTTTCCCAAAAATATGCGATTTTCCCATCTTTCAACACCCAACCATTTCCCTCTCCTCTCTCTTTCCATTTCTGCTTTTATGGGTTCCCTTGGGTGAATTTCCTGCTGTGGTTCTCAGGTTTTCTCCCAGTAATGTGAGGTGGACAGAGGGCGGCCAGGCCGGCAGAGCAGGTCCTGCAGCCCCCACCAGCCCCTGTTAATAAGTTTATAACCAGTCCAATCCCACAGCCCAGGGGATTTAGGCAGGCAGGGAGATTGATAATCCTGTTAACCCTTCACAGCAGTTGACACCCAAACTGGGGCCAGGGGAGCAGTCCCCAAGCAGAGCAGCAGACCTGATGGGAAGGGGAGGAGGAGGAGGGAGAAAGGCTTCCTTGTGGGAGAGATGTTAGCACACCCTGGAGCTGCTGTGGTGAGATGAAGGTGCCTGTTTGAGCTTTCCCATGCGATTGTGTTTGTGTTAATCCCCATCTCAGGGGGTATAGCCAAGGGCTGGGCTGGAGCAGATGTTGGGGGATGTTCAGCTCAGCTGGGCTCTGGCATAAGTGCCCACCCCAGCTGCCCTGGGCTGGGATGGGAGCACGGGATTGCCCATCCCTGAGTGCTCCCTGTAGGACCTGCCTCTTTCTTCATCAGGAATTCTTGCCCTGTGCTTCCTTTGGGCGCAAGTTATTCCTGAGGTGGCTCCAGCTGGACACGAGAGGAAAACTTTTCATAATGGGAACAGTCAGCCTTTGGAATCACTTCCCCAGGGAAGTGGTGCATCCCCCAGTGTTGGACACTTTCAAGGTTCAGCTGGGCAGGGTGCTGGGCTGTCTTGTCTAGACTGTACTTTTGACAAGAAGGGTTGCACCAAGTGCTCCTTGAGGTCCCATCCAACCAGGTATTCCACAATTGTTTGTTCCCTCTTCTGTTCAGACTTGTCCGTGGGCATCTGGGATCTCCTGAGCTCATCTGAAGTGACTCCATGGGTGTTATTATGAGAACGCCGTGGGCTGCACTGGGACTATGGGCAGCTCCTTCCCAGCTCCACAGCGGCTGATTGATTTTTTGATTTACCCCCAACGCTTTGTGGCTGATCCTGCAAGCAGCACAGTTGCGTTTTTCCAATTTCTAATCAGATGTAAAAGCCTCTGCAGCCTACACTAATTTTGTTGTGTCATGAAAGGAACTCACTCAATAAGGATCCGATGTTCCTGCTGCTGCAGGAGCCGGAGCCGGGGGAGGATGGCAGAGACCATGACCCAGTGCCCTGCCGGGGTGAGCCCGCCCACCTGCAACCTCCTTAATGCCGCTTTCCGGAGCCGAAAGGCCTCCGACAGATCTCACTTCCACTGCAGGACGTCTGTCCACCTCTAATCCCGCCCACGCAAACCTGCCTGGACCCTGTTCCTCTGCTCAGGCACAGAGGCTCCCTGGAGCTCAAGGGTGCTGCTGTCAGCATAACTTCCCCTTTTTTCCCCCCTCTTCCCCTTTTTTATTTCCCTCTTCCCCTTTTTTTTTTTCCCTTTTCCCCTTTCCCTCACCCTCTCCTCCCCTCCTCTTCCTGGAGCAGATGTTCGACGATGTTCAGCTCATCTGGGCTCTGCCATAAATGCCTTTCCTAAAAACTTCTGTCAGACCAAGCCAGACAACAAGTGAAGCATGTGTTTTTCTGCTGTACAGCCCTATTGGGTTACTTTGTTCTCAATTCATACTCCTTCTATTCTCTCATTTATTTAAAAACCAAAAGTCTCACCAGCAGTTCCCTGGGATAAGAATCCTGGGTTAACTCAGAGTTGCTCAACTGGGTCCCAGCTCCTTAAGGATCTTGAGCACACAGCACAGGCCCTTTGCCAGTGGGATGTTTGATTTCAACACTGGTTTTACAAATTAGGCCTGGGACCCCTGGGTAGTTCATTGGGGGCTTACAAATCCTTCTTGAATGTGATTCCAAGTTTTAAACCACTGAAAATCCTCTGAATTGTTTTTGTTGAAACTTCCTCTAAGAAAGGTGTTCATGAACAGGAGCAGCAGCAGTGTCTGATGCTTTTGCCAGGGTTGGTGTGTGTTTTGGAGGATGGAATTGAGGATCTGAGTGTTTGGAGAGAAAGTTGGAAGCTGAGCACTGCTCCTCTTCCCTGAGGGCCTCTTGGATTTGGTTTTCATTTATTTTACCAGCTTGTGGACAAGCATGTGGTTTATTGCAACATCCCACCCAGTGGGAAGGACCAGGAATCCCAGCCTTGGGCAGGTGAAGGACTTCATGTTGGAGGTGTTGAGCCCCAAAGGCATCTGTTTAACCCTGAGTGTAGAAATTGTTCTCTGAGATGCAGAAATCAGGATGGGTGAACTACTGAAGTGCCAGGCAGGAAAATTTTACCGTTTTCCTGCAAGTTTTGGGTTGGTCTGACTCTAGTGAGCTTTCCTGTAGCCCCTCTGAAACTGGTCAGAGGAGTGACCTTATCACAGAGTCATAGAGTGGCTTCAGTTGGAGGGGACCTTAAAGATCATCTCATTCCATTCCCTGCCATGAGGATGGACCCCTTCCAACCTGGCCTTGGAGATTTCCAGGGATGAGGCAGCCACAGCTTCTCTGGGCACCCTGTGCCAGTGCTTCAGCTTGATCCCATTGCCCCAGGTGCTTGTGCAATCCCTCCCCTTCAGCATCCCTGATTTATGCCAGCCAAGCCCCTGGCCCATGGATCAAGGCAGTGAGGGTGTGACAATGCATTAGCAGAGTCCCAGAGGATCTTGGAAGGTTGTACGTTGTATTTTGGTGATGGGATGGAAACGTCTCTGCCTCTGGCCAGGATGGAGGAGTGTGATCCTTAGTGAGTGGCAGGAGGCTGCTGGGTGAGCCCCAAAAGGTCACCCTGAGCTGGGCACGGTGCCAGGACTCTCCTGCCCCTCGGGGAGCTGTGCCCTGGTGTGGAACAGGCGCAGAGGGAGGGTTCCACACCCCAGTGCTGAATTTGTGTGCATGTTCTGCCACGAAACCTCCTGGCCAGCCTGGAGCGAGTCACCGAGAGCCAGAGCTGGTGGCCATCAGGTGTTGGAACCTCCTGCCTTAATTTTTGGCTCTCCACACCCTGGTCATTTTCTGTGGGATGACAGGGGAAAGAGCATCTCCCTGCTGTTGGGTTGCTGAGGGGATGGGCAGGTTTGTGAGGCTCCTGAAGGCTGCAGCATCCAACAGATTTGGGGCTGGGCCCAGGTACCACCCCTCGTGCTTAGTCTGGTTCTGCCAAAGCCTTGACAAGGGCGTGAACTGGGTGTGGGTGCTGTGCTGGGGTGTGCACAAGGTTCCTGTCACCAGATGCATCTATGTTTGTTTAGTTGGCATTACTTATCCAATTTTTTTTTTTAGATAGATAATTTAATTTTTAGGAAAGCTTTGGCCTGAAGGTCAAATCTACTCAGATTTTTCATGCCATCTTAACATCCTCAAATGAAAGCAATTAAAAAAAAAAAAAAAAGACAAAATGCAGGAGGACTTTTCCAATTTGTCACTGTTTTGAAGCACCTTGCACTTGCCCAGCGAGGCTTCACACGAGGCCATCGGGGAAGCTCCAGCTGGTAAAATCAGTTGTTCCCACAGGGGAACAGCAATATGCAGCAGCTGGGACTCAAGGGGTGGTTTGGCACGGAGTGGCAGTGCCGGGCAGGCACGGCCACAGCAGCACTGCTAACGAGGTCAAGGGCCACTAATGGGGCCTGGCCAGGAGCCTGCTGTGGGAACAGCACGAGGAGGGCACCGCTGATGGAGTCAGGGCCAAGAGCTTCCCTGTGACCTCAGATGTCCTCCAGAGCTGGTTGGAATGCAGGACCCGTGTCCTTCTGCAGGTCCAGGGGAGTAGGTTTCCCTTCTCAGGGAGGTCACCAGATCTTTTCCCCCAGGATCGCAGCCCTGCTCCTGCCAAGCCCCAAGGTGAGCTGTTCTGGGCCATTCCCATTCACTGGCAAACCTTGGATAATCTTTTTTCATCCCTTCATCCCACAAGACGGGGGTCATGCTGCTTCTCCAGCTGGATGATGGCACCAAGACAGGGATGGAAGAGGCTGTGCAAAGGCAAATCAGGCTTCTGACCTCCCAGCAGGCAGGGGGACAGCTGAACTTGTTCTGCAATAAGAATGAAATACTGTGGGCTGGAAAAGATGCTAAAGGAAAAAAAAGAATCAACATCAACCATAAACCCCCTAAGTGCCACAGTCTGTAACTGCTTCCAAAGCTTTGCTACGGATTTAAATCCATTTTAGGGATGGTGACTGCACACATCCCACACCGAGCTGCCCTTCATCCCTGTTTGGCCATTCCCAACATGCATCCCAAGGAATTCCCACATTGTGCTGAGGATGCAGAGCCAGCCTTGCTCGGGGCCGTGCTGGCTCTGGCTTGCATAAGCTTTAATCTAAAGTTGGAGATGTTTTGAGCTGATCTGTGTTAATGTTGGGTGGAATTAACATGCATACGGGGAGACCACGTGATGCCCTCCGACCTCCCCCTTTTTTTTTCCTTTTTTTTCCCTTTTTTTTTTTTTTCCCCATTACTTTAACGGATTCCTGCCAAATCAGAGTGGCTGGTGCCTGGCAGGGCCGGGCTGCCACCACCGGCAAGATGCCCGTGGTGTCTGTCCTTTACAAGGGAGCCATCATCATCAGCAGGTAACCTCCCCCAGCTGGGTGGGAGTGGGGAGGGGGTCCCGTGGCTTCTGCTTGCAGCCAAGGTTTTTCCCCGTGGATTCTCCAGGAGCAGGGTTGGGAGGCAGGGATTGCAGGGATTGCCCAGGGCACCGTCGCTGCTTGGGTTCTCTGCGTTGGTGGCAGCAGCAGAGCTGGGGGCTGCCGGCGGCCGTGCCTCGGAGTGGGGATGGGGGCAGGAGTTGATGGCAGGGAGATGATGAGAAGAGCTGATCGTATCAAGGAGGCATCTGCTCTGCTGGAACTGCATCCCTACGGTGCCTTCCAGCCTGCCCTGAGCGCCCGGGGCTCGCCCGGGCAATTTCCTTGGTGATTTACGCAAAATACCCTGAAAATCGCGGGTGGGGGATTGAACCAGCCTGGAGCCAGGGCTGCTCTGCCTTCCTGGGATGCCTTTGAGCTCTGTTTTCCTATAGCCAGACGTGTCCAGTTGTTTGTTCAGTCTTCAGTACAGTGCAAGGATAGCAAGGAGGAGCATTTTTCAACAGGGAGAAAACACTTCCAGTCCAAATCTTAGGGGTGGAAGTTGCTGGGTTTGCTGGATAGCTCGATATTTTGAGTTTTATTTTGGATTCCTGGTAAGTCCCTGCAGGTTCTTATCCTGCATCCTGCTGGATTTGGAGCAGCCTCTTGTTTCCCATGGTGTTGTTCCTCCTCATCCATGTTCAGATCTGGGACCTGATATCGATTGGGAAACACCTTTTCTCTTGTGACTTAAATGCTGGGGAGTGCTTTGGTGCCTCCTCACCCCTGGTTTCTCACCTGGCACATCTGGGTTGGGGTTTCTCAGATCAGGGTTCATCCGTCCTGAGGAGCCCAAGAAGTGCTGGTGGTCCCAGGTTTGGAGTCTGGCATCTGTGGTTGAGGCAGGGTGTTTCTGGGGTCTTTCATTTGGGACCTTGCCTGAGGGTGTTTAGGGGGAGATTATTTAGGGGAAGTTTTGGGGAGTTACTTGGCTCAGGGGAGTCTCAGGTGTGTGATGCTCTTCCACCCGCTCTGGCTTGTGATGAGAAGCTCCCACCAGACCAGGCAGGACTTGGAGCAGCTCTTGCATCCCCTTTTCCTGCATTAAAAACCTTGAGAGTGGATTGTGCCTGGCTGTCTTCATCACAGGCTGCCTGTGCTTGTGGAAGTGCTTTATTCCCAGAGCACGGGTCCGAGCTCTGATCTCATTTCCCGGGAGCTGCACAGCTGTCCAGCCCCGATAATCTGGGGTAATGAATCACAGACAGGCCCATCAGATTTGCTGGGTGGGGAGGATGATGTTGAGCCCTGCACATATTCTCTCATTTATCTGTGGAAACCTCGGGGGGGCTGCCTGGGGGCTGAGTTTTGCCCATGTGGGTGCAGTGGTGGGGCTGTCCCTCAGCCTGGGTGTCTGCAGTGCCTCGTGGGCAGTGTCTGGGGTGGAAGGGACAATGTGCTTCTCTGTGGGCTGGCTGGGTACCTGTGATGCCTTAAGTTTTAGCTTTTATATTTTTTCAGACTCTGTGCTGGTTTAATGTGTAGTTCTGGGTTTCATATGAAGGGTTGGTGAGCTCTCTTCACAGGGTACGCAGACAAAACAATTCCTTTCTAGCTGGGGACAAGGACAAATTTTAGGCCCAAGAGTGTAAAAAATGGTGAAGAAGAGAGAAAGAACAAAGAGGATGGAGCTTCACAACCTGAGGCTGTAATTGGACAATTAACTCCAATATGCAAATGGACCAGAGCTTATAAAAGTGTGAGGCCTCGTGCCCGGGATCCATTTTGGGCCCATTGCTGGATTGCTTGGGTGCAGCCCCAAGGGGTTCCTGCATGGCCCAAGCTGGATCCTTTCAATAAATACCTTTTTATTCTTTTACTCCACCTAGTCTCTGTTTCCAGGTCAGCCTTTCTAGGTAACACTTATTCCTCTGTTCTTTTTGGCCTGTGGCACAAAATGCTCCTCTTGTCTCCCCCAGGACCCTCATGGGACCATATGGGATGGATCGAGCCGTGCACTGCTTCGATTTCTACGAGTGTGCAAACGGGCTGGGTGAGTACCAGGGGCAGCAGGGTGGGCTGGGATACCTCCAACATCCCCCCAGTCCCCAGAGCCTGTGTCAGGATGTGCCTCCCTGTGTGAAGTCTGGCGTCTCACTGGTTCTTGTGTCTTGTACCTGCCTGTGTCGAGCATCTTTTGCACCTGTTGCAGCTGTGACATTAAAAAAATGTCAAAATCCCAACTAATTCCATGGCAATGGTGAGCAGCTAGTGCTAGGAGCCTGGGGCCACAGCCCCTTCCCTGAGCAGGATAAGGGTGAGGGGCCTTTCAGAATTTTCTGGATTAAATCATTTAAAATGCTAAATAAATAAATAAAAAATTAAAACCCTCAGCACTTCCCTGCCCCTCTGCAGACTTTTCCCCTGGAAAGCCATCCCAGTGGGTGATGGAAGGTGCTTCCTGCAGTGCTCCTGGGGACTGGGATGCACGAGCTGGCTTTGGAAAGTTTGGCCCATGGGGAAGGGAATGAGCACTGAGTGAGTCAGGTGTCCTTCCACAGCGCTCTGAACTTCAAAGCATGGAAGAGAAGGGAAAGGAGAAGGTCACATCCATCAGAACACGAGTCTCAGGTTCATGCCACTCAGCCCAGAGGGATCCAACACAGCATTTCTTCTGACCTCTGTGTATCCTCTGCCATGGACTTTAAAAAATCTGGGATCCTGCATCAGGATTTCACAATCTCTCCCCTAATCCTTAATTGTGAGTGCAGCCCACCCTCCCACAGAGCAGCTGGGACCTCTTGGTGAGACTCCTGAATGACCATTTGGGACAACTCCTGAGGAGTCACCAGTGAAACAAGTTCAGGTTTCCTGAGACCTGAGATTAATTATGGATCAATTCTTGGCTGTTTCCAGCTCTGAGGTAACAGGACTTTCTGCTGTGGGGAGATGGCTTTGCTGACTCTTCCCCCAGTCATGACGTTCACAGGAGCTCAGAGAAATGTCTTTACTTGGTGAATATGATATTTCAGTCCCCAGAGGTGGATTTGGTTGAGTTGATGGGATTTCAGCTGCTGGCTTAGATTAACTCATTAAAGGAGGAGGCCCAGAAGAGCCTGATGGGGCCATCATGATCTCTGGAAGAGGTGACAGATGTGGCAGCCCTTTGTGAGCCACTTCACTGGGTTCCACTTCCTCTCCTTTCCCCAGTCTGTGGCCAGAGGGTTTTTGCAGGGTCTAGCAGAACCTCTACAGGAAATTGTGATGTGCTTGAGGAAGCTACAATAATGTGGATTTCCTAATGCCATCACCAGCTGGCTTCATCCTCTCCTGTGAGGCTTGAAGCACTCAGGATGTGTGATCATCCTCCAGAAATCATGGAAATCAGGGACACCTTCCACTATGCCAGGTTGCTGCAAGCCCCATCCAGCCTGGCTTTGGGCACTGGAGGGATCCAGGGGCAGCCACAGCTGCTCTGGGCACCCTGTGCCAGGGCCTGCCCACCCTGCCAGGGAACAATTCCTGCCCAATATCCCATCTAACCCTGCCCTCTGGCAGCTTAATCATCCCTCTCTTATGAGTGGTGCTTACAGAATCCCTGTATCTGCCAGTGGGGTAGCTGCTCAAAATAGGTTTATTTGGGAAAAGAACGTGCCTCCATGAGTTTCTCAGGCTGGATGCAGGTGTTATTCCAGCAGTTTCCCAGGTAGGATGCAGGCACTATTCCAGCAGTTTCTCAGGCTGGATGCAGGCACTATTCCAGCAGTTTCCCAGGTAGGATGCAGGCACTATTCCAGCAGTTTCTCAGGCTGGATGCAGGCACTATTCCAGCAGTTTCTCAGGTAGGATGCAGGTGTTATTCCAGCAGTTTCCCAGGTAGGATGCAGGCGTTATTCCAGCAGTTTCCCAGGTAGGATGCAGGCGTTATTCCAGCAGTTTCCCAGGTAGGATGCAGGCACTATTCCAGCAGTTTCTCAGGTAGGATGCAGGTGTTATTCCAGCAGTTTCCCAGGTAGGATGCAGGCACTATTCCAGCAGTTTCTCAGGTAGGATGCAGGTGTTATTCCAGCAGTTTCCCAGGTAGGATGCAGGCACTATTCCAGCAGTTTCTCAGGTAGGATGCAGGTGTTATTCCAGCAGTTTCCCAGGTAGGATGCAGGCACTATTCCAGCAGTTTCTCAGGTAGGATGCAGGTGTTATTCCAGCAGTTTCCCAGGTAGGATGCAGGCACTATTCCAGCAGTTTCTCAGGTAGGATGCAGGTGTTATTCCAGCAGTTTCCCAGGTAGGATGCAGGCACTATTCCAGCAGTTTCTCAGGTAGGATGCAGGTGTTATTCCAGCAGTTTCCCAGGTAGGATGCAGGCACTATTCCAGCAGTTTCTCAGGTAGGATGCAGGTGTTATTCCAGCAGTTTCCCAGGTAGGATGCAGGCACTATTCCAGCAGTTTCTCAGGTAGGATGCAGGTGTTATTCCAGCAGTTTCCCAGGTAGGATGCAGGCACTATTCCAGCAGTTTCTCAGGTAGGATGCAGGTGTTATTCCAGCAGTTTCCCAGGTAGGATGCAGGCACTATTCCAGCAGTTTCCCAGGCTGGATGCAGGCATTATTCCAGCAGTTCCTTTGGAGCAGCATCACTGCTCAGTGCCGGGTCAGCGTTTGGCCGCAGGTCTGTTGCTCCGCGGCTTTAGGTGGAAACCCACATGTGAACCTCAGCAGAAGTTCAAAGGGGTTACCTGGCAGCTCCTCAAACCTGAACCTCGAATTAAAGAATAGCCATCAATGGAAGTGCTGATTAAGGAGCATTTCTCAGAAACACTGAGATCCCATTATCTTGACCTTCATCTGCTTAGGACAGGGCAGCGAGTGATTCACCTCCAATCTGTCCCTTCCTCCAGACAGAAAAAGCTGGAGAGGGCTGCAAGATCAACAGAGGGATTAAGGGAAATGTAATTGAACATTGCCAGCTTAGGCACAGAGCGGACAGCCCCTCTCTGTGCCCAGCCTGGCAGGCGGTGGGGTCAGGATGCGCCCGGGATGATCCCGGGTGGACTAAACAACCAGATTAGCCAGGACACCCCCTGACCTGTGGGACACGGATCCAGGAGCAGGTGAGATTATAGCCTGAGAACTGTGACTCTGGCATTAGTAGGAGTGGGATTAGAGGCACCAGAGAAGCTTGAGGGTCTTGAAGAAATTTATAGGATTGTTAAGAGCCTAAAGAAAACACAGAAGGGGTCAGTCTTACCTCTAAGTCCATCTGGAGTTTCCCTGGCAAATTTTGTTGGGCAAAAGAGAAAAAAACAGGGACATGGGCATCAGCTCCAGGACCTTTGCCAGAAAGGAAAGATTAAATAGAGGGATCCAAAATAGGCTAGCTTATCTGGCTCTAAGTATGACTTAATGAGCATTATACTGGGACTTTGATGCTGTGATAATTAAAGAGCCGTTATTTACCTACACTGGGTCCCAAATAGAAACTTCACTCAAGTAAATGTTTATAAAATATGAAAAAAAGTATCATCCCAGAAATGCTACCACCAGAGTCCTGGATGATTCAGGTTTGCTGCCATCAGTCACCTGCTGTCCCCTGGTGTGGTCTGAGCCCTGGAAGGGATGAGCTCTCCCTCTTCCTCCTCCCTGCCTCAGAGGGGATTCTCCAGTGGATTTTGAGGCACTTTGAGCACCTTCTTGGTGAGGTGATGGGTGTGAGTAGTGGCCAGGCTCAGCAGCATCCAGCTGCTCTCCCAACAAGAGAGTTAAATCTCAGGGATTTTTCCTCCCCCCATCCAAGTTTGAGTGTGTCTGGAGCAATACTGTGAGTAATCACTGATTTTAATAACAAGATCGGATTTTCTCATGACATCGTTGGGGATAAAGGAGGATTTGGAGATACTTCAGCTATATTAAGGCATTATTACAGTTGATTTGCAGACACAAAAGAGAAATGAGTCATTATTGATTTGATACCTCGGCACAGGCGCCTGTCCCATGCTGGGCTGCTGGGGGAGGCTGGGCCTCTGCAAGGTGCAGATTTTTATATTATTTGTCTGATGTGCTTCATCATTCCTGATTCCTTTGTGTTACAGTGTGAAGAAAGCAGTAGGGTGAGTTCCTCAGCCATCCCCTTGGCTTGGGCTGGACTTCCAGTCTCTTCCCCATCCAGGGGAACTGATGGGGCTTTGCCTCTGCAGGACCCCTCACGCCCCTCAAGGTTTCTCAAGCCCATCCCTGGGATGCCCCTGTTTTCTGAGGTGTCTCTGCAGAGCCCAGCAGGGTGAAGGAGAGATCCCCTGGCTCCACAGGGAGCAGAGAAATTCCCAGCTGAGCATCCCTGGCCATGAGCAGGTTTTACCTTCGGCCCATGGCTGCAGCATCTCCTCCCCACTTTTGTGCCCAGGTGCCTGACCTGACCCATGCCTTGGTGAGGCTCATGCTGCTTATAGATACTTTTTTTGGGGGGCAGTATTTCCAATTGGAGTGAATTTATTTTATTATGCAATGGAGAAAATATTAGTGCCCATTCCTGAGGTGTTCTGCTGTGAGTTCCCTGTTCCAGCAGTAAAACAGCTCCTCACAAGTGCCTGGTTAATGTATTAAGCCCAGGGAATAAACTCCAGCACTCAGACCCAGCTGGGATTAGGAGTCTGGGAAAAGCAGCAATCGGTGCATATAGAAATGAACTGGGAAATTGTAATAATTTAGTTTTGATCTAATTTAATATAAAGGTGACTTGAGACACAAAGCCTTTCCCTGGAGGCAAATTAAAACTGTGAGAGGCCTGAGAGCAGAGCATGGGTTACAAAAGGAAGGGAAACAGGGATGGAAATAGTGCTGTGTCCTGAGTAATGCTGATCCAGGATCCTCTTCCCTCCCGCCTGTTTCAGAAAGGGTTTCCACGTTCTGGGGAAGCAGCTGTGCCCTGATTCCCCAAGGAAGGCGTTTCTGGCAGCCCAGAACCCCTCCAGGGCTTGGAGCAGCCCCCCAGCAGCTGGGGACAGTGCTGGCCTGGCCCCAGTGGCACAGCCTGTCCCCAGCCTGCCCTCCTGTCCAGAGCAGCAAAATGCCTGACCGGCAGCTCTGGGGAGAGATTTGTTAATTAAAGCCAGGCTTTTAAATCCTTCTGTCCACAGCTTGGGTCTTCGAAGTAGGACTTAATGAGCCCTGGATAAATAAGTCTCCTGGACCTTTTCCTGCCAGCCAGCTTGCACTGGCCCCAGGGCCAGGCCCCGAGGCCACAGGGGTGGCTGTGAGGAGCAGGAGCCCTGTGCCGAGGGGCTGCAGGGCACCCGGGCCCTGCTGTGCACTGGGGGTGCTTCAGAGATGAAACAGGGCTCACCTCTGTGCTCCTGCCTCAGCTGCTCCCCCCAGGCCAAGCTCTGACAGAAGTGGCCACTCCAGGAGTGTGGCTCTGCCATCGGTGGCTGTGTCAGAGGCTGAGGTGCTGGTGGGGCCTGGCAGGTGAGCAGAGATGTCCCCACCACTGTGGTGCTCCTGGGGCTTGTCCAGATGTGCACAGGGAAGGAATCTCCTGCAGGAAACACTTCCTGGCACCAGGAATGTTTTGATCTGCAGCAGGAGCAGACCCTTTCCCATCAGTAATGAACTTGGAGCTGCTGGAGAGAGTCCAGAGGAGCCCAGGGAGATGCCCCAGGGCTGGAGCCCCTCTGCTCTGGGACAGGCTGGGAGAGCTGGGG
>VXBQ01007741.1:82994-99658 GCA_013400175.1 Phainopepla nitens
CCAGCCCCTTCCCCAGCTCTGCTCCCTTCCCTGAACGTGCTCCAGCCCTTCAGGGTCTGTCCTGTAGGGGCCCGGAACTGAACACAGGCCTTGAGGTCCAGGCCCAAGTAAAGGGGCAGAATCACTTCCCAGCTCATCCTGCCCACACTGTTTCCCTCAGCAGAGGGGTTGTGGCTGGAGCTGATGGCTGGCCTGGTGTAGATGCAGGATAGTCCCTCCTGTCCTGCCAGCCCTGCCTGTGACAGTGACAGCTCAGCCCATGGTGTTGTTCTGAGTACTTGGTGCTAAACTGGCAGAGAGGGCCGGGGCTGATTCCAGCAAGCCTGGGTGTGCCAGGGACAAAGGCTGTGCTTTGGGAAAAGCAGCCATGCTTTCACAGAGCAGCGGGATGCACCTGTGCCTGGCACTGCTTCCATCCCACCCAGAGAGAGGGAAAGGATCGAATGGTTTGGGTTCGANCCCTCTCCAGCTCTCCTGGAGCCCCTTCAGGCCCTGCAAGGGGCTCTGAGGTGTCCCTGGAGCCTTCTCTTCTCCAGGTGAGCACCCCCAGCTCTCCCAGCCTGTCCCAGAGCAGAGGGGCTCCAGCCCTGGGGCATCTCCCTGGGCTCCTCTGGACTCTCTCCAGCAGCTCCAGGTCCTGCTGCTGTTGGCCCCAGGGCTGGAGGCAGCTCTGCAGGTGGGGTCTCACCTGAGGGGGCAGAATCCCCCCCTCCTGCTGCCCACACTGGGGCTCAGCCCAGCACAGGGGGGTTCTGGGTGCTCATGGCTGGGGCAAGTCCAGCTGTCACCCACCAACACCCCAAATCCTTCTCCCAGGGCTGCTCTCGATTCCTTCTCTGTCCAGCCTGGAATTGCCCTGACCTTGGCCTTGTTGTGCTCTATGAATGTTGCACAGTTCCCCCTCTGCAGCCTGTCCAGGTCTCTCTGCATGCCCCATCCCTCCCCTCCAGGGTGTCACCTCCCCACACAGCTGGGTGTCAGCTCCAGGCTGGCCGAGGGTGCCCTGTGTGTGAGAAAATCTGCCTTTGTGACGCTTTTGGAGTGCTCTGGGTTCATGGCTCCCACTCACCTGCAGTTTGTTTTTTTTGAGACAAACCAGTAATTTCTGATGTCACAGGCTCCACTTTCTCTCCCAGCTGTGGTGCAGAGTTGAGGTTTCCAGACGCTGCATAACCTTTGATGTAGAATTCACCCTTTGTTCTCCCAGGAACAAAAGGGCAGGACAAAGAGGCATTATGAGATAAAACAACAATTTTCTGCAGGGAGGTTTACCCCCTGCTGCTCAATTTATAGCAAAGTCATACTGGAGCTGGCTGCTGCTGGCAGACCCCCCAACACTCCCTGGTCCTGGCTGAAGGCTGTCCAGGACCAAGCTCTATTGCAAGCATCCTCCAGACCTCAAATGTTTGCATCCTAATGAAAAAAAAACTGGAGAAGGGCTTGTTAAAATGAACTTTCCACCTCATACAACGCCATGGTTGTTGTTTTTTAATAAAGCTGGGCATTTTAGTCCTGCAGGCACCTGACAATTCACCATGTTTTAGTAAGGGTCAAATTTTAAATATTAAAGACATCTTCTGAAGCCTCTTGGTGTCTGAAAGCACAAAGCAAGGCGGGCTGGCATTCCTTCAGTGCACTCGTTCATTAATCGGCGATGTTTGGGCATTGTCTGCCCGCCTCAAACTCCTCCAAACACAGCACTGAGCACAAAATTAATTCCCAAGAGTCTGGCACCAGAAAGTGTTTTACTTTCTGCTGGGATAAGTGTGTGCCTCAAGTTAGTCATGTGTTTGTGTCCCTGGTGGAACTGGGGCTGGCAGGACTGACCAACAAAGCGGGAGCTGGGATGGTGGCATTTGGTCACATTGTCCCTGGGCTGGACCCAGTCTCACAGCTCATTCAGGCTCCTGAGCCAATAATGATAAACCTCCTTTGTGGATGAATTTCAGGACACAAAATAAACAACAACAAGGAATGCTGAGCCCATGCATGTCCTCACTTATGACAGAGTTTGGCAGCACAGGTTGGTGACGGGGTTTGCAGGGTCACAGAGCTGCTGCACCAGTTGCATTTGCATTGACTAAGAGTATTTCAGCCATTGTTTGGCGTTTATAACCTCCTCTGTGCTCTGGTGGATTATTATCTGAGGAAAATGGAACAATAGGTGACCACAGAAATACCCAGCCCAAAACAAACCCTAGGTGGCTTGGTAACTGCTGGGAATAATATGTGAGATTGCAGCGTGTTGGACCTGCCCCTGCACAGGGTCAGGGAGGGGTAAAGCCATGGCTGTGTGAGCTGAA
Source organism: Phainopepla nitens (assembly GCA_013400175.1). Taxonomy (NCBI): domain Eukaryota; kingdom Metazoa; phylum Chordata; class Aves; order Passeriformes; family Bombycillidae; genus Phainopepla; species Phainopepla nitens. The sequence continues at coordinate 85,298 of VXBQ01007741.1, forward strand.
ACTGGTGTGAATCAGCTGCAGAAACACAGAGGCTTTATGGGGAAATTGGAATAATTCTGCTGAGATCCACCCAAGGCTCAGCTCAGAGATCCAGGGATCAGCAAACCAGGGGCTGACTTGTCCTTCTGCTTTCCCAGTGCTTGGGGAATCATTTAGGTTGGAAAAGCCCTCTGAGACCCTCGAGTCCAACCCTTAACCTTAAGGCCACCATTAAACCATGTTCTCAAGTGTCACATCCACATGTTTTTTGAGCACTTCTAGTGATTCCAACCCCTTCCCTGGGCAGCCTGCTCCAGTGCCTGGCATTCTTTCAGCGGAGAAATTTTCCTAATATTTTACATAATTTTGGTGGCTCACATTATGAAACTGCCTCCCCCCCATGCACAGTGCAGGTCACACAGGGCTGGCCCCACACAGCTGTCCCTTGGTGGGCCACCAAATGCCTGCCACTGTCTGAGGGGTAGGTCCAATAAAGCATTCCAGTGCTTGGAGAATGGCTTTGACCATCCTCATGTCCCCTCTACTTTTTTATCACCACAATGACTGGGAGGTCACAGCATCTTCTGGATGTCCTTGTGGCATCTTGGCTGTTCCTGGGAAGTCTGTGCCCAAGAGAAGAAAGCCAAAAGAGCTTTGTGGGACTTGGGGCTTCTGAACAAAGTCATGGTCTCTTTTTAAGGCCATGGGTTTGGTTGATATGGGTGCAAATATTGGGATTCACCAAGGCATGCCACTGAGCATTGTGTGACACTTGGGTTTTAAATTAGCATTAAATGGAATGAATAAGGCATAAATTTGATGGCAATATTCGATAAGGCATGCTCTGGTCTTTGAAGTTTGTTAATGAGCTGGTTGTGACTGGGAAGATGTAAATTACGGAGAGCATTTCCAGCAGGAACCTGAGGAGCTGATGATTCATTCATCATTTAATATTGTTGACTCTAATCTAGCCAATAACACCCAACATCTGTCCCGGTGAGGAACGCAGATGACGCAGCGTCTGCGAGTGTGTCACAGCAGTCTCCTCGCTCAGGGAACTTTGCTGTGGCTGGGTTCCTACAGGTTCACCTCTTGAGCTTGTCTGACTGTCAAGCCTGAGAAGGAGCCACTCATAACCAGGCTTTTCCTGGGGCTATGGCATCAGGAAGGCACCTTCCCATGGGGATTCCCTCCTGCCTTCAAAGAGGACATCTAATGGTGTTACTGTGGCCACTGAAACAACATTTTCAGGGTCTCTCCCACTGCCTGGATGCTTATTAACTGACATGTGTAAGAAATGAGTCATTCTTGAGGATCTCTCTGCCAAAAGGTCAGATTGGGTCGGGTGGGGTTGGGTTATGAAGGGAGAGAACTCCCCCACTGCAGAGGGACAACATGAGAGCAAAGAGCCAGCATGGCAGGGGTGGATCAGAAGCTGCTGAACATGAACATGATGAAGATGTCATTGCTTTCCATGCCTCCTCATCTGAGAGGATGTGAGGCACTCACAGCACCTCAAAGAAAGGTAACAGAAATGAGGCAGGAGCTGGTAAATGTGGACAGTGGTAGTTTTAAATGGAGTTCAAAAACTCAGGGTGTCACACAGCAAAAAAAGGTCATGAAGAAAATCACCTGTGGTGTACAGGGAGTTCCAGCTCATCAAGGGCTCAACACAGTGGTCAAACTCAGCCTGGAACAAAGCATCTGGTGCTTGGGCATGGAGATCACTTTCCAGGGGAGTTTGGAGATGAGACTGTATATGCGGGTCTTTGTTGAGGTGTCATGCTCCAAGGGTTTAGCTTGTGATGTTCGTGGAGAACATCATCATGGATGGATTGGGAGAGTGGGCTGATGGTGCCCCAAAAGCCAATCTCTCTCTTTACTTTAGCAAGAGCTACAGGATCTGCTTTCTGTCCAGGAAAACAGGAGAAAAAACAGAGAATAACCCATATTTAACTGTCCTAGAAGGAGTCACAAATAGGCCAAGAATTTTTGGTTTATGTTTGCACAGTTACAGCTCCTTCTGGCAGGGTTTAATTTGTGTGGTGTGTTTGCAAAACATTTAAACCTTACAGCTGGGGCTGGAAACATTTCCAGGAGGGTCCATGAGGAGGGGTGCAAGGCAGGATGCAAGGCAGGGCTCCAGTGTTCATCTGCCCTCTCTCAGGAATGACAGCTCTCAGCACAGAGCCTGTTCAGAGAATCATAGGATCATGAAGCTTGGAAAAGACCTTTAAGGATACGTCCCTTCCCAGCTCCTCTTGCCCTGAACACACTCCAGGGCAGGGAAGGAGCACTGGAGCTCCAGCCCATCACAGGAAAGCTGCACTGCCATGAGATTGATTATAGACCTGAAGCCTTGCACAAGCTCTTGAAACCAGGGTGTTCCCCTTGAGCATGAGGAAGCTCTCTGAGCTCCCCACAGCTGGAGAGCACCGGCCCTGCAGCTCGCTACCCAGTCACTGCCATCTGAGGCTCTGCTGCCATATGATCATGTTGGGGGAGTTCTGAGCAGCAGCTGACTGCACCATGGTTTTGTCTGCAGGAGAGAGTTCTCTGAGCTGCTGGAGAAGTTCGGCTCCCAGAGCAACACGGGCTCAGCGCGGAGCTCGCCGGTCCTGCACGGCGGCAGTGAGTAGCCCAGCAGGGAACTGAAAGCTCCTCTCTCTGCAGAGTTTCCTTTATCCCAGTGTCCCTTTATCCCATCCTGAAAGAGCTGTGCTTGGATTTGAGTAGGGGTTGGGGTGGAGGTTTGAAGAAAGCTCGTCCTTATTGCAGACCCTTGGTGCGTGGCCAATGCCGCCACGGGGTGATAAGGGAGACTTGAATTGGGGTCACAACCACTCCCCTGAACTCCAGATTCTGCCTAACTGATGTGCTGGGCAGGTGACTCCATCAGTAAGTACAGCTGTAGATTTTTGCTCTGGATTTCAAAGTGTTTCAGAAATAACTCATTCAAAGATCATTATTTTTCATTTGCAAATGGGAAATGGATAATGAGATGCAACAAGGTTGACCTAAGCCAGATGCCAGCACACAAAGCCTTGTGTGCCTGGGGAAGGAAGCTTTCCCTACAACTTGGCATCCCACCAGACACCTGCTGGCCCTTCCCCTATGGCAGAGGTGTGTAGGGTTGGCAGAAGCGTGACAGTCCCACACTGGAATTGTGCCAAGGAGGCTGAACGTTTCCTCTCCTTCAACCCTATCCTGATGCCTTTAACCACGTGGCTTTCCCCAAAAATCTAGGAGTGCAGCATCAGCTCTCAGCAGCAGAGCAGGGGGGAGGGTGATGCTGGAGTGTCTGTGTGCTCTGGACTGACTCTGCCTTTGCTGTTCAGGTCGATACCTGGAGAGCACCTCCTCGGGCTCGTCCTCACGCTCCCAGAGCCCGCTGCTGCTGAGCCCTGCCAACCCCCATGGCCCCTTCCTCGGGAGCCTGGCACACGCTCCTCACGCACAGTACGTACCCATCCCACCTGCTGGGTCCTCAGGAGACCACCCCATGGCAGAGGGGTACACCCAGGAAATAATTCCAGTGCTTGTTGAACAGTTTTGTTCATCCCTATGTCTTCTCTACTCTTCTATCACCACAATGGTTCAGAGGCCACAGAATATTCTGGATATGGTGGTGGCACCTTGGCTGTTCCTGGGAAGTTTGTTCCCAAGGGATGAAAAGCTTCCCAGCAGAGACAATCAAGATGTCTGCACCATGGTTAACCATGCAGCAGCTCCTCTTCCTCCCTTCTGAATCCCAGGGAGAGGCCATGGTTTACAGCCAGCTGAGAGGGCCCTGCACATCACCTTATAAACCATGAGCAGAGTGTCCCTGCAAGGCTGGTGCTGCTTTCAGGAGGTGTCTTTAGAGCTTGTTTCCTATTGCCCTGCTCCTGGCACCTTGACCCCATGCTCCAAGAGCACCAGCACCTCTCCATGATGAGAGGGTCCCTTTGCTTTGGGGTCATCAGCCTGCAGTCACTGCATCCTCTGGTGGCCAGAGCATCTCCCAGAGTGTGTTTTCATGTGGTCATCTGCCCTTGCACATTCCGCAGGGTCAGAGGTTTGGACAGGCAGAGCTGGTTTTTCTGCAGAGTCTTGTTTCTGGGGCCCTTCTCCAGAGGGACAGCTTGGAGGGTGTTCACAGCCATGGAATGGGGACCATTTGTCCCCAGGGCTCACAGCTCCCCTCCTTTGCCAGCACAAACAAGACAAGTCACTGGTAAAGAGAATCAGCCCTCACTGCAGAACCAGTAAATCCTCTTGCTAAATACCAGCTTATTAGGGATTTGCAGAGGACAAATATTTGGCACCAGAGATTTAAGCTGCTTGTATAGAGTGAGGAGACCCACACAGAGGAGACACCAGATCATCTACTTTGCAGCTGGTTTGGACAAGCCATCCTTACTGTGCTGTGAATTCCCCCTGGGCTGAGATGTAGAATCCAGCATGGGTTCAGTGGGATGGAGCCTCAGAATATCTCATCCCAACCCCCCTGCTGTGGGCAGGAAAACGGGCATTTAGGCTAGAGGGGCCTGTCTTGGTGGCCTCCTTGCCATGCTGTGCCATGTTCTGCTTGTCTCCATGCTGGTGCCAGTGGCCTTCCCCTGGAATCACAGACTGCTGGTTTCAGCTGAGCACTGGTGGTCAGCTGTGAGATGTCATTTGGGCCACGGGTCTTTCCGTGCCTGTGGCTGCCACCCCTTCTGCTCCCCACAGGCTGTCCCCAGGCTGTGACTTCTCATTGTGGTCCTGCCAGTCCACTGAGCAATGGGAGTTGGATGTGATGCAATCTCACCACAGTCACTGTCGGAGATTTGGGTTGAACAGAGCATTTTAATGCTGTATGTCATGACATCATTTCCCTAAGATCTTTCACCTTAAAAAAATGCAAAGTTTTTTCATAAGACAAAGGCACAATCACCCCTTCCTCAGGGGTGTCTGACCACCAGGGATGGCATTGCTTGGGAACATGTGCTGGTGTCACCGTGGGGCACAGGATGCACAGCTGTTGTTGTGTCTGAAGTTGTAACACGAGGAGCCAGTGCAGACTCTTTGGCCAGTGGCTGCCGTGAAAATAAACTGAAAAGCGAAAAGCCAGCTGCACCCACCAGCTGCACCCATCCCATTTGGAGAAAAAGCCTTGCTGATCCTTATACACCACCAAATCCTTCNGCACAATCACCCCTTCCTCAGGGGGGTCTGACCAGCAGGGATGGCATTGCTTGGGAACATGTGCTGGTGTCACCGTAGGGCACAGGATGCACAGCTGTTGTGTCTGAAGTTGTAACACGAGGAGCCAGTGCAGACTCTTTGGCCAGTGGCTGCCGTGAAAATAAACTGAAAAGCGAAAAGCCAGCTGCACCCACCAGCTGCACCCATCCCATTTGGAGAAAAAGCCTTGCTGATCCTTATACACCACCAAATCCTTCTCCAACCCCCCCCGTTGCAGTGCTGCCCATGGGAGCTCTGTGACATCTCTGCTCCCACATCTCTGCTACTGCCAGACCTCTCTGCTGGCACGGAGCCACTGCTGTGGCTGGGCCTTGGTGGCCTGCTGAGTCCTGTCCAGCAGCTCTTGGAGGGAAAGGTCCAGCCTGTTTGCTGCTCCTTTTCATCCTTGACTGGGCAAGCCACGTGCCACAGCAGCAACTCACAGTGTGGTGGGTGTTGCTGTAAAGGATGCCCATTTCTTAGGGCATCTTGCAGGATTTTGGGTCCAAACCCTGCTTAAGACACACCCGGCTGTGTATCTCAAGCTTCACTTTGATGTTGGCTAAGAGCTGCTTGGTAGCTGATCCATCTGTAAATTGCTGTCTGGTGATTTCGTTGGATTCAAGCAACAACCGTGTTGATCATTTGTGTGCTTTTGGCTATAAAACCAGGAATGCCAAAGATATTCTGGTTAAATCTTTAGTTTCTTCTCTAAATGAGTATTCCCCTATTTGGGATTAGGGGAATCAGTCACTTTCATAGCATTGAACAATGAAAGAATAAAGAACAGGAGCTCTCACCTCCCCTTTCCAACAGTGGGTGGAAGAAAGGATGCAAATAAAAGGCTGGGAGAAGGTAGAAGGATCATGCATGGAAAAAAATCCAGGCAGTTTGTTCAGCGATATGAGAAGATAACCCAGATCACCTTGAGTCACCTGCTGACTTCTCTCCCTTGCAGCTACTCCATGGACTCAGGAATCCAGAGCATTTCTATAGCAAACTCCTCTGGCTTGGGGCTGACAATCAGCGGCGGATCCAACAGGCCTGATGGGCCCATGGTTTATGTCCAAGAGCTTTTGCCAGATGGGGACTGTTACAAAGTAAGTTCACGTGGAGACCCTCAGGAGCTCTGCCATGGGGACCTTTCCAACAGGCTGTGGCTGTTCTGAAGCAGCTTTTCTAAGAGTAGATGGATAATTGCATGGACTAATGAGGATTTGTGTTGCAGGAGAAGCTTTGGGCAGAGGTATCCCCTCTAAATGCTGTGTCCTTCTCCCTGTTTGTTTAGGATGGTCGTCTCCGACCTGGAGACCAACTCATTGCTATCAACAGAGATTCTCTGGTGGGCAGCACACATGAGGAGGCCAGAAAAATAATTGAAAAAGCCAAATTCAGGTAGGCATAGAAAGTATTTCCTGTCATCATCAGGTGCTGTTGGTTGCTGTTAGGCAGAACACTTCATACCAAGGCTTGGCTTCAAGGGCACTATTAGTCTTAAATGATGCTTTAAGATGCATGTAAGGAAATCTTGAAGGCATGGATCATCCTGAAGTGTAATCCAGACCTTCCCGATGTTCTGGGCCTCATGAGTATCTCCTATCACTGCCCAGCAGACCTTTGAAACAGAACTGAAGTTATAAAAAGAGAAAAAAATGAGACTCAGGAGAGACCTTATGGATCTGTACAGGAGGGTGGAATCAAGTGGGGATTGGGCTTTTTTCCCAATTAACAAGTGACAGGACAAGAGGAAACAGCCTCAGGTAGTGCCAGGGAATGTTTAGATTGGATATTAGGAACACTTCATGGGAAGGTTGTAAAGCCCCTGGCACAGGCTGCCCAGGGCAGTGGTGGAATCACCATTCCTAGAAGTGTTCAAAAACCATGGAGATGTGGCACTTGGGGACATAGGTCAGTGGCGGCCTTGGCAGTGCTTGGAAATGGTTGGACTCAGTGATCTTAGAGGTCTTTCCCAAACTTAACCATTCCATGGTTCAATGGAATGCAACAGGTGGAAATCCAGCTGCACTGGTGCAGGCTACTCAGCCTTAGGTGAGGTTATCCTGGAGACAGAACCACAAGCATGGGAGCTCTGCAAATTTGTGCCTTTTGTTTTGTTAATAAGATGTCCTGTGTCTGTTGTTTGTTGAAGACACGAGGGAAGCACAGAAGTGGCCTTTATTCCCGGCAGGGGACGGTTACATCCCGGGCTGTCAGTCCACAACAACATCCCATCCCCACCTCCAAAGGCTGTGGGAAATGGCCTGAGCTCCTGCAGGCTGAAGGTCCATGTGAGGTCCCCAGAGGTAGGTTGAGTTCATCTCTAACAGATATCAGTCCTGGGATCTTTCCTTGATCAGAGAACTCTTCTTTAGAGAGTCCCTGGTAATACTTCTGGAAATCCAGTGGGAAGTCTGTACTGTTGATGTATTTACCTGCAGGCAGATGTTTTAAATCTGAAATAATTTTCTTCTCTCTTGGGTTTGAGACAGAGATGGATCTGTGGAGGTAATGACAGGAGTTTCATCTCCAGGGCCTGCATTCAGACCTGTTTCAAGAGTCTCAGGTTTAAAAAAAAACAAAGCCCTTCTGTGGATAGCAACCTGCATCTCATTCAGCACCAGTCATAGGGCTGGAAGGGATCTCTGGAGTCAGTTTGATCTAGGCTCCTAGCCAAAGGCAGGCACAACTCTTTATTCTTCAAGCCCTCTGATGAGGATGAATCCCCAGCATTCCTGCACAGCCCATTCCTGCTCCTGACTACTCTGATGATAAGCCAGGCTCATTCCTCCTGCAAAGGCAAGCTCCACATTGTGTTTGCAGAGCAGTGCTCGAGCTGTGAATAGCTGGACAGGGTTTATCCACAAACCCCTCAGGGTCTGCAGCTCCATTCTGTGCATTTGTCACTCCCCTCCTGGACTGGTGCCATGCTGGGTGTCCTTTCTGCCCTCTTCCACACAAATTTCCTTCAAGAGGGACTGACTGGGGGTTCCTTTCATACAAGACCATTCACAAAACATCTTGTTTTCCAGCCCTGTGGGGACACAGACTTGCATGAATGTCATACATGTGTTGCCCTTAGGTGCACCAGGCTGGAGACGTGCCCTAGAAAGGCACCAGAGCCCCTGGAGCTGTGGCTGAGTGCTGTGGTTGGAACCCTCACCCCCAGCCTGTGTGATGCTGTGCACTTGTATGAAATTACACCATTGGCTGGGCTGAAATGGCTCCTTTCCTCACTTTGCTGCTGAAAGATGGAACTTCTAATGAGGTCTGGACTTCCACACCAGGGAAAGAGTGCCCAGGCACGTGTGCTGCCTGTCTGTCTGTATTTACACCAGCCCTGTGCCCCTTTTGGCACCCAAGTCCCAGCTGTGTCAGAGCTGTCTTGGTGGTGCTCACCCTCAGATTATTTTTTCCCTCTTCCTTGTGCTTTCAGCTATGAAGGCACACAAGAAAGGGTGTGAACTATCTCGGCTTCCTGCCCTGCTCACTGGGATAATTACGGGTTTGGGGTAAATGTTACACCTGGCTGTGGTCAGACTTGAGACCTCCCTGCTGGGTTGGATGCAGAGCTTCAGGAAGAACCTCTGTGGGGAAACCAGGCAAGGTCAAAACCAGCCTCAGTACTCAAGCACAGTTACAGTAAGGACAGAGCTGTTTGTGTGTGACCAGAGGTTTTGGGGTGGCTCAGCCTGTGCCAGGTGCTCCCAGAGAAACCCCTGGCATCTCTTTAGGCTCCCCTGCACCAGAGATGTTTGTGGTGCCCTCATGGCTCTGAATTCTTCCCTCTCCTGCTCATTATTTACACTAACAGATTCTTCTTAGCAACTGTCTGTGCCATTTTGTTTTGTTTTTCTAGAATAGACGTGAAAGTCCTTTTCCTGTGCCTTCTTTGTCACCAGACATTTGCCCACCAGAGCTCACGGTCTCAGGTGAGTCCTGCTCAACCATTCTCTTTGTGTGGGTGACAAACAGCTGTGGTTTCTCAGAGCTGAGGATTGTTAAATTATAGAATCACAGAACCACAGAATGGATTGGCTTGGAAGGGACCTCAAAGCCCATCCCATTTCCCCCGCTTCCATGTCCAGGGACAACTTCTGCTATCCCAGGCTGCTCCAAGCCCCTCCAGCCTGGCCTTGGGCACTGCCAGGGATCCAGGGGCAGCCACAGCTGCTCTGGGCACCCTGTGCCAGGGCCTGCCCACCCTCCCAGGGAACAATTCCTTCCCAATATCCCATCTAACCCTGTCCTCTGGCAGTGGAAAGCCATTCCCCTTGTCCTATCACCACATTTTTTTATCAGTGTTTATACTGCTGGAGTGGAATTTAATGGGGTGATAGTGACACTCAGAGAGGGTAGGCAGCAGCTTGCTTTACTCAACGAGTAGTAATTATGTCCATGTTTGCCATAGTAGCAAAACTCTTTACTAAGGCATTTGAGGACTGAGGTATTCACAGGAGACAAATTCCTCCAGTCTCAGCCAGTGGTTCATTTGCAGCGATGGCTTTGCCCACCTCAGACATGCAGCAGGTTCTCCACAGGCCAATTCCCGTCTGGTGGGAATGAGGGGTCCAGGACACACAGCATAAAAGCTGTCAGGTAATGATGGTTGAGATGTACACAGCAACCCTGGGCTCTGAACAGGCTTTGAGAATGCCCTCAGTTGGCCAAATTGGGAAATGGCTTAGAGATGTTAAAGAAATCCAATTTCTCCCTCCATCCAAGCTTCAATTTTTGCTTATTTTTCCATTCTGTGTTTAATCTCCATGCTCTGGGTCTCTTGAACTCTTACCTTTTGTGGAGAGACCCACTCTGTTCATCTAACAGAGTGGCAGCAATGAGGAGTGAACCTGAATCACCTTGCAGCTTCCCAAATCCCTGAATACTTACTGAGGAGACCTCAATAATCCCCAGAGCCCAGTGAGACAACCTCCACCGAGGTACCCCTATCCCTGTGACAGGAAGGTTCCTCCTGCCCCAAGGGATTTGTTTTCCCAACAAATCCTGAACAAGTGCTTCCCACCATTCTTGCAGCCTCAAATCCAACAGCTCTTCCTTCCCTGGGACATTGGCTCTGCTTACAAATCCCTGTGCCTTGTTGTAATTTCCCTCTGGAAGGCCAAGAGCAAGCACTGGAGGTAAACAGTGTTTAGTCCATACCTGGGATCAGCAGGAGATGGAGCAGCTGCTCCCAGGGATGCCTGGCTCACCTTGGGCAAGCTCAGCAGCTTCAGCTCTGCTTCCACGCTCCACTGGAGTGGCCCTGGGACAGGGATGAGCTCTGCCCTCCCTGCCCTGAGCACCCTGTTGATGCCAGGGACATCCTCAGGTGGCCACCACAGACAGCCAGTCCTGGTGATGGGGACAGAGCGACCCACCTGACTTAGCTGGGAGATTTTATCACTCCAGGATTTGAATGTGGGATGGCAAGGAGGCTTTGTGTCAGTGTTGTCATCCACGGAGACAGACAAGTGGCCAGGCTGGGAGGCTGGGCCAGGCAGTGCCTCTCTCTGGGTGCCTGCTGGGTGTCCTGGATATGGCTGTGTCCAGAGCTGACAGCAAAGCCACATGGAGCTAATCCTGATTAGCCATGGCTCGAAGGGCTCTGCCCTTGAACTTGGAGAGGGAAGTGGTGGTGGTTGATCCAGCAAACCCATTTGCTACCTCTTGCTGCTCCCCAGCTGCTGGCCTTAGCAGAGCAGATGGAGGCCTGGATTAGGAGGATTATGGAGCACCTCTGCTGCTCCTCACTGCCTTCTCCTGGCCCCTGGGCTCTGCCCCGCTGCACAGGAGGCTGAGGGGAGCAGTGCTGCAGGGATTCCAGAGGAGCTGTGTTACTTGGCAGAACAGGGCTTGCCGTGATGTTAACCAGATCCCAAGCAGGCAAAAGGAATTGCTCCCTGGGCAAATCTCATAACTGGCACGAGGAGGAATTTTGGGCTGATGGTTTGAGGGTGGGCAGGGGCAGGCACAGCAACCCTACACCTTTCTGGGGTCTGGCTGGGCTCTTCAGGAGCAGGTAACACCCTCACAGGCCTTTTCCCAGGGAGTATCACAGTTCCTTACAGGCAGGTTAATCATCATGGAAAAGGTGGGGTTCCCTCCAGGGATGGAGGGGCAGGGCTTGTGCTCTGGACCTTTCCAGCTGTGCAGCAGTGCTGGCAAGGCTGAGCCAGCTGTTGGCAGCTGGATCCTCCAGCTCATGACAGCTTTTCATCAGAAGAGCAGCTGCTGCCTCTGCCTCTCTCTGCCTCTGTGGCTGCCTCACAACACATGAGGCTCCTTCTACCCAAAAAATCCTACCTGCCCAGCTGAGGGGAAAAAGGTTCAAGGCTTTTTTCAGTCTTGGGGAGGGAAAAAAATCTCAGAGTGGTGCTTTCCCATATCACTTTTAATCTGTTCATTCCCATGGGTGTCAGGAATTCTTTCAGTTTTGCTTAATCAGAGTAGACAAGAACCAGGCAGATTTTAATTCTTTTTTTCTCACAGTTCACCATAACTCCAAGGCTCCACAAAACTCTGTGACTGGAAATTTCCAAAGTGCTGTTTTGCAGTCCTTTGTCCCTGGATGAAACATCTCATTTTAAACCATGCAGGAGCCTAGTTTCAGAAGGATTTGCCCCAGTACCAAATCTTTCCAAGAGAGGCCTAGTTCAGCCTTCCAGATGTGGTTTTAGTAAACCCTGGACTTGGATTTTTTGCCCTGCTGCACACACTTTATATTTCATGCAACAAGAGATCTGAATTTTGCTTTGCAGACACCTCTACCCAAATGCTTCCCCATTACTATTTATTTTTGATTTTTCAGCACCTGCTTCAGCTTCTAGCTACAAAGCAGCTTCAGGCACCAAACCTAAAGTGGCACTGGATCCCCATATCCGGCTCAAGGATGGAAAACTGGAACTGGTGAGTGGCAGGGTCCCTCTCCCCAAAGCAAAGTCTCTTCCTTGTGCCCTATGCAGGAAATAGTGCACAAGGTGCACTATGTTCAGTGAGAAGAAGAGTTCAGATGAGTTTGCTGGACATTGAGTCCAGCCTCTGAAGGTAAAGAGGGTGAAACAGCCTGACTATGTCCAAAGGGGCTTTTAAACATCCCTTGGCTCATCTTGGCTATTTCTTGGTGCTCCATGAAGCTCCAGAAGTCTTTTTCCTGGCAGCTGCATCATGCCATTGGCTAAGGTTGTGCCCTCCAAACTTTTGGTGCTGCTGCCACTGCTAGGGTGACCTCGGCAGCCTGGTGTGAGGGAGGGAAGGCTGAGATAGGAGATACCTCACGGAGGAGCCATCCAGAACTGCTGATTCTTCCATCATTTCATGGAAAACACATTCCACGGGCATGGAGCAGAGCTGCCCATCTGCTCCCCGAGACCCTGCTGAGGAGCAGGGTGCCTTGGGGGGCCGTGTCCCAGTCTGGCACCTTGGGTTCTTCGGGGTTTGAGGGGGGATGCGGGGACAGAGCCCTTTTTTGCGGGGCCGGGGACGCCGCGGATGCCCCGATGTGACGAACATCTGCTGCCACCCCACGGCAGCGCAGCGGAGCCGTATTCCCGAGCCTGCCTAATTCTCCTAAAGCGGGATCCAGGGTGGCATTTGCACAGCGACCTCTGCTCCTCACGGGGACAAAGCAGCTCCTCCCGGCTGGCAGGAGCGGAGCGCTGGGCTTCACTTTCAAAAGCTGTGCCAGGCGCGGGCGGCTGCAGCGGTGACAGAGCTGGGGGTGACACCGACTGGCACGGCCTGAGGTGGCTTTGGGGTGGCCGACTCCGCCAACATCCTGAAGTCTGGGAGCCCGCAGCACTGCCTTGCACAGGGGTGGGGACCTCAAAATTCATCTCATTCCACGATGGATCCCAGGGACTTGCTGGTGCTGGAACGGAGAGCGAGCATCCCTCCCTCGGCAGCCCCTTCCCAGGGAATTGCTGGGATGTCCTGCGAGCAGGGGCTGTGAGTGCAGCCTGGCACAGGTGAACGTTTCTCTCAGGATCTTTCCCAGAGTCTGCTGAGCTCGACTTGGCCTTTTAAAAGCTTTCAGTTGCTGCTACCAGCAGGGAAATGGGGCTTGCACAGGTTTATCTGCTTCTGTGTGCTGCCCTGAGGTTGAACTGATAAATATCAGTAGAAGTTAGGGCATCAGGAGTAATGAGAGAGCAAAACATGCATGGAGGAGCAAAATGTTTGAATGTCTCCTCTCTCCATGAGAAACAGTCTGTTAATAGCTTTTCTCTTCCTGGTCCCAAACACAATTTCTGGGCAGTAAGAGAAAGGAGAGGCTGAGCTCTTGTCAGCTGAGTCTTGCTAAAACTCCACTGGCTTTTGCTAAAAGTCCTGAAAACTCATCAGAGCTGCTAATCTGATTGCAGATAAAATGTTCTTGGAGGAATGTGAACCTGTGTTCAGGAAGACACATTTCTGTACATGTGCAGCAAAGGAGAGACTGGAAATCCAATCCAAGCCTGTTCCTTTGGGAGATGCTGCCTGGAGAAACCCAGCACCAAGTGTCTTCTAGTGCTTACCCCAAAGAGTTGCTTTTCCAGTGTTTTCCTTTTTAAAGGCTCCTTGTTTCTGCTCAAGGTTCTGCAGTATCTTGGTCTGGATGTGACCGAGGAGAAGAAGAGGCAGCTCCGGCAAAGCCTGACCACAGACTCGCAGGGGACCGTGGCCTACGGAGGTGAGAGGAGCTCTGCCCAGGGGGGATCTGACATCTCTGTGCAGCTTCACTGGCAGCTAAAAAGGGACAGAAGTGGCAGCTGAGACACCTGCCTGGGTACTGCTGGAGCCTATCAAGAGGGAAAGCCACAAACACAAAAGAAGGCATCCTGTAGAATCAGGGAATACTGGAATGGTTTGGGTTGGAAGGGACCTCAAAATTCATCTCATTCCACCAGACACATTCCACTATCTCAGGTTGCTCCAAGCCCTGTCCAAGAGGACACATCCTGGGATGGATCAGCCATAGCTTCACTGTGAAACCTGTGCCAGGGCCTTACTGCCCTCACAGGGAAGAATTTCTTCCTAACATCTAACCTAAACCTACTCTCTGTCAGTTTAAAGCCATTCCCATTGTCCAATCAAAGGTAAAATCAGACTAAAAGAAAGTTGGTGCGAGGACTTACTTTCCTTAAAATCCCAGCTTTCCTAGCAGGAACTGACCAGAGGAGCCACAGAAAAAAAAAAAAA